>VZZY01020873.1:66657-168691 GCA_013400335.1 Eurystomus gularis
AGAAAAAAGTTCTTTAGCATGAGTTCATAGAGCACTGGAATGGGCTGCCCAAAGAGGCGGTGGAGGCCCCATGCCTGGAGCCATTCAAGGTCAGGCTCGATGAGGCTCTGAGTAACCTGACCTAGGTAGATATCCCTACTTATGTAGGGAGGTTGGACTAGATGACCTCTAGACGTCCCTTCCAGCCTGAAACATTGTATGATTCTAATGTATATTTAGTAGCTAGATATTGTTATTCTATATATATATATATTCTATATATATTTTCTAAGCCTTGGAAGTGTTACAGATGTCAAAAGAAGTAGGAGTAGCCTTATTTCGCTAGCAAAAGAAAAAATTGTGGAAGAGGGATTTAGCAGATAAGCCCAAGAGCAGGAATGTTTGTCCTTTAGCTTCAATTCTGTGATTAAAGCAGAGTTGAGAACTACAGGAGAAGCAGTCTGCATGTTGATAACACATATGACAAAACACAAAGAAGGCAGCTGGCAAAGACAAGCTTGTTAAAGATGGTCAGTAAAGGTGTGCAATAATAACTGCTAATAATAGCAGTTGCCAACCACTAAAGTAGCTCTTCAGCATGTAATGTTACAAGCATTTCTCAGTCAAGAAGACTAAGCCGGTGATTTTGGCAGGAAGACTCAAGTGACTGTTGATCACAAAAAAATTGACAAGTTGAAATTGTTCGATCACACAGGGATCTGAAAGCAGCCCGTTTCTAAAATGGTCTGTCAAGAAAGCATTTGCTCTAAAGTGGTTAAGATATACTTGGTGATTCCCAAATTCTTTGAGATGTCTTGTTCTTCACAGTGAAATATGCTTCCTTCATTTCAGTGAGACTAAGAATCAATAGGAAAATGCATCAAGTTCCTTATCCAGGAATTGATTGTGGTAATCTGTTTAATTCCAATTTAAGAAACCATTATAAGGAGATGCATTTCACAACAAATCGTCTGACTTCCTGGCATCTATTAGCACTTCTCAGTAAACAAGCTGTACAAGTGGAAATGAACATTTAAGGCAGATGTTCACATAAGCTTTGAAATAAATCTGACACCTGAGTGTTAGAACTTGTGCTAACATTTGGCTAAGCTTCCAGCCCATTAACGGGGCTAGCATACAAGATGCCTGCTCATGTGAATGGCATTGCTTGCTTTCCATTGCTGTGCTGAACCTACCCAGCTAGTATGACCCATCTCCTCTGGATAATGCCATGTCTAGGAAGAAAGAGTAAATGAGCAATATTGTAATCACAGAATCACAGAATTGCCTAGATTGGAAAAGACCTTTGAGATCATCAAGTCCAGTTATTAACCTAACACTGACAAGTCCTCAACTAAACCATATCCCTAAGTACTACATCTACACATCTTTTTTAGATCAGTTGTGAGAAGAAAGAATCACAGACAAAAGCGTGTTTTGCTTTTTTCAAAAATCACCTTTAACTCTTGAGTTTTTAAATATTTTCTCTCTTTTCTAAAGGTATTTTGTTCTGAAAAGCTGAACACAGTCCCATTGGCAACATGTTCAGTCAAGAGCATCTTGGGAAATATATTTGTTGCATTAAAAAACCATATAGATATTCCCACATTTGCTTTGTGGGGGATAACACATAGCAGCTGTATTGTAAAACCTCATGCTTTGCGGAACACAGTCCATCAGAAGAGACATGTGTTTTGGTTCATCTGAGAGAGAAAGATGACTATAAATCACCAGGTGGTAATAAGAATTGTCTGGGAAAGCTTTGCTCAGCAGTGAGGGATGGAGGTGCAGAGCAGAGCTCGGTGGGAGAGCGGCTTCCCTCTGTCTGCCTGTCACTCTGCTGTGGCTCCAGCACTGTCACTCCTGCCCTGTGCCCCTACAGCCATACACTCCCTATTTTAATTTCCTGCTCCAGGCAGGACAGCTTCCCCCTGCCGTTGGCATGGCTTCCACCTCCCCGGCCAGTAATGCCTTTGCCTTATTTCACCTGTCTTTGCCTCAAGTGGAAGAGCTCCCAGTGCCCTTCCTACCACCTGAGTAGGCTTCAGAGTTACTTTATTTACTGACACCCTATTACAGAGCTGCCTGCCTGTTAATAGGTGTTAATAGCAGAGTACCCCCAAAAATCCCGGCTGCTTTTCTGTCAGGGACCTGCAATACACAATGTAGGTGAGAATGAGTACCTCAGTGTCACAAAACCATTTCCTAGTGGAGGTTCAGACTTTGGAGGTGGTAGTTAGTGTGCGACACTGGATCTGGTTGTATATCTGCTTCATAGTAATGGAGGTGGGAAGCTGCTAAAAGAGCTGTGATTAACTCCCAGCTGGATAAATGTAGGTATCTTCTAAACTCCACTGGGGTAATTCAGCTTTGACAATTCCCAAAATTTCTGGAAAATTAAGGGTTTTTTTTCTTGGCCACTTGATGAGTTTTGCAGCTTTTATTTGGCATAGAAAAGCAAAGCTGGTTTAGAATATTATTTCTTTTCCCCCCAGGTAGAAGTTTTGTCTATCTAATCACTCAGTGGCATCTAGCCATGAAAATGTTCATGTTTCACTTGTTCATGTTTCTTACCAAAGTTTGTTTCTGAACAAATACCCTGTTGCCCAGTCTTTTTTGTCTTCATGATAAAAAGCCAAGATTTGTCCCGAGATTCCTAATGTTGTGGTGTTAAGATAGAGCATTGAATGCTAGATGTTTTTAGAAATGCCAGTCTCCTGCAGTAACAGTACTGAGTAATAAGAATCATATGATGTTTGCTTAGAGGTACTGAAATTTACCTAAAACACAGGAGAGGTAAAAGGATTGTACTGACGTGATTACGGTTATGTATGTCCATTTTATTTAAGAATATTTCTATGTATCAGGCATACTTTTTGGGATTTATACTGTGGTTGTGAAATACTGTATTTTCATTAAATCTCTGAAATAATTCCATTGGATTTGCTATAAATACTCACAGATAAGGCCCTGCATGGTGCAGCAAGGAGGCTCTGGAAGCAAGCAGATGCAAGGGGAGATGCTATCACAAATCCTTTCATCCTGCTGCTGGATAGCATTTTGGACCCTGAAGAATATTTCTGTGAGTGTTACAGGCTGGAGGGGCTTTTGTGTGCTATATTATTTGGAAGTGACGTTGCAGGATGATGTCTGCAAAGGTCGGCTATACATATATAGTGTTGAGGCTGGGGTCAAGGTCGGTCCCTTAGCAAGGAACACAAGGCACCACTGCATCTGGCTGCATTTCGAACTCCTCCAAGAGTAGAAGAAGAAAGAAACTGTTTGAAGGTACTGTGATTCCAGGCCTTTTGTGTGAGAAGAGCCACTTGAGACTAGTAAAGACTACAGCCAAGTGTATGATATCTGCCAGAGTGTGAAAAGCCCAGAATTAGCAAAGGCAATTACTCACCAAGCAGCACCCACAGCTCAGGGAAGGAGAGTTGCTCCTGCAGTGTCACACAGTGATGACCTCCAACAGAGCTGGTGGGGAAACAAAACACTTGTCACCTTTCCCCAGTATTTGATGGAAACTGGGTACCCTTTCCCAGAGTGGGTGCAAGGGGCCATGGATGGGAAGTTTACTCTTCAATTATCTCACCAGAGATCAGAGATATGCTGACATGGCTTCTATTCCTTGGCTCATTCAAGGAGAGCAAGGAGAAGATGGATATAGTTTTCACTCCTTCCTCAGGCCTTATATTTAGAACAAGCACTGTGAAAAATAGGACCAAGTGTTTAAGCCCTTTATCCCATTTGATACTGGGATAACAAGGTCATACAGATGTGCCATATTGTATCTTTCTTGTGGGAAAAACAGAGCAGATTATTGGAAAAAACTAAAATTGTGGTATATAAAGATTATAGGGTTTTTCTCTTAGGCAGCTCTTGTTGCACTTTTACTATGGTCATTTTTAAATGGAAAGCATTCAGCAAATCAGTGGCCCCTTTTTGTTAAATATTATGAAGCTTAGAACATGGATAGCTTTATGGATAGTACATACAATCTAGTTAGTGAAGGGAAATTGATCTATACTACATTACCAGTGTCCTTCTTTTAATCTGCATTGGAGAGGATAGAAAGGTATACTTGGCTGGACAGAAGTAACAGAGTTACAACCAGGCTGGCGCCTTCAACAGGTTACCCCACAAGGTCATCAGCACGATCTCTTTATTTATTATTTATTTGTCAATGGGCAAGGGTCATGGCAGCAGCAGCAGCACTGTAAAAGCACAAGAAGACTGTCCACACCAGAAAGTTTAGAATCTAGGGAGACTGCAATCTCCTTCAGACCTGTATTTCCTTCACTAGTCCTCATTGTGTTAAATGTGCTTCCAAGTTGAAAACACTGATGTCTTATGGACTTGCAGCCCAGCTGTTCCCAACAGTTCTGCCTGTCACTGCAGCTGAGTCCAGCAGTGGTGGGTCTGGAACTGCTTAGGTCTCCACTTCTGGGAGTGAATGTTTGCTGGAATGTCCTCAACAGGAATGAGCACTGTTTCTGAGGCATGCTTCTCTCCAGCATATGGAGCAAAATCTTTGGTGGTGAGGTCATTAATATGTGTCCAAACATGGCACAGAAAGTAGATCAGCTTCCTCCTAAGTCTGAGCAGAAGGCATCAATACTGCTAGTGTTTCTGTGGTCATTACAAAGGTGCCCAGATCCCTTGGTAGCTGTGCACAAGAGCCTTGAGTGAGATCTCTACATTTATTCACCACAAATCCATCTTTTCACTGTATCCATGAAAAACTGCTTTGGATCTCACCAAATACATCCTATATCCACAGATGGAAAGGCAAAAAAGACAGATAACATAATGTACTTTCTCCTCTGCCTCCAAACCTAATCACGGAAAACAACTCCTTACAGCAAAATAAGCTAGTAAAGAGCAAGGGATAATCTGGGAAAATTGTTTCACTTCCGATTCACCATTCAGACCGAATGTAAGCAGAAGGTGTTAACATACTGCAAATATTGTGTGGCTGCTATGAATGAGCTGATGCTCTCAGTGTAAATCTTCACTGACCTCAGAACAAAACTATATCCAGAACTGGCTATTGAAAGTGGGCACTTGCTTCCAGCTCAGGTTAGACTCTCATACATCTTAATCATCAAGAACTTTGTACACACCTCAGAAGATCTTTACAGGCATGAACAGCCCATTCAGGAGTGAGTGGATTTACTATTAGCTATTCCACCGCTATTGCTTATTGGCGTATCCTGCCTCATTGGTAAATATGGGGCAGCTTTATCTCACTCTCAAGGATAAGCTCCTTCTCAATTATCTTGTGGTAAACACAAGCAGTTACCACAATGGAGCTGACATGTTACAAATCAATATCTTACTTTATGCAGTGGTATCTTATTCTTGTGCTCGTAACCAAAATGATGAGCCTGCCATCTGTCATGTGTGGCTCTCCCTTTCCCTGGCAAGCGACCTGAGCTTCAGCAGAGAAACTGTTACTTTAATGACATATTCTAAGGATATATTTAGCTTTCATGATAGTGAGCTCTGCTTTTTGTTTGTTTACATGGTGCATCTCCCTCTGGAGTTGAGGTGATTTATATGTTGGCATAGAAGAGGAGCACTGGACTTGTTCTTTCTCTAGCAGAGCCAGCATCAGAGCAGCACTGGTGATCTGCTACTCGTGCTAGGCTTGTTATGTGAATAAGTACAGAAGCCCCATTTCTGCTGCTGCCAGTTAGAGACCTTTTATAAGTTCAAAACTCACAGAAATGACAAAAGAAAAAAAAAACAAACAAAAAGCAAACAAAAATGTCAGAGCAGGCTACATTTACGAGCTGGAAACTAAACGGGTGGGAGACCTGCCTGTAGTCATGCTCAGAGACTTGTGGTCATTTGGAGTAGAGGACAGCAGAGATTTTCTAGCTCTCTAGAATTTAATAATTACAGATGAATGATGACACAACCCTTGTATGTCTTGAATATACTTTCTTTTTGCATGGAATACATACCACATTTCATTGAATATACAAATGTGAACATAGATTTTTCCACAAAAAATACCTTTATGCTTAAGTAATGTTGGTGACATGAGTTTCTTAAGACTCTCTCTCTCGGAACATGGTGGGAATTTAGGTCTAGCCATTGGGCAGTCAGAAAACATCAGAGATTGGAAGTGAAAAATCTTAGCCGTAATCCCCTCCTCATCAAATGATGAACACATAGCCCTATTATTTCATATTTAAAGTTAAAAAAACCCAAGAAAGTAGTTTGGGAAACGAAAATGGGAAGATTGTCAGAGCAGTATGAAGCGCTGCATTTCCTGTAGCTTACTGTAATAAAACAAAATAATTTGCAGTGATGAGGTAAAAAAAAAAAAATCACAGTAAACTAAACATTTAAAGAGAAAAGAACTTTGATACAAGACTATATAAAGCATACTTCTGTATTTTGTTTAAGTGTAGTTGTGGAGGTAAACTGAACTTTAATATCTAAATGTAAAGTTTTAGCTCATGAACAATGAGGAATGAAGCAAAAATTCCAAAAGAGCTTAAAATTTGTGTCTCTCATTCTTTACTTTATCTATTCTTCTGAGGCAAGCCAGGAAATAAAAGATCCGTTTCAGAGAACAAAGTTAAACAGAAAAAGAGTAGTAGGAGCATTAAATAGTGAAGCCCTTAGGAGTGATAGAGCTTCACAGAAATGAGACTGGGGAGCAATTGCAAGTACTCCAGGGGAAGGAGTGATGCTGAACTTGAAAACAGGAAGCTACTCCATCTGGAGAAAAATTAAGCTGACACACATGAATGCAATGGGAAGGAAAAACCTCTGGAGCAGCAAAGCTAAAAGCAAAAAAGAATGTACAGATAAGCATTTGCAATGCGATATAGCTTAAAAAGAAAAGGCTGGTAGAACATGTAGCTGGATGGAGGGAAAGTGAGGATGTCAGGACGTATATCAGGAGCTGGGAGGCAGAAGGTGTCTTCCTACATGACTCTGTTGGCTCTAGGCCTTGTTGGTTACACGTGGTTAGAATGACTCCAGAGGTAAGAGGGACTGATTTATATAAAAAGTTTTAAAAAACCAATATAAACAATCACCTTGATTGAAGAAAGGGCTCAGAAGAGGCACCAATTAGCAATTAATTGACAGGTGAAAACATCAAGGGAAAGAATTGATTCTGATAATGCGATGTGTTCAAAGAGAGAAAAGTAAGTCAGTCCCTGTGTGGAACATGGAAAAAGAGTGAGAAAGCAAAGTAGTAATAAAGAAACAATATTGAAAACACAGTTTTCTAAAGCTGTACTTAAACAAGGAGCTCTGTGTGAAAAGTATTGAACGCTCAGGCTTTAAAGGCTAAAGCTTTAATCAGGGCTTTTTGGCCAGATACTTTTAAATCATGATAATTTTTTTGGGAAATGCAACAGGGATGACAGCAAGGAACCAAGTTCGCCCTCCATTGGTGGAAGAAGGGGCTGTGTACAGTTATGGTCCCTGCAGCACCTCCTAATTTGAGAAGGCATAAATGAATGAATGAATGAACCACCCTGTCATGGGACCCAAGCAGGCTCTGTCTCGCTTACTAGAAAAGATGCCTGAGAGACATGTAGCTAAGCTGGGAAAACACTGATGTCAGTGTGAATCCTTTCTGTCTAACAACACATAGCTTCGTAAGTTACCTCTGCAGACAGGAGGAAAAACAAACACACTTTTGTCGAAAGAGTTTAATGGCTTATTTTCTTTTCGTAGCGCTTCAGAATTTCATTTGCGGTCGGGCAATGAAACGCACAGCCCACGGGAAACTGCTTTATCTCCCCCTCTTTTTTTTTTAATTGAAACATCCAATACACCTCCCTGGGATAGAGAGGAGCTGAGGAGAGAGGGCAGGGCACTGGCGAGCCTGGGCTGCCGCACCGGCAAGGCTGACCCGGCACAGGCACGGTGGCTGTCTCCCCTTTGCTTTCCAGTGACTCTCTAGGAGGAAAAGAAGTAGGAGGGTTCCACCTGCCGGACAAACAATTAAGTCAATTGCTCCCGAAAAAGGGGTGGGGAAGGTTTCCCTCTGCGATTCTGTGTTTTCACCTGTGCGAAGCAGAGAGACTCTAGCAGCACAGGGCTGGCTGCTTTGCTGGCCATACCCAACAGAAGTCATAGCCGGGTATAGATTACTATAATGTCTTTTCTTGCAAAGATTTCCCCTTGGGGTGAGTAGATTTTTATCAGAGGTTTCCAGATTTCCTGATTAGCTACAGATGTAAAAGCAATCAGCTCGGATCTATTTACATGCGAAAACCAAACTGTCCCATCTGTTCTACTGCTGGTTGCGGAAATAAGTAATCTAACTCTTCAGGAGTCCTATCCTTTGTGACTTACAGGTGCCGAGAGTTGCAGGGTTTGATGTTAATTGCCTAATAAGATTACTAATTTTTTTTATTGTGAGTCAGAGCTAACCCAAATTCCTAACACAGAGAGCTGAGATACAGTATTTATTATTCAGAAAACAGAAAGTTGTCACTTTTAGAAGATGAAATTTGAAACAAAGATAATAAACTACTGTTTTTCTGTCTCCTTTCAAGCATTATTCGATGTATCACTACAGCTGGTTGAACTTCTCACAGATCCCACCTGATCTGACTCAGGACCCTGTCTGTTCACACAGTTCGGAAATCCAAGGAGCACCGTTTTGCCTCTTTGTGATTTTTCTCTCAAGTTGCGTCCCTTGTCTCTAGACATCCTGGGGCAAGTGCCAATTCATACTGGAGATTTGAGCTGTCCCACGCACTACTACAACACTGGCAAAACCAGTTGCAGGAATCTGCCACCATGCTAGGATGCTCCTGGAAGAAGGAGGACCTAAGTATATACATGTATAAAACATACATACATATATATACATATATATATGTGTATATATATATACATATAAAAACTCTATTATGTGCATATTATGTGCACATAGTGTGCATAACATATAGTGTTGCAGTTAGTAATATTATTTCCTCTGATTTTTCACCCAATTTCTTTCCTCCTGTGGGATATTGAATTGGAGGTAAGGTAGAAGATATTTGAAAATGGTGTGCAGACTGCTAGGTAGTCATTGATTTCCTCTTTCTCTCTAAAATGTACATTCTCAGAGTACACCCTGCATCAGAGCAAACCAGTAACACCAGTTAGTGAGCATGTTTCTAACAAATCTTCTGCATGTCAGGAATAACAAAGCAGAAAGCAACAGCAAGGAAAAAGAAAAACGGGAAGATCGCTAATGCTGGCAGACAAGTCTTCTGCTTCTGTACTGCCATAACAGTACCAGAAGAAAAAAGCAACAGAGATCTGTGGAATCCAAATCTACAGAAGGCAAGGATGGCTGCAGTTATAGTATGTAAACAGTATCTAGTTTTGTGGTGGAACTGATTAGAAGCACCACTTGTTCTCAAAGGAGCCAGCTAATATATTTTAAAATCAATCTGTAGCTGAATAAATGTACAACTGAAAAAGCTCATCAAATCTCCAGGCTTAAATGGATTCTTGTTACAGGTTAACCATGATGTAAAGTAGCATCAGTCTTCCTTCATCGCCCTCTTGGGACTCACTTTCTCACCTGCTATATATTAATCACACACTGGATCAGGGAGAGAGATACCACCTTGTGGAACTGGTTAAGTATTCCCTCTGGACTTCAAATTTATTGTCTTAGAAAAATACTGCGCTTCTGTAGGATGTAAAAGCAAAACCAAACGCTCTCCTTGTAGGACTGTTGAAACGTGACTGACGAGCATGCTCATTAGAGTGAACAGCTGGCAACTCAGTGCATGAAAGAAGGACTAGTCCAAAACAGAGATCTGGACCTTGCAGCAGCTGAGGAGTTTGCAAGTGGGCTTCTTAATTTCCTGCTCCAGCAAGAGCATTCATCAAATGCAAGACATCAGATTCTGCTTTTGTCTTTGCAGTAAGAAAAGAATATAGACCTGGAGATCATAATGAGTGTTTTATTGGTGAAGGATGGAAAAAAAAAAGTCTCAGTTGTTCTTGCTGGTCAGCTATGAATCTTTAAATTAATTTTAAAGTAACCTTGGCTTTGAACCAGTAGGATGGCAGTAGTCTGTTTTAGGGTGTTGCACAGCCATATACACACACTGTCTGCATTTTAAAGGGAAGGAATATGACTCACCTAATGTGAATTACTATTTTTGACATGATGTTGCACCAGAAGATCGTGTCAGGAAGATGTAAATAATTGCATTGGCTGCCGGTCTCCGTACTGCTACTTTCTATAATGTAAAATTAATTGAGATGCAGCTGACAGAGAGACTTGATCCAAACATTCTCCAAGATACTCTTTAAAGTGGAGTAGCCATATCCTATTTACTAGTCAGATTTAATGTATGGTCTGACAAGAGCTGCCTAGATGCTGTCATCAGAATTTATTAACTCATTCATCTTGCTTATGTTTTGTTAGGAGAACTAACTATGGAGTGATTTTTCTTTTTCGAACACCTACTTGTGTAATCACCAGGAAAGGCTTGGTCACCTCTGTGAACAAACAAAGCTCCTTACATTACTTCAGGAAAATCATTAGGATATCCTATTCCATTATTATTATTATTATTATTATTATTATTATTATTATTATTATTAAAACATGAAGAACTACAGAGCAAAACCTCCACACGAGTGTTTTGTGTGCTGTGCAGCTCCTGCTTCTTTGGGGGAAGACTACAGCAGTGTGCGTAATGAGGCTAAAAACCCAAGAAAACCAGCTGTGGCTGGCAGATTAGCTCCTGACGAAAGGATCAGGCTGGGGCAGAGGGTGAGAGCGGCTGCTTGCCCATCCCTCCTGGGTGCTGCCCATCCCGGCCGCTGCCCGCGCTGCCGCTTCGCTAGAGGGAGGCAGAGGAGCAGCGTTGGGGGCTCGCAAAGTTTTGATTTAATCTGGTTTCAGCCCCTGGAAAGATTTTCGTCTGCGGGAAGGTTTTTTGTTAACCGCCCTTCCAAATCCTCCCTTTCCCTTTTGCAAGGGCCCATGGCCGGTTAAAAAGACCCAGCAGTGGGTCTTGCAGAAATGTTTGGGAGTCAAAATATACAAAATGCAGTGCAGCTACGCATAGTATGTGAATCCTTGTGGTATGCTGGCAACGTGCCAGATGCTGGGATAATTTCTCCCTTATTCCTGCTAGGGAATGGATGACTGGGCATTTGTATGGGGCTCATGAAAGGAGAAAGTTTGTCTTCAGGCGAGGCAGGGAGCTGGCATCTGCAGTTCGCCTTTCCTTGTGTTGTTTTGCCAATGCCATCAATCTACACCACCCTTTATAAGCGCGAAAGGCAATCTGAGAACAGTAGAGTAGCTACCTTAAATAAAAATAAATCCACAATGACAGATGAAGCTCGCAGCACAAACCCCACTTGTTCCAGCCATGGGGTAACAATCGCCTCTTTAGACTGCCCTGCCCAAAGGGGTTCGGGTAAAGAAGGGCATGTGGATTTATGGAGGGGGGGTCTGTGTTTCTTAATAACACCCCTGTTCAGGGAGTGAAAGTGTGGAAGTGTCCAGCACAGATGGCTGAGACAAGTGTTGATATGGCAATTCTGTTCCATCATCCCTGGATGTGGAAGCAACACCCAGCTGGGGAGTGCTGTGGGCACCTCTGGGCAGGTCAGGGGGAAGGAGCAATAGTCCTTGGATGGTACTTGTGGAAAAGGGGTCAGGAGAGGGGGTGAGTAAGAGGGATGAGGAGATGCCTAGTGCTCTCTGGGGAAGGGGAGAAATGAAGCAGTAGAGCTGACCTACAAGGGAAACGAGCAATCAAGTGCATCATTACAGCCAGGAGCAGCAAGAGATTTCTTTTTTCATATTTTTTTTTTCCAAATTACAGAACAATCAGTATTTCATTCCATTTCAAAATGGAAAGCTGTTCCTTATTCATTAAAAATGTACGTTCCATAAAATATGGATCAGCAGCAGGCTCCTCTAGTGAACAGTGAGTTACAGTACTCCTGATTTGAACTAAATTATTTGTGTTGGTTTTATGATCTGGAATGCAAAGTCCTGTGTTCCAGTGCTTCTTTCTCCAATGATTTTAAGCGATTTTATTATAATACTTGCAGCTTTTTAATGTCTGAACAAAGTAATACATTCAGGGGTTATGAGAGGAAAAAGGGAAAGGAGACCAGAAAAACACCACTTATAATGGAAAATAATAATAAAAAAGTTGTAAAGCTCTCTTGTGTAGGGGAAGGGTGAGAAGGAAGCAGGATTGAGTAATGGAACCTCATTGTATAATCTCTTCAAATTCTTAAGTGCTTAATAGTGAATCCTTTGACTCAAATCTGAACCTACAGTTATAATTACAGATCAGCTCTGGAACATGAAGAGCCTTGTTACCTTGCACAGATACAGGCTATTTTGCCTAAGGATCCTCCTTTCAAACCCAGTCTCAGTTTAGCACAGTCTTGTATCGAAACTCAGCTAATCTTATGTGATATACATCATCAGCTGTAGCCATGAAAGAACATCAGAACATGAAGAAATGTTATGTTTTGTCACTATGCAACAGAGCCAAACCCATTCTTGCCCTGATCTCAGATTTGAACTTATAATGCTTCTCCTGTAAGTTTGCTCAAAACCAAAACTAATAAAGCTCTTGGACTGCCCTTAATTGAAAGCAGCTATAATATCTGAATCTTAAATTAGAACCAGGATGCAAAAATATAAATTCCTCCTTCTTTCTAAATAGTTTTGCTATATAGGAGTGTGCAAAATCTCTATTTCTTTATTGTAGGGGTTCTGGGAAAGAAATCTCAATTTTATGCTCAACTTAAAATGTGTATTTCTTCTTTTCTTTTTACTGCAGAAATTTAAAACCTGTAGAAGAGAACCTCTGATTAATGAAGTCGTAAGCTTGAAATCCATCTGAAGATTAAGGGCACTGTCTTCTCTATGAGGTCTCACACTAAATTTATTGTTATTTATGATTTAGAGGAATGCTGAGTAGGAGGAGACTCCTGCAATATATAAGATTTCATCCATTAATTTAATGAATAAAATTATTTCCTAAGTCTTATACAGAATTTTTGCCACGTTGAAAGAGTAGTCTGTACAGATTTTTCAGAGTATTACAACTAAACCTCCTTAAACTTATCTCAACTTACTTTGTTTGAAATGCACTGAAAATTACCTCATTCTTCTGGGTACTGCATTGCCACACACTTTGTAGGTTCCTACCACACATACTCATAAATACTGTAGTGCAAAACATACATTATATAGAGTTATTCACCAGCCAGATGTAAATGGATTTACTGCTAAGGCCTGAGCTGTGTCCTGCTGAGCACACCCTTCTCTAGCTGAAAACTGACGAAACGTCTTTGAACTTTAGAGCTAGCAACTGGTGTCTGATGCAGCTCCCACTGAAGTCAGTGTGGATGTCTCCATTGATTTCAAGGAGAGCTGGTTTTGATCTTCAGAGTAAATACTTTGTCTCCTACCGAAGGAGAGCATGTGCTGGGCACCTGTCAGAGCTATTCCTGAGCAACAACACCAGGTTCACACCTATTGCCATTCCTCCACCTTGATTTGACGTGGATGTATAGTCTTTTCGTATCGTGATATATTGATACATCCTAGAGAGTCAGATTCTCAGCTAGTGGAAGCCAGCAGAACAGTGTTGTCTCTGTTAATGAACCTGTTTCTAAAATTTAGGGCCAAAAGCTTGCTTATTGCAGTAAGCACAGTGTAATTCAAAACCTCTGGCATACGCCTGAAGATATTAAGGACAGCAAAACTTCTATGAGACTCTTCCCATTGAATGTCACAGGTATATGAGAACAAACCTGTTTATAATTTCATTGTAAATTTTAAGTCCAATCGTTACTATGTGCTCTCCAACACAGAGTTAAAACTTTCTCTTCTCATATTTGAGCCATTGACTCTGTGATCATTAGAGTTTGATAGACATAATACTCTTAGCATAAACCAGTTTTTATAAACAGTGTACTTTCAACAGGCAAAATTATTAGTCTGTCAATAAGACTAATTATGGTTTAAACTTTGCTCCATTCACAGGAACCTCTAAGTTCCCTCTTTCAGAGTAACACCTTCTACATAGTATTCCTAATTTTGACTGTGCAAACTTCTGTTACTGTCTCTTTGAAATGCCTCTCATTTACATATTTAATCTCCTCCTTAAAGTTTTAACACTTGGTTTTGTATACATTCACAGCTGTGATAAATTTCACCTCTAAGTCTCAAAGCCTTTTTTCCCCACCATTTCACAGGAATCTATACAGTTGTCCTTAATTTGAAGGAGTGCAGAAGAAGCAGCTTATGAAATCTAGGTATTTCCCTGCATTTTGCTAATCCACAACAGACACCTAGGTGTGTATATAGAGTGTATTAACTTAAAATTGTTACAGATCCAGAGGTAGGTTTAGGATTTTCCTACTAAACACTGCTACTTAAGTACTTATATGAGACTAAATTGTAGGTGGATGACAATGTATTCAAATGGAATTTCCTATTTATAATACCTATATAATTGTCCTGTCAAGATTTTAATGGTAGAAAATTGAGACTGAGGTATGAGCAAACAGGAAAAAAGTGAAGTTTATGAGTGAAAAAAAGGAGGAAAGAACAGCTTTGATCAAAAGATCTAAACAGATTTTTTTTTCACAGACAGCTGAATCTAGTATATGCAACTATCCTACGTATGTTGACTTTACTTAAAACCCCTCCAAGTAATAAACAGTTGCTAGAATGGATCTGGATATTCTATGGAGAAATTAACTATAGGGCTGGACCTCCATGGCATGCAAAGCAGAACCAGGCTAAACTGTCTGAAATCCAGATGATGAATGGTCAGGTCCCAGCACATTCCTCCCACAGACTTGTCCCAATACTTCACACCTTTCACTATTTGCTACTTGGGGAAGGAAATCAGGCTGTGATGTTTTGGGGAGAGGGATCTAGTGGTCTGCTTAACACCGGAATAGAGGAGCTGTGCCCTGGGTTTAGAGCCTGCCCAGCCTAAATCCTAAGGGAGAGCTAGACTTTCTCATCTCTATATACATTTACACACTCAGTTTGTTGGAGCTAATAGTTTTAATCTTCTTGTTGAAAAAGATGGGAACCCAGAGCAGCCGGGTCCATATTATGATTCAGAATTAAGCCAGACTCTGGACCCATTTCCTCGACATTCCTCATCTGCCTCCCAGTTTTGTGAGGAACTTTACCAAACTTTTGGCTTGTCCTAATGTCAATACATGCACAGCACTGAGACCCTCCAGCAATTGAATCATACGTGTCTTGGTGAAGTAAAGCATCAGGACTGTTGATATAAGAAAGATAATAATAAACTGCCCCTACTCTAAAACCTGGAACAGGCATCTGCAACAGCAGATACCCTGGCAGGGTGAGTAATTTAAGAAGTGAAGATGCCTGGAAAAACAAAGCCACAGTAGCATCTTTAGCAAATAAGTATGTACTGAAGTCAGTGGGAGCAGCAGGAGTGCAGCACCTCTGGAAGAAAAAAAGAAATTGCTCCATATGTTTTGAATTGGAGGCCAGTGCATAAAAGAGTGGAATGTGAATCTTTGCAATGCTTAAAGAATACAGAAAGAGTGGTGCTTACTAATTATATTTTAAATTGGCTAATATGTCACCTGATGAGTATGTGCCTCTGCTGGGCCATCTGGGAGTTTAGTAGCTGCATAAGGCATTAGGTTATATTACAAAACATGTAGGAATTCATTATCTGGGGCAATTCTCTTTCAGCCATCAAGCTATTTCACTTACTTGGAGCCAATGAGTTTACTTTCCCATGGAAACTACTCTGTATTCACTCCCTAAAATAAGTACTAATTAGCTAAAGATAACAGCCAAATAAACCACTTTAATTGGGAAACAGAAATTGGCAGTTAAACATAAAAGTGTGTATGTAAATATGCTGATTATCTTCAGAGTTTGATAAAACATCTGTTTTCTCTGCAGAATGCAGGTATTTCTTCTCAAACCATGAGAACACTGCTATCATCTCAGTGCCTTAATTATATAAATTTAAAAGAAGTCCAAAATAATTAAATTGACACCTTGTTGCCTATCTAGGAGATGCTGGTCTGTCTTTTGCCTTGGTAATATGCTCCTTTAAGTACCTTTTTTAAATGAAAAACATTTTACCTTTAATTCCTTCTTCAGGTTGGGAGTGAAAAATAAAAGTTTTTCACAAAGCAAATTAAGAAATGTGAGAAACATTGACAAGATTTTCTTGAAAGTCTCCATTATTAGTTCCTTGCTTTGAACTTTATATTGTACTTTATGCATTTCAAATCCTGACGCACTGGTTCAAACAGAGCTTTGTGATCACATTAAGCTGCAAGCTGCAGAATTATTACAACAAACAACGCCAATAATTTTGTGTTGAATTCTTCAGGACAACATATATATTCTTGTGCAATGTCCCCGTCTTGGGATCATTCTCTAATGGAAAAACATGCTACCAGAACATTTTCAACCACCACTACTCTCCAATCTTACAAGGTCATTCACTGTGAAGCCGCAAGGTCATAGAGTGATTATCCTCTCTAGACACCTTGGTTTTATTAGCATGAGTGTAGTTATTACTGAGATCCTCTTCTCCATTCTGTGACAGAATTAACATATGTAAATATGACAGTAGGTTACATTTACTTGGACTGAGCTTAATCTGATGCAGAGCCTGATTTTTGAGGTCCTTGAGCATGCATTAAATTTTAAATAGCACAGAATTGTCACAGCTGAGCAAATTTCCAGGACTGATGCCATTCACAAAGTAGAGGGCTGCATTTTTGTGGAGCCAACATAGGATCAGCATGGAGCTTCTAGGTTTCCTGATGGGGAAAAAAGGTTGCCTCAAAAATGTTCGAAATATGCATTTTGTTTAACTCTTTATTTTGAAAGGGGAAATCCGAAGCAGATACTGAGACAAATTATGTAAATTCATCACAGAGTAAGCGTTATCTTAAACTATGGCTGTGAGCTAGGGCCAGATGACAATCAAGGCTACTTTAAATTGAGTGAATGTCTGGTGACCTCATGTTTGTCCTGCAATTACCCAGAAGACTGGAGATCTCTGAGGTCCTCTATATCCCCTGTTCAAGAACTTTGTTGGAAGAGTCCCCTAGGATATGGCCCTGGAGAGAAGAGAGATCCAGGAGAGCTCGGCAATTTTCAAGGATCATCTCCTCAATGTCACACATGCTCCATCCTGGAAGGAAGTCAAGTAAAGGTGGCAGGAGGCCTGCTAGATGAACAAGGAATTTCTGATGGAACTTAGACATAAAAACAAAGTGTATAAGAGGTGGCAGCAGGGACAGAAAACCCAGGAGGGAAATAGAAACACTGTGAATGAGAAGGGGGCTGCCCTTGTTTACACCAGCTGTGAGCTGGCAGTGAGCCCAGCAGCCAGATCCCCAGGAGAGGAGATGCTTCCAGGGTCTTTATACAGGGCTGAGGTTTGGAAAGCCAAAGCCCATCTAGGGTTGAATCTGGCTGTGAAAGGCAACAAGAAGGGCTCCTACAGGTATACTGTGCATCAGGTTATAGCCAGAGATAATACTTTTTGCATATTCCTAATATAAGGAAATGGTCAGTTATGAAAAAGGAAAGAAGAATCACTTCCTTTTTCCTTCCTTATATCTTCCCTATTCTCTTTCCTTAGCTTCTTCCCTCTTTATGCTTAACAGCCAAGGCATACACCTGATTTGGGGAAACCTACCTTCATACCTGCTTTCTCTTGTGCAAGGAAGACAGCAGACTTTAACCCAATCTTCCTACTTTCTGTGGAATGTTACCTACCACTAACCAGCAGAGACTTCATACGGCAGGGCCAGAGCAGGAAAGAGCCTTTCCCTCACTTCTGTGTGTAAATGTGAGCAGGCAGCAAGGCCTATAAAACCCTAAAAATTGATTTAATGACCCTTAAAGATGTCTGCAGGTCACTGTAGACTTGGACAAAGGGCCAAGTATTTGGCTTTAACTTTTAATTAAAAATCTGCAGGTTAACATGACATTTTCTTCTTCTCTTTCCTAGCAGTGTGCTAATTTCAAGCCTGTGGTTTCCCTATTGAATTAATATACAAGGTTTTGTTTCTAAATTCGTTAAAACTATCTTTATTTGTCTATTTCAAAAAACCAGCAGCCCCCCTGTTTGTTTAAACAAAGGACAAGTATGGCAGCAGGAAGACAGCATAGAAACAACAGCTGGTGCAGGAGATTATGAACATGTTGAAAATAATTGTAATAGTAAAAGACATTGTGCCAGTACCAGCTTCCAGAGAAACTGTAGTCCTTGGGCTACTTGCTCATAATTGTCCCTAGAAAAATATCCATTAGAAACTGCAAAGCACAGAATATGAAATGTCTTGAGACATTTTTGCCAGGATACCTGTTGCCTAAGAGATTAAAATACTTGGAAAGCTACATACCCTGCAGTGTATATTCTGAGGAAGCACTGCTAAAATGAATGTGGCTGTATTTTCAACTGAGTAAACTGTTTTCCATAGACTTGCATCATTACTGGGGGCTGACACTCCTGTTTCCAATTATGGCTCTTTATATTTCTCATACCAGTGCGGGAAATGTGTTCTCTATGTCAGTGTCACAACCAGAGTTGTCTGAAAAGTTCCAAAATCAGGGGTCAACAGAAAAACAAGAGGAAAAGAAAAAAAGAAAAAAAAAAAAAGATGAATAGATTAAAAAGGAATCTGCTGGGTTGGGGTCAGCTAGAGAATTGATAAAAACAATAGGGAGGTGATATTTAACAGACTATGTTTTTGAGTTCATTCTACTCCACACATCAGTGACTAAGTAAGGTACAACAGATATCAATTGTTCACAGCCATTAACATATTGACCCCCCTGGCTTTATGAAAAAGGTATGAAGAAATATTTGATTGCAGGAGCAGGGTTCCTGCAGTCTGTAGCCTCAATCAAGAGACAGGCTAACAAGATGTTATTGCTGGTATTAATGTGAATGCAAAATTCTTACTGGCAGAATTAATTGGACTATTAACTGATGTATCAATTCCATCTGCTGCTACCTGTTCCTATTTCAAGTCATAGCACCTCCGCACCAAGAAATCTCCAGCTTTTCTGCAGGCGAAGACATCTACAACAAGGAGAAACTCTCTCAAATGTTGGAGGGCTGGACAAGGCTGAAAATGCTACTAGTATCCTTGTGCAAAATGTGGTCAGCTCTCCACAACATCTCTGAGCAGCCTGTTCCAGTGCTTTATTACCCTCACAGTGAAGAAGTTTTTCCTTATGTTCAGACAGCGCTTCCCATGTTTTAGTTTGTGCCCATTGCCCCTCGTCCTGTCGCTGGGCACCAATGCAAAGGGACTGGACCCATCCTCTCGATACCCACCCTTTAGATATTTACAATCATTGATAAGATCCCCTCTCAATCTTGTCTTCTGTAGGCTAAACAGCCCCAGGGTTCTCAGCCTTTCCTTGTAAGAGACACACTCCAGTCCCTTAATCATCTTTGTAGCCCTCTGTTGGACTGTCTCCAGTAGTTCCCTGTCTTTCTTGGGGGGTGTCCCTGACTCTCTCTGGGGGGCCCAGAACTGGACCTGGTACCCTAGATGTGGCCTCACTAGGGCAGAGTAGAGGGGGAGGAGAGCCTCCCTTGACCTGCTGGTCACACTCTTCTTAATGAACCCCAGAGAGATAAGCAGCAAGCAGCAGAGTGACTCTGAATCCTAATTGCTATTGCTAGCAAAAGCTCCCCATGCAACTAGGCCGAAATACATCACCAGCACAATGTGGCAGCACAGGGTCAAGGGGTGAACATAATTTTCGTCGTTCTGTAATGGCAAAAATGTTCACCGAACATGAGAATTTTTAGGCTCTCCTCAGCCTGTGGATGTTATAACCCCAATCCGTCATGGGTGTCCCCGGGCTCCGGAGCAGGCTGCAAGGGCACAGAAAGGAGCTTCCCTTCTGCTGTAGATGACCAGCTGGGCAGCCATGAACACCTCCCTTTCTTGACTGAAAAATCTCATGGAGAGTTCTCTTTAATAGGTCTCAGCTTTTACTTGTGTACAAGACCCTTTAGCATTAGGCTTCGTGTATGGGCATAGCACAGAGCCAATTAATGATCTCCTCAGGGCCATGGGCACAGCATGAGAATTCACACTTACATTTTTAAAGCAGACAGCCAGAGATGATCCCAAAGTACGGAGCCGGCAGGGTGGACCAACATGCACCGAGCTGCCAATAAGACATTTTGATTTCCCTTAACGTATGGTGGTGTGTTTACTTGCTGGGGCTGTTTTTGAAGTTTGCCCCCTTCCTCAGTTAAATGCATTTTCCCTCACATCTGAATTGATTTTTGGTTCCAGAAAGGTGAAGGTGTCTATTAAGCAGAAGTGTGCTGGCCACAGGCTGCAGGGCAGTGTGTTTGGGGGAGCTGCAGGCACAGCGTGGCAATTCATTCCTTTGCTACTCTGTTGTTTTGTCATGAAAGCAAAGCCTAATTGAAGACAGTTAGTCTTTAATGAATAAAGCTCTCTGTAATTTCCAGCTGTGGCCATGTAATCAGCGTTCATCCGTATGAAAAGGACTTTTTGTGCCCATATTTCATTTTGATGTGCATCTGTGCCCATATTTTGCCCTTCTTCTGACTGGGTTGACAGTTTTCATCTTTATTAGTTCTGCCTTTCACTTCTGTCTTCCATTTCAGTTAGAAAACAGAAACAAAACCCCAGAAAGCCCCTAGTCAATTGCATTCTCTAATAGTTTATTAGAGTGCTCCTCTAAACTTTATCATTTAAATTAATAAAATTCTGTTTGATTTTGCTTACTCTTTTCCAAATCACCTTGTTGTAGTACATCAGATTATCAGATTTTTTTCTATCCTGTTATTTTTGGTCACTCTCTCTCCACAGCACCACTGTGCCACTGCAACACACTTTTTAATTAGTTTCACCACAGTCATCAGCTTTGTGATTATCTCTGCATCTTGAACACCTGGTCTGACTTTAGAAATGACTTGCCATCTGGTCAAATATGGGCTAATTATAACAATTTAATGGCAGGATAAAATAGTGTTGGTTAAGAGACTTGATTGTTCCCTCCATTCCTTCTCCTCATGCAGTTTGGTTGCATTACTTCAAATTAAATTAAAATCCCATCATCAAGTTATCGCTCTTGGATGGGTTGTTTGTTTTTTTTTCTTCACTCACAATACTCATAAACATCTCCTGGAGTTAGTTTAGTTTTAGACTCTCCAGACATTATGTCTCTAAGAATTATATGAATTACTACTTTAGATTCACTGATATGATACTTACTTTATAACTTCCATTGCATATCAATAAATGAAGCAGTAAATGGGTCTTGTCTGGCAAGTAAATGCTGAGACAACTGCAGGGGAGCCATTTGTCAGGAATGCACACAAATGGAATTTCACTAATGTGCTACAATTTTTTTTTTTTTTCTATACAGTTTAATGCTACTATATGCACACTCTTGGCAGCTGATATGCTGCACCATACTATAAATAAACTGATTCTCGTGAAAAAGTCAGTGGATTGGATAATGAACTCATGTAGTCTGGTCATTTTATGATTGGCTCATTTTATGACACTTGGGTGAATAACAGGGCTTTTTTGCCTATTAGGTATTGGCTGAGAAAAGTATTTGTCAAGCAACTTCTCAAGCTATTTTAGTATACTACTAGCTAGCAGCTGGTTTGGAAAAGTAAATAGATGTGGTTCATATAACTTTCTTTCACATTATGCAAATGAAAAAAATATATCTAGATTTTTTTACACTTGATTCCTTTCAAGTGTTTGTAGATTGCCGAAGTATATTGTTGTAAGTATTCAGATTGCAGGATGATAATTACAGTAACAAAAGCACTAATGAAGTATCTTTCTATTGGGAAATGAATGAGAAGAAGAACCCTTTTGTAACTCTTTTTTTTCAGGTGCTACTGGCAAGAAAAAAGGCCTGTTTAATTTTCTAGGGATTCTTTCTTGTATAAATACCAAAGAGTATTAGATGGATTTTTCATCCAGGTCCCTGGGAAACAAAATACTTCTGTCATGTAATACTTCCTCCTAGCAAACACCAAGTTTAGTCTGTAAAAGCACCAAGTCTATAAAACAAAGAAAACATTATTGGACGTGAAGAATAGAAGGGTACATGGAATTGATTTGGAAAGCCAGGGATGATCTTGTCCCTGCATGAAATAAAAATCCCCTTATTCTATCCAACACACATAGGATGTGGCAGAGCAGTCTGAAACTTTATCTTCATCCACCGGAGAGGAGACTGCACCACCATTCACTGTGGTCACAGCTGCTATGTCCTGAGGCTCAGGCTTGGCCCAGAAACCACACTTCCCAGAGTCTCTGCAAGCTTGGCTGCTTCATCACTTATGCTACCGCATACCCCCCTGTTTCTGCTCTAGTGTGGGGAGAGCTTGCAGACAGTCACCCAGAGCTGCTCTCTGCTGCTTTGGCAACATACCCTCTGTCGTCGTGTCCATCTGAAAAAACTGTTTGCTTGGAAAAAAAACCTATTTGCAATACATCTTTGTTTGCAGATAAACCTGTCTGTGGAGAGTTGTTTGAACCCCAAAACAAAAGCTGCCTCCCTTCTGTCTCACTTTGTGCTACCTGCTGTACCCTTTAGCCATGGCAATGACTTCTCATCCTTGCCATGTTTGCTGTGGGTCTTGGGTCTGCCTCTCTCCTTGTCAGAGAGATATTTTTAATCAAATTCTTAAAAGCTAATAGCAAAATACCACCAGATAGGAGAGATTCATATGACATCTGCTGCATGCAACAGCTGGTGAGAGAACATCAGCCTCTCCATGAGCTTAATGCACTTTTCCCTGTTCACCTGAAGGGAGCCTTGCTCACCTCGCTCTCCACAACTTTAGGGCTTCTGTTTGTAAAAATAAAAGCCCTTGAAAGCTTCAAAGAACTAATTGGAAGGGATTAAAAAAAAAAAAAAAGGCTTTCTTTCTTAGTACTATAACCTTGACTTTTCATGAGAGGAAAATTATTTTTGCAACAAATTGTATAATCAAC
This sequence comes from Eurystomus gularis, assembly GCA_013400335.1. Classification (NCBI taxonomy): domain Eukaryota; kingdom Metazoa; phylum Chordata; class Aves; order Coraciiformes; family Coraciidae; genus Eurystomus; species Eurystomus gularis. The sequence goes on from VZZY01020873.1 coordinate 89,677, forward strand.
TAAAAGCCAAGCCATTCTAATTTAATCAGAATATTCAGTGAAACAGGCGGTTTAGCTGAAGTCTCTTCATCAGGACCTTGCCGCTGCTATGCACTCTAATGGGTAAATTTAGTTCTTAACTCTTCAATCAGTTCCACTTGGGTAAGCTCTTACACAGAACGACACTGGTGTCTGATTGCAAAACTGGGGTCATGACAACGCAGATACACAGTGGCCCCAGGTTCCTCATGGCACAGTCTTGAATTACAAATACCTAAATCTTCATCTGAGAATTGACTTACGTTATCTAGGAAGTCTGAGGAGCAAAACCTCAAGGTTAAAACAAGATAATCGTTGTTGGGTTGCATAAAGATGTGGTAGCAAGTCTGGGTTTGGTTTTTTTTAATGTACATTCCTTTCATAAATTAAACACTCTTCTGTAAAAAAATAAAAGATAGGATCCCACCTGTCTCACTTAGGTAAGATATTTTAGAAGTTGCATGAAGCAACAGTGAGTGCTTCCCACTGTCATTTCATGTTTTCAGATTCCATGAGGGATGTGCTACAGGAAAGAGCAATCCTCTCTCCAGATGCACTCCTCGTGCTCCACAGTCTCCCAAACCCACTTCTTTCTCTTCTCATGTTTCCCTAGCTGGTGTGGTTGTGTTGGTTACAAAGCAAACATAGAGCAGCGAGCCAGCTGTGGGTTAAAACTCACTAAGCTAAAAAGCCTCCTTATTTTCACCCAGATCGGACCCCCATCTTGGTGCCCTTCCCTGTTCTTGCAGAAGGGAGGGCAGAGGGTGAGGGCTGGGCAGAGGGTGAGGGCTGGGAGCAGAGATGAAGGAAAGCACTCCTGTTGACCACTCAGCTGGTTAGTTCTGGCTGAAGGAGCTCATGGACATAGCAGGTGCCCTGGATGGTCTCAGCAGACACAGTCACTCTGGGACATTTAAAAGGTACTTGTTTCTCCATCTTGGCTGTGTGCCCCAGCTCTGTGACACTGCTTTCAAGAGGGATCTCTCTTGAAGGTAGTTTCCCTTCTTGCTAAATTAATGTATTGTCCCTGTATTTGGCCATTTTGTAACCTGGTGAAGCTCATGTCAGAAGTGTCTGAGAAAATGGTCTGAATTAAGGGCCAGTGTAAGTGTATCAGTATTCTTTTATGGGCATCTCAGTCCAATTGCTCAATAATTTTGCTCATTGCCTTAAATCAACAATTAGGATAATAGCATTGGTGCTAAAGTGATGCTGGTGATGTCTCAAAGGCCACACCAGCCACCTATGCTAGCTGGAATCACTACAAGCTTTCCTCTGCTGACTGCAGCAATGCAAGTGTACATCCACACACTACGTCTGAGCAAGGTTTTTGTCTCCCTGTTGTTGGTTCCCCTGACCAGATGCTGTCCGTCATCACTGTGAGAAGCCACTAGGAAATGTTCAGTGGACTGCTGAGTAACAGTCTCTTGCTGTTGCAGTCATCCCACCTACAGCTGGCCAGAGCCCCACCGACTCCGGCAAATACGTTTCCACAGAACAATGCTGTCTTTGTTGGGTGTTAAGAGCATTTGGACAGCTGCACTTCGATAGGGATATAGCCCCCAAATAAAGCTTGCCTGTATTTAGGCCCAAACAGAATCCCTCCTTCACACCCAATTTCAAGGGCTAGAGATTGAACACAGTATTTACATTTCATATACAGGCAAGACGTCTGGAACCCTTATAAAAACATCATTATATTTATATTCTGTATATTCAGAACCATAGGCTCATTATGTCAAAGTGATGTCAAATCAGAGACTAACACCTACACCTGATTATGAAGCAATAATATTTTTTGCTAAAAACTATTTATGTTATATATGGTATTTCCATCATGTCTACAATAGCACCAGTGATCAATTATAAATCTTGCAAAGCTTATTTGCCTCACTTGCCAAGTAGATTATTGTGGAAAAGTCCCTAAAGACCATCAAGTGACATAAGTTATTCCACATTAAATGGAAAATTGATCTAGTGGCTAAAGAAACTAATGTTGTGATGTTTTCTGCACCAGGAATCTTGAGTTTTCAGCTTGCTACAGTTTGAAAAGAAATTTAGTGCACTTCATAATGATACTATGGTATTCTCTAATGATTATTGCTGTAAGAAAAGCTATTAGCATTCTTTTCAACAGTTTTAATACAGTTACTTTGACTATACTAATAAACTGTATAATAGAAAACAATGATTCCTAAGTATTGATCCGTCCCTCTTCAATTTGCTTTTTTGTTTTGAAAATGTCCTGAGACATTTTCTTGCTTCTGTGATCCGCTGCCATACTTAACATTTATTTTCAGTAGACTGATGCTTTCTTTCCAACAAAACAGCAGAGTTCTGCTTTGTGTGAAGTACCAACTCAGTGACCTTGGGAAACAGTATTGGTAGTGACACCCTATCAGTGTGCCTCAGACTGGGTCTCTCACTAAGACTCTGTGACATAAAGGCTGTATTCAAAACTTCAGAGCCAGATCATTTTTCTAGATGTTTTTGCTTCCACTTTCAAGAATACACAGGTAAGTCTGTTTTGGTAAAGGTCAGAACAACTACAACAACAACAAACATTTCATAAGTTAATGGAGGGAGGGGCATAATGTTGGGTATTTTAGTGTTCATCCAGTGACCATCAGGGTGCAAAGAGGATATTTGAACATCTGTCTTTTTGGCAGTGACAAAGACTGCAGCTTTTCTGGAGAGGCAGTCTGTTAATGCAGCTGGTAAAAATGAAAATTTTGTTAATATGCTTGGTAACTATCCCGTATCCTGACTATTATATCTTTGATGTCTCATAATAAAGTTTCATTTACAAAACAGGTGTTACGAGCAAAACCAGTGTAGTATATAAGAATTCTCTTGAGAAAACATGAAGTATTTATTGTATATTAGTGAAAGACCAGTCACAAACTTTCAAATCTGAATATGATTTAATATTTGCAGAGCTAGTATATACATGCACAGTAGAAAAGAAGATCCCATAGTGAAAAATCAACTAATACTTACCCTAGCAAGTTAGGGAGAATCATATTTTTCACAAGAAAATCCCTCCTAGGATCCAATTAGATACCTGAAATTTCACATGCTTAAAGATTTGCATACTTAATAGCATAGCTTCTCCTGTCTGTTTCCAAGCCATAGCTCAAACAGCTCCAGCACAGTGTGAAATGCTTCTTGTTGATGGGGTCAGACTAATTTTTAAGCAGTTTTAAAAGTGCTTTAGCCTCACTGTGTCTGAGTTGAAGCAGATTATTGTACCCTTGTTAGGTCTCAAATTTAATAGCTACTTTTTTCCTTGGAAAAAAGGCAGGGCCTAATGAAAGAAAGCACAATTATCTGATATACATTGTTGCCCTCCACCGTCCTGTCTTGGATGCTGAAAAGAAGGCTGACTCGTATCTCATCTTCCACTCAGGTGTGTATCTTGTACATAGCAAGCTGCATCTCCTTATTTTATCTTGTGCAAGAAATCTCCATTTGATCTTTTCTAAAATTTTATTTATTTGAAAAAAGCTTTGATGAGAGGAAGAGTAGTACATCAAAGATGAAACAAACAACCAAACAACAGAAAGCATCGCAACCCTGTTTTTCAGCAAATCCACCGAAGTGTCATGCTCTGTGAGCTTAGTGCTGAATCTGGCATTTAAATGCTGTGTTTTTCTGGATGCAGATCCCCCTTTCTTAGGGAATCTGGACAGTCTTTTCCCGGTCCAGTTACTGTTATTTATTATTATACATATGCATGTGATTCAACTAAAACTGAAGAAAATGTAGATGGACAAAGTACAAGATAAGAAGATTTAAGAGGCACACAAGTAAAAAGGTGCTGGAAGACACCTGAACGTATTTATCTACCTAAAGCCAGTGTCAACCATGAAATATGCCTTCTTGGTTATCCAACACAGGATACGCAGCTGTTTGTTTGACAACTGGCAACCTCCGTGACACTACAGTTACCAGAAAACTGCTTTTCATACAGAGTTGTGACTACTTGTTGCACGCTTTTCCACTGCATCTGAGATTGTTGGTATGGCAGAAGAGGTGCCATGGCAGCTTGAACCTGAGGGAGCTGCCATGAGATTCCCATGAAGACCTGAGAAGAGCCTCTACCAGTTCTGCTTACCACAGCATGGCCATCTTAGCAACACAAGGGAGTGTTCCAGTCATGCATCTGCTGATAAAGTAGAGACACCTTGCCTCCGAATGCATTTTGAAAAGTGGCAACTCATTATCACCAGTTTTATCAAGGAAGTGATTCTGATGCTAAAGGACAAAATAGTAAGAAGGCAGTGACTAGTTCATTGTTAGTTTCTTAAACACTGTTATTATCCTCCTTTTTTATTCGTTTGCTCATCAGCTGCTTTTGTGTAGGAAGCATTTCACTTCACAGCTTTTACCAGCTAAGTAGCAGAGGGCTGTTATTGACTAGCTCATGGTTTGCCCATTACCTTGGCTTGCATGTGTATTTTGAAGGCCCTTTTTGCTCTTAATGTTCTCAGCTGGTGAGGGACAAAAATGCTTACAGGAGTGACACAGTCTAAAGTTGCACCTTGACATCCTGGCTCGGAGCTCATGCTGGTTGCAAGCCATTTGAGAAGCAGCAGCATTCTTGTGAATGTCTGGCATGATTGATGCAGAAATGGTGCCACTGTCATCATTATGTCACTATGGAGCTTTTACTTCCTACTACTGTCACTGGTGACTGTGTGTCCTAGTGAAAGATGCCTTCAGGTTTTTTTTTTTTTAAAACCTATCTGTAGCCTTACTTGAATGACTTGAAGATTGTTGGAGGCAGAACCTTTATAATTTTTTTTTCTTTTAATTAGGGCAAGAACAGATTCATGGGGGAATCCTTTCATGTGCAAATTGTGTTCTTTCAGTTTATTGACTAGCACTGCTATGGCAATGTCTGTCTGAAAGCATCATTTCTATAGCAACCCATCAAAGTACCATCTTTAAAATTTTGGCCAGTATGGCAATGTGCCAGATGGCACTGTATTCTGCTGTCAGGTAAAGAAAAATGGCCATTATCATTGTCTGCTACAAAACCGGAAGAAAATGGGGTCTCTTTTCTGCAAAGGCGATAAGACCATAATAGGGAAAGCAATAGTGGGGGTACATCTCTTTGAAATGTTTGTTGCTCTAGGAATTTGTAAATGAGCTCAGAAGTTATGCTATCTGATAGCTAACTGGACAGAAACTTTTCTGGTATAACCATCACCTTGGTCTTCTGTGACATCCCAGATAAACTTGTTCTCCTGAATGAGCTGGGATATTCAGACGATGGTGTTGAGATGTTATGTAGTATTTCTGACAGACTCCTGTGAAGGCTTCCCTCCTTTGGATGGCTTAGCATTAATTAGATGGAACAAAAGCAGCAAATGGTACACAGATTGTAGACTAACCTGATCTTCACCACATCACAACTGTTTTGATATCTGCTGGTTTTCAGTCTCAGTCTTTCAAGTAACAGATGCAAATAAGCTTGCTTCTTGCCAGTAAATTGACAGTACGAGGTTATGGCCTTGGTATTAAAGTGTTTGCAGAGAGCATAGCAGACTCAGTAACATGAATTCTGTCACTGGTCATATGGAAGATTTAACACTTCCTCTACCACAGTGTCGCAAACTGAAGTTAGGTAATATAAAGTCAAGAAGATTTGCATGGCCAGTTGGAAACCCAGGAAAGTCCAACCTTTATCAAAAATCCAACAGCCATCCATGCATATTCAGGACTCAAGCAGTTAGTCCTACAACATGTAGGATCTGACAAAGACGGATGGGACATTACAAGCAGCGCTTCTGTGATTTTATCTATTTATTACTATACACATATGCATGGATTGAAGTGGGAATTCAGAAGTAGTAAGGCATGTTCCTTATTCTGTCTTATTTTTCTTTAGCAAAAAATGCGTGTATATCAACATTTGATGTGGCAGCATGGCATATCAGTGCCTGCTGGTTCCCTTCAAGCAGTGGTAGGGATGTCACAGAGAGGCCTGTGGCACAGTGCACAAACATGGACAGTCAGTCTGGTCTTGCTGCATGTGTGCTGTTGAGTCCTCTGCATCAGACACACATCAGCTGTGACCACACACAGCAATACTTTTGCAGCCAGAGCAGTATTTTTTGAGTGTTGCTTTGGAATTAGGGTGGTCCAAGACGTCAGTCCTTGAGGATCACCTTTAAGATGGCAGTGATTGCATTACTGATGTCCCCCATTTGCTGTTGCCCTGGAAGCAGGCCTGTTTTCCTGGTGAATCATCTCAGTAAGGAGCCACCATCACCAGCTTCCAGATAAGTGCTTAGAAGCTCCCTGAGCAGCAGTGCTTCTTCCTCATTCAGGGATGAGCACTGATGTCCCCCCATAACTACCATCCACAGAGCAGAGTGTAAGGACAGAAAATCAGAGTGGAAAATTTACTTTAGAGTTAATCAAGTAATATACAAAGTGCCTACCATGTAACGCTCATGTAACTTATTCTCAAGTCTCCAAAGCAGTCTTCAGAGCAGGCAAATACAGAATTCATAGGAAAGCCCTAGACAGCCCAGGAATCACCACCAACATGTAGGGACAGAGTGTCTCTTGTGCACTCAATTCTGCTTTTGCAAAGTAGCTATAGAAAGAAACTATAAGTAGTGGAAATGAACGGAAAAGTTTTAATTTAGTGATATTTTACTTCCACTTAAGTAGTATGCAGGTAACTACACAGAACTCAGTGAAAAACAGAGTGAGGAATCAGGGAGGATGAGACTTAGTCTCCACTGTCAAGTAGAGTTGCTCATTTATTTCTTTCTGGATCAGTCTGCCTCCTGGGATATTGTAAAAACCAGTCAAAGGTTTAGATTTCCAAAGAAGGGGATCCACACTGTGAAAATATAGCATCGTCATTTTTTCTGGTAAGAATGCCAAGGGCTGTAGATGGCCTAGACAGGCTTTTGTGAAAGGAAAGGATATTCGTAGTCAGGGCTGGGAAGCCACATTGTCCTCTGCAACCCAGCTGGTGCCAAAAAGCGGGTGGGAAGGTTTCTATCTCCCTTTCCCTGTTAAGAAGTCCATAGCAGATTATTTGATAATAACCATTTTGATATGATAAGTGCTTTCTGCCTGAAAAAGTGACACTTTTCCAAAGTGTGTACAGCCATGTATTGTCATGGTAAGCTACTTTTTCAGGTAATTGCTCTCTTTTGAAGAGGTCATTCTGTGTCATTTTAACAGATTTAGCTGAAACTTTAAAAAAGGCAACTGAGCTGATTTTAAATAAAACAAATTCTGTGTTTTATGAAGTTTTATTAGTTTCTTAGAAATGCAGATTTGTGTTTGCCAAGCGTGAAATAAAAGGCCATGGTGGCTGTACATGAGAGATAAGTAGGAGCATTTGCATATTCATGCTTTACCTCTCTTTTTAGGGGTGGCTTTTGGATTTACATTACTATGGACACTGTCTGAGGGGTGAGATTGTCACCTCCATTATTAGGCACAAAGAGAGAAGTGAATATTAAAGAATTACTTTACTCCTGCTGATTTCTTTTTAGCTTTGCTTTTCAGGCAAACAGAAAGAATATATATTTTCAAAGTAGATTCTTTCAGGAAGGAAAAGGTGAGGTTTTATGGGACATTGCATCATTTACAACACTTATGGCTTCTGATTTTGGAAATATCTGTACCTGAGTCCCTGTTACCTCTTCAGATCATCCACTTCCTGCAAGTACTTTACACAGAGGGCATGGTAATGTTTTAGGTAGTATGCATTGAATAAACATACATATAAGTGTTAATAGGATATGAGCACAGAGCATACTTTGATGCCTGGAACTACCTCAAATTAATTTATAATTTGTGTACCCAATCAAAATACACAGTGACAGCAGTGACATTTTACACCTACTTAGTTTAAGAGTAACAAAACACACAATACTCAAGGCAATGAAGAGTGAAAGCCCTAGTTTTAACTTCATTCAGCTAGGACTTTATATCCAAGCAATCCATTTCCCAGCCTATGCAATTAATTTTGTTCTAATACATTAGCAAAACAGAGTATCATAAGAATGCATAAGTACAAAAATCTATTTTCCCTTGAATTTTAAACAGACCTCAAATCTTGTCTCAAGTTGCATTGATTAAAATTACTGAGAAGATGTTAAAAGTGAAGATGCTAATCCTTTGATTTTCTCACATCCAAAAGTCACACTATGTAAGTGTCCACTTCCCCTTCCATTTTTTCCTGGAAAAAAAAATTATTAAATGAAGCATTATAAAATTTTACTGAACCACTTAGCAGCTTATTTTAATAGCCATATTAGCATGCTCCTAAATGGAAGTCCATGAAAGCAGAAGCTGTAAACTTGATTCCTTCCATTCAGCTGCTCTCTTTTTTCTTCAATTTCCCTGCATTTATAGAAGGGATCAAGCAGTACCCCACAAAACTTTTTATCTAGGTTCAAACAGAATATCCTTCTGAGAACATGTCTGTTCCTAACTTTAAAAAATGCCTCAGAAATCTACATTATATCCATGACTCTATTTTATTTAAGGGACTCAAACCAGATCCACTTACTGATCCAAGCACAAACCCTTAGTTAATTCCTTGAGCCAAAGAGACAGTCTATAAACCAAGGAATACATCTGAATGACAATAGAAGCAACCAGAATTAGAGTTGCTCTTGGGCAGGTATGGCTTTCTGGCAACAGAAGTAAGCAAGCCTCTAGCCTTCTCCACCCTTCCTCCCCATGTCTGTCTAATGACCTCCCATGCCAAAACGCTGCTTGGGCCATGAGATGCTGTTTTCATCATGTGTCTGTGTGACAACTCCACTCATGCTGTATGGCAACTTTGCCTCACATTTGCTTAAGGGATGCCAGAGACCTAGCAGCAACCCTTATAGCGAAAAGTTTTATTCCAGTAAAAATTTTGTAAGAGCTTATTTTTCTGTGGAACTGTCATTTCTTAGCTATTATTTCCTTTGTGCTTTACCATAGCTTTATAGTAAAGAAAAAGGTATTTTGAGTAACATACCCTGCCCCCCCCAAAAAAAACCAACCCCAGAACAACAAACATGTGCAACCACTCTTCCTCTTTTGGAACCAGAAATGAGAAAGTTGCACATTAGCTAGGAATTTGTTGGCATTTCTCAGCTACAACTGAGCACTGAAATAGAACATAACTTGTGTAAATACTGAGGTGGACTTGAGGGTGGATAAGTGAAACAGGCAATAGGATGTGTAAATATGAGAAAGATGTGAACATTCCTCTAAAGAATGAGTTTTTGGGGGATGAGAAAGCTGGAGCATCAGCTATCATTTAAAAATAGAATTTCAGGACCTATAAACAAAATAACCTGTTTAAGTCTTTTTTCTGTCATTCAGCTCTAAAGAGAAGATAAGATGTCTCATATCTGCACACATTTCATATAGCTGAAACAGTAAAATGTAATGAAAATGCATTATTAAAAATACGCCGCATGGCAAATTATCGGATTAGGAATGTGTCATATTTATTTCACATACAGCATACTTAGACTAAACTATCTAACAGCAGCTTCTTGTGAGATAAGCATATTTTAGGAGCCTGAAGTTTTGTTTGTAATGACTTGCATGCAAAATGGTTCTCCTCTAATGAAAATAGGAAATATGATGAGCATGAGTGAATACATTGCTACCAGTCTGGGAATAAAAAGCCATTTTACTTTTGTTGGAATGTATCTCTAATAGGTTCAAATAGTGACTATGTTATTTTTCTAATATTACATATGCTTCTTTAAGTACTCCCCTTTCTCTTGTTTCACCATTTATGCATCGAGTGTGACAGTATTCCCCCCTCTCATGTCTGTGAAACAACTCTCCCTCCTCTCCCAAGCAAACTCCTTGTTACTGTTATTGTGAAGCTTTAACTGACAGCTCACTACTATTCAATATTTGAATATTCTGAAAGACCAATAATCTGCCAGTTCCAGAAATTACTTGCTCAAATGCCTGATGTTCCATGTGCTGCTTAACCAAAGCTGCACTAGCAGAAATGTCTGGCTGTGTGTGGCTGTGAACAGCCAGTGGATCATTAGATTGATTGAGCAAATGATCACCCCATTTCTCATGAAGAAAATGCATTTGACCATTTCCTCATTTTGGATCCAGCTTTGTTCCCTGATGAAAATGTCATACAATCTTTTTTATGCACATTGGCGTGTTCCATCCTCAATGAGTCTGAAACAGGTTGGACAAGTCTATGAGTCAAGTACAGCATATTTGGTCCACATGCATCTCAAAGCACTGAAAAACACAACTGTATCAAATCACATGGCAAAATATTTGCTAGAAATGCCCAAGACTAGGAAAGCAGTGAGGGAACAGTTTGTAATTGAAGTTCAGTACCACACATGCTGAGCTGAAGCAACATAGTATTATGAAATTTACACCAAATTTGTAGGCATATGAGAAGGGAATAGCTTTTTGTCATGGTGCTGTGAGAGAGTATGATGGAATTATTTGAAACAAATACTTGAGGTTCCAGTAAAGATGCTGTGTAGTGACCTCTGTAATAGCTTATGTCACTATGGATTGTTAAATGTAATAATTAGAGATGCAACTTTACTACATAATATCCTTCGCCATAACTTATGGGAGCAATGACTCTCCTTCATTACAATAAAGCATGATACCATTACATTCGTGCTTCACATAAGGGGTTATTAGACAGGACAATAGGATGGTTCCATTACTACCAGAGTTTGATGTGCTCAGTTGTATATTTTTACACTGGTGGAAATATGAAGAAGATGCCTCACAGTGGGCAGGGATCAGGAAAAGAGAAGGTAACCCTTTCAGGGATCCAAAAGATTCCAGCAGATTCCACACTGTTTTTCCCATGAAGGGTCAAATTCACAAGACAGGATTGAAGTTTGCTGTAGTGCCGGGTTGCAGGTCCTACAGCGACTTGCCTGACTGAAGGCAGCAGAGGAGTGTTGCTTGCTTTCAAACATAAATATATTGCCTGTGTCACTCCAGCTGAAGGAAAGAGTGATAAAAGCTGATAAAAAAGCCATTCCAATCCTTCTCAAGGCATGAGTGTGCACAGTCCACTGCAACCTGCAATGTCTTCAAGCAGCCTTTGGGAAGCACAGCAAAGTCTGGAACTTGCCAAGATTAGTCAGTCATTGTTTCTAGCTAAACTTTGACATGATTGGAGCCCATAGAGCTGCCATTCAGTGAATTACTGCTAATGGCATTTATTACCAGCATTAACAGTAATTTACCCACCGTTAATCAGAGCAGCCAGTTGCAGTACTTCTCAATCATTCTGAGTCCTCACTTTGCCAGTTGACTAAAATATTTTATGCTACCATTAGTCACAAAGACTCAGCAAACAGCCAGTAAACTTAGACAGAGCCTGGAACCCTGAAAAGTTACACTCTGCTTGTGTCTAATTTCTTGTCACTGTTTATGTTTGTGCCAAGACTTGGGCTTTCCCACTAATCAAGATTTGAAATACATAGTCATTAAATGTACTCTTGGAGTGCGCCATTGGATTAGTAGTAGAAAATCAAGTTCTGCTTAGTGGAGACGTTAGTGGCACATTCATTACAAAGGAAAGTGTATCTCCCTATCTACAAGGCTAGTCCATGTTGCTTGAGTCATTTAACTCGTTACCTATAGAACTTACTGAAATTCTCATTTGTCTCTGTATTCACTGAACTGTAGGATATATTGCATGTACGGTGGTGCAGGAGGCGTGTTCAGGACATTTGAATAGGCTTCTGTTGAGAGAGGTGTCTGATCCCCCTCCTCCCCACTTGAAGATCCTGTCCTACCTTGAACAGAAATAGTAAAAAAGCCCTTCTGTGTGTCAAGTTGTAAAATCAGTGATAATCAGTCTACCCGGAAAAACAGGAGAGTAGGGAGAGTAACACTGAAAAAGCAAAATGATTTCAAGTTAGAACCTCTTCATGTTGTCAGAAAGAGCGACTTAGCTAGTGATGTATTGGTATTAGGGTGCCTTTGTTAACACACCAGCCAACTCACTATTAATTCATTCCAGAAGCAGAATCTGTGCTCCCTGCACAAAGTTCTTGTAACAAAAAGCATTTTAGAAGTTAAATGTTTTCTGGAAATCATTTTAAGACAGCCACTCTGCTTAATCAGCATGAAGTTCAGTTCTGCATCAGATTACTAAAGCATACCATTACCCCCCTAAGGGCTTAAAATTCCTGCAGTTTCATATCAGTCATTTTGCCATGAGCACTGCAATTCCCATAACATGATCCAGGTCTTGGAAATAAGGGTAGGAATAGTTAAAGTATCAACATTAGCTTGCCTGACATAGGCTACACTGATAAAATATGTATTTCCAGATGTTTGGCTTCGGAGCATAATTCAAACCGACATATTGCAAAGATTTATCTTTATCCAGCCTATGTGTTACAACCTGGTCAGGCACAACAAAAGAAAGATTTACTTTTAAATAAAATGGAAGATTGTTGAAACCTACAAGTGGCAGTCTGTCCAATTTTGACAAGGATTTACTAAACCCCTGGTTGAGCTCAACCGGAAGCATGCCAACTGCCTTCCAGCTCAGTGGCCAGGTTTCTTCAGCAGAGTTATTCTCTGCTTGAGTCTAAATGTATAAATTCTTGGTCTTTCTGTATGCAGCAAATAATTACAGTGTTTCAATAGCTGTAATGGTCTGAGGATATGCGCAAGTGCAGGTTGGTAGGGAGATGTAGTATCTTCGATTAGATCAGTGAATCAGGCTGGGCAACACAAATACACTTTGGGAGTACATACAGTTGCTTTCACAGATATGGAACACAAGTATTTTTAAGACTATGCCTAATAAACTACTTATATTTGCTTGTCCTAAAAAAGGCTATTTCCTTACAGCCCCGTGTGCTTCCATGAAATATTTGTGGGTGCCTTTGGTAAGGAGAAAGGCCGTTATCACTCTTGGGCGTATCTGGGAACAGATCCTGGATAATTTCCCAGTGAGACACAAATAGAGGATGCTCTGTTCTGAATTTGGTTAGGATGCTCTGGTGTTGAAGTTTATCCTTCCAAGTACTTAAATATGAATTTAAGGAACTTACAGTGGCACTGGATGTCCCACTTCAGGTTTACAGAGATCTTACACAGAGCTGGCTTGGTTCTGGCATATTCTTTAATACCTCGCTGCATGCTAGAGAGGTTTCTTGGCTTACCCCTGTTAGTGTCTGTCCCCTCTCCTGACCCCATGAGATGAGGTTGTGTGCTGGTTTATGGGTTGGGGGGGTCCCTGACCTATGGAATAGTCTGGAAAACACACTGGAGGCGATGAGGTATCCAGTTAAGGTGTCCCAGTAACCCGGTTTGGAAATTCATGCAAATCCCCAGGGAAGGAATGCTTTGCTTTCAGCCAAAATAGCGCTTAATTCAAGCCAAGTTAAGGTAAAATGGTGTGAGAGAGAGTGGAAAGGATGGATTTACTCAAAATTGACAACACAGCTGCCAATGTTTATAAAAGACACAGGTCAAGAAATGAAAGAAAAGAACATGCTTACTCTATTTAATTTAATCCAAGGGGTTTCCCTCACCCCTCTGCTGACTGGTTTTCTGTAGACATTCCTAAGGCTACCTGCTCAGAGATTTTGTCTCTCTGCATTTTTTCGGTCTCAGGTTGCATCTGCTACAAAGAAAAGTACTTCCTGATAGGCCATATTTGCTTTCACAGATAATCCTCCTTTCAGATTCCACTGATTTAAACCTTTCTTCCAGAATACATCTCCTTCTTTCTTTTGCAAAAAAAGTCTTGCTGCTCCCTTCTTAATTAAAGTAAATAATGTTATAGTCACTCTGCTAAACCAGCTGTCATCTGCTTTTCTTGATTGCAATTAACCATTGGGTGACTGTGCTGTCAATACTACTAATGACCAAAACAGAAGTTTCAGATGAAATTTGGAAGGACCTATCAGAGCTAGATAAGTAGCTGGAATAGTGACAAAAGCAAAGGAAATATTAACATTTTCATCAAGTGTTTTTTTTTAATTTGCCATTAAAATATAGAAGAAAAGGTATGTCTTTAAATATTAGGAAAACATTGACCCCATGCAGACAAGCAATACAAAACCAGATAATTAGAAGATACTGCATATACCAAAGTTTGAAAACAGTGTATGAGTCAGTGTTGTCTCTACATTTTATAGCTAATGCAGTTTTGGCCATCCCTGTCACATGGTCCCAATGGAGTAATGAAGTGGTTGCTGAAAAGAAAGGCTTTCACGTGATGTTAGGAAAAGAGCTAAAAAATATATATATTAAAAAAAAATTCTAAAAAGAAGAATATTTTAACAGATGCTGCATATATAAAGTTTTTTTTTCTGGCCAGCTACTGTTATGACTAGTCTAGAGAGGAAATGTATAAGGTGATATTAAACTGTCATCTAAAATAAATGGGAAGGTCCGGGTTTGATGCAGGAGCTGAAAAGGAAAAAAATGGATTGGAAAAGGAAACATTTACAAACTAACACTTAAAAGCAGAATGGGTAATTCAGTTCTGTAACCCCATGACAGATATCACTCAAGAAAAGCACTTTACAGAAGGCTAAAAAGGATTAGACACAGATAGGTGAGCAAGATGAATATCATTCAGTTACACTTGTTAAGATCAAATTTGTAAGGAAACTAAGCCAAACAGCTCCCTGAAGTGAAGAAGAAACTTCCCTTTAGTTGTATCACAGTGCAATAGTTCATTACAGGTGGCTTTCACCTTGGCTTAAAGCCCTTACTCTCAGCTGCTGGCAGGCACAGAGTATTGATCAGGAACGGCTGGTTGCTGAGTGCAGGATGGAGATGCCCCATTCGCATAGCTTGCTCTCCCTTTTCCTTGCATGCACCTTTTTAATCTTTTACTTCTCCCACAGTTTTCATTTGTTATGGTCCCAACTTTCATTTTTCTGCTTTCTATTTCTCCTCCTACAGCACTTCCTTTGTCAACCTGTATCCCCCAGTTCCACTCCAGTGGTTTGATCTCTCTCAGAAATTCTTGTCCATACATCCTTCTCATGCTATGTATTTGTCTCACTCAACACAGAGCGGTTTACTTTTTCTTTTTTTTTGTTGCTATGTTCATGTACATGCAGGAACAACCTAGTAACATGTCCAAGCACATATTGCAGCTAGATGTCAGGAAAACCTTGAAGCAATGAACTTGATGCTAGTCCTCTCACTGTTGGACTTCTGCTCTTAAAGAAACTTAGCACATTATGACAATTCCATTTCAGTTCATGTGGATCAAATGAATCACCACCTGGCAGCATCCCCGGAGAAAATTGGCTAAAACTCCTCAGATGATCACTGCATTCCCTGTTTCCTGGTGTTTATTAGATTACTCAGCTGATGGTGACAAACTCTGTTGTCTTTCTGTGGGTTGCCATTTACTGGCCCAATAGGGTTTCAGATGCTTCCCTTTTCAAACAACAGCTCCCTTAACATTCATTTTCTTTCCTTGATATTCAGCTTGAAAGTAAAATCACAATCTTATTGTCATTTCCTCCTCAAAGGCAACACCTATGAAGATCCACTAGAAGGGGGACACTTGAGACAATAGTCTTCTCATCTATTGATGACTTAGTTCACATCATGACTGCAGCAGCTTGCAGTGAGTAGGAGGCATGTGTATTAGAGATGAGAAGCCTCTCACTCATGCATTATCAACTCTTTTTAATGTAGTGTGTGTGAATACAGTGGTCATGGGTCTGTGAGAGGGACAGACTCCAGCTGTTAGACTAATAGAGCTATGTGGCTCTGTCCATGAAGATTTATCTTCACCACCAGTGTTGTGGAGAGACTGGTCCCAATTCCCGGCTGCAGCTGAGCTATGCT
Organism: Eurystomus gularis; assembly: GCA_013400335.1. Classification (NCBI taxonomy): domain Eukaryota; kingdom Metazoa; phylum Chordata; class Aves; order Coraciiformes; family Coraciidae; genus Eurystomus; species Eurystomus gularis. The sequence goes on from VZZY01020873.1 coordinate 105,535, forward strand.
GGGAGCAGTGGGAACTGCTGATTGGCTCCGTTGCCATCCTTCTGCATAGGAGAGTGCAACAGCTCAGAGTGCACCACTACTCAAGCGCTGCCTCCAAACAATTTCTTTCACCTGCTGGTTCTAGCAGAACTGACAGGTATGAACATGGCTGACATAACACGAGGGTTTTAAAAGACTACTAGAAATGCAGAGTGAACTGCTTAAGGGAACACAGAAATATTATTACAGAAATTAAGCAGTAATCATTCTTTTGATGTCACTGGGGGTGGGTTTGCCCACAGGCTATTTTTTCTTGGATTTGTGGTTTGTTTTTTTTTTTTTAATTGAAAACAAGTGGAAGGAAAGGAAAGATACAGGCAAAATAAATTCCCTCTGACTTCAAAGCAGAAATGTTTCTCCTTTGTAAATTCATGCAATTACCAGATAGTGTTAAAGTATAGTATGCCGAAGTGTATGGATGGCATCATGTACAGCACATTCCACACCGTGCTTGCCAACAAACACCCTTAAACAACAACCAGACAGAGGCAAGCTGCCACTTTACTGTTTTGTTTCAATGAGCCAATTTATAAGAAGCGGGTTTCTTCATCCAAAAGGTCCAAGACCTCAAATTATCTGCATAGATTCACTTTGTCCAGACTTGACAGGTTTTAGAGATTAAATTAAATACAAGCAATTTCCAGACACGTAAGAATGTAGAGATTCCTTACTCACAGAAGCTACAGTCAGAGGGTGGACAGATGGACAAAAAGCTAGGGAGGGGAAGCTAGGAGACATATACATCACCATAAATACAAAAGGTGAATTAAGGAATTGCTTTGAACATAGTCATTTTCCAAATATCTCAGACTGACGTTCGTTGTTTTGGCAGCTTTTTTCCTGCCTCTCCTCCCTTCCTTGATTTTTTTTTTGGGCATGTTTCCTTTTCTTTATCTGGTGCACAGCTAATCCAGTGTGTGTACAAGTGTAGGTGCTTAAGGCAATTGCTCAGCCTTGAAAGGCATTCCTACCTGCAATCAGTGACTGCCTAAGAAGGGTTTTGCTCCTGCCCAATAATTGTTCACCTATGACCCGGTTTTGGTAAACTCATAGCTGTCTCATCATTACTTTAATAGAGGTGTTTGGAATAAGAATGTGTTCCATTAAGCAGGCAAGTCAGAGCGAGTGTCTAACACCAGTGCCCGCGAAGTTCATCAGAGGAATGCTGATTGATTTTGTTTAAATAGATCAGATGAGGGATAGAGTATTAGGCTTGTCTAAACAATATGCAAGTCAGCATGGGGCTATGCGTTTTCAAGGAGAGCAAAAATGGATCCTTTCCAACAGCACAATATAGATCTGAGAATAGCTTAAGTGTAGGAATTTAGGCTCAGAATTTTAAAGGCATCTTTTCCATTGGTTTAAAGAGGAAAGCTCCCTCTTCTTCATGAGCAGATACTTACACTTTTAAAATCATGACATTAGCACCTAAGTACAGTTTATGTTACCGAGCTTCTGCTTTTTTGGTGTACCTGAGGGTTTTAAAATAACTGCCAAATGTTTACTCACAAAGGAGTGTAAAGGGGAGCTGAATTGAATAACAGTCCCTATAACTTGAGCTTTAATGTATTTTAGTGCTCAAAGAGTCTTTAAAGACCTAGCACAATTTTCAGGAAGCTGGTAAGTGTCTGAGGCAGCAGGCTTTGGGTGCTTGTGTCCTAAACAAAGGCAGAGCCCAGAATCCCTGTGCTCCAGAAAGTCCTGACCCCCCCAACCCTAAAGCAAGTTTACATCAGAACAGCATCCAAAGCATCCAGCAAAATGCAATTTCCTACTGCATGGGAAGAGATCCATAATTTGTCTCAGTATATCAAAACGCTATACTCTGTCAAAACAGCCCTAACCATAATTGACAAGGTTCCCCAATCTGCCTGGGTTTTCCAGCTATCTGGCTGCAGAGCTACTAAGAAGCTCAGCATCTGGAAGCCTTTACCTGCCTTAATTTTCTTCCCAGGTTACTGGGGGTTTTGAAGTTGCCAGGCTTCCTGCTGCAGATTTGGGCCCCAACTCTTAGGATTATCTGGCAGAGAACCAGTCAGGAAACATGAGGAAAAGTCCCTATCCATTGTCAAGCAGATTAAGATTATTTTTTTCCTTACTTAACCTGCTCTGAAATGGCAGGAAAACCTGAATGGTCAGCTCTGGGGAAAGAGCAGCAACTGTTCTGATTAGAATGTATGTTTGCTCAAGGACATCTGCTGGAGAAAGGAGTTGTGTTTTTAACAATAACACTGATTCTCACATTTGGGTTACGGTTTGGGACAGGTAGTATCAGTAAATCTTGAAAAGATGTTCTCACTGGCAGGAAGGTAAGGGTCTGAAGCTGCATTCCCCTCTCCTTCACCAGCACCCAAACATTGCTGCTAGCTGACACTCCTGTCAATAGGAAAACCCAATCCAAAGCTGCACAGATAAATCACCTTCTTTGCCTCAAATAATAGTGAACCCCAGATCTAATTTTATTGCAATGGAAAAGCACACTAGATTTATTCTGGGGCTTTTGGGGACAAATTGGCTTACATATATTTTCAACAGTTATTCAACTTCTGTGTTGTCCTTGGCATAACTCACAGAACTAATACTTCATGAGCACAGGTAAGAACTATTGCCCTCCTTCAGCTTTCTGCCTGCCTTATTAACATGGACTATGCTTGGAATTGCATCAGTTGTAAATATAAGGTCAGATCCTCCACTAGTACAAATTGTCTCAGCTTTTTTGAGCTGCTTGGAGGTAAGCCGATGTGTCTGCACTTTGGCAAGCACCCCACTGTGAGTACCCAGCGGCACAGTGAGCAAGGAGTCCCCTTCCAGTCAGAAAGAAAGGAAGGGAGCTCCATCTTAATAGCAGCCTTAGCACCTTTATTTGCTGCTCAGCCTGACAGCAGGAGGCCATGCAGGAAGCTATGATTGAGGGTTTCCATCTATCTGCAGCCCCTTGCAGGACAGGAGCGGTAAGAATGGAGCAGCAGCTCCGTAACTGATGCCTCTGGGGAACTCTGCTCTCTAACTGTGGGGTATTTGTGGATTCCCGCTGACACAGCACGGCCCCTCGTGGTGTTGCTGCACGCGTGTGTTGTTACTCTTTGCATAGAGACACTTCAAATGTGGTAATGAGAAGTTCTCCAGGCAGCTGTTTAGCCCAGGCCAGGGATGGGCCTGTTATGTCTCGGTATTATTCAAATCAGCTACATGCCTCATTCTTGGCACAGACTAAATGCCCCATGGATGTCTAAGAAATAAAAGATATGGGCTCAGTGTACACTGCAGACTTTCAAATGCATGCTGACTTGTTTCAAGTAAATCACCTTCTGTGCTATGACAGAAGCTAATTTAGAGTCTGTATCTATAGATTACATGCACTATCATTCCAGTGTAAAGATGAGGCGTAGATCAGAAACAGGTGCTAAATGCAGGATGAAAGTTTAAATAAAGCCTGATTTTCAGAATAAGGTTCATCCCTCCCTCTTCAGCTGGCTTCCAGAATACTTAAAACTTTTGGAAAGTGCGTTCTGGTTGCACAAACACTACAAAACAGGACTACCTTGGTTATCTAGCTAGTACAGCCCATGCAAATGAATTGCCCTTGACACTTGAGTGTATTTTCAGCTTCTTAATCAGCTCATCATTCCAGCGGCTGTTTTGAGAAGACAAAGTAGCATCTCTCGTATATATCCCTTCAGTGCTCTGGAAGCCTCAAAGGCTGAGTTGTAAAGAGACGAAGAAAAATATATATGCCTCAAAAGGAGCTTTGCAAATAATTTATAACAAATCTACACCAGCATGGCTCAGATTTTGTCTTCAAAGACAATACAAACATCAGCTGTGGGGGGAGTTCCAAAGCTGATTTGCTTGGATGCCACCGTCACAGAAGGGGAATGGCTTTGTACCATCCCAGTGCAGGGCTGGAGCTGTGCTTCCACACGGGGCTTTGATGGAGGGCTGTCTCCAGCTTCAGTTGCCCCCAGGAAGATCTCACAAGCCAGATTTTTGGTGACTTCCACTCTGGAGTAGCTTGCCAACTGCCAGGATGATCTGCTGTATTTAAGAAAATCTATTGATTTTCATGTGGATCGTGTGTAAGTCCTAAAGGTGGTGATTTGCTTGGTGTTTGTAGTTCCAACAAGTATTAAATGAAAAGTACACAGCTGGAGAATTCTTTTCCATCATTTACACTTGACAAATTCAGTATTCTATATTTCCCTTGCCACAGTCAGTAACATCAAAATTGAAAGTAATACATAGTGGTCTGAAGGTGCAGAAAAAGACACATTTAGATACCCACAGAAAGGGGTAAAAATGATTATAAAGAACAAACTTTTCCTACCTTTGTATTTTATGTCTTCTGATATGTAATACTACAAGAAGAGAGTTCAGTCTATAGTATCACACAATTTAGGAAATTCTCCGCAGGCATTTTTTCTTTTCTTTTCTTCTTTTATTTTCTTTTCTTTCTTTTTTTTTTTTTTTTAAGGTATTTGCTTTTCTCTGAGACTTCATCTTTGTTCCTGTGTTTTCATGCACTGGTTTATTATCTGTCAGTGGCTGCTTAAGAAAAAACATGGGTTCCTTGATTCAGAACCTCACAGGTACATGAGGAAGAAATATGCCTTAAGGCTCTTTTGTCTTTACACATAATTTATTTGTAGTTCTAAAGACTATCAGCCAGATCAACAGTTTCACTGGTACTGCACTGATTAATACTGCCCAAAGATCCTCCTATACATAGCTGTGTTATTTGTGATATGGGATATTCAAGAATGAATTAAAGACTATAATCCTGTTTTGTTAGTTTTAGAATTGTTAGTCAGTTTTTTTGTTTTTTTTTTTCTTCAGAGTAGTGATTTTCACTTTCCCATCCAAGGAATGAATTCAGGTTGAATAAATCAAACTCTAAAATAATCCTCATAAATTCCCTAAGATTTACAAATTATGCCCTTTTGTGTTTAGGAATCATAACAAGACAAGTAATGAAGCAGAAGACCCTGGTATAGCTGGTATTTGTTTCTGAACCTCTGTCTTCTTTCACAGCATTTACAGGTTTCACTGAAAAGTCAGCAAAGAGGGGAGGTTCTACCAAAATATGTTCCAGTATTTTTCACTACCTGTCATATCTGGAGGCTCTTTGGGGCTGGGACATTTTAAAATTGAAACTCGGTTGTAAAAAGATATAAAATAAAAAAAGAAAGAAATTTAGAGCAAGCCATCATCCTAAGCCCTTGACGTTTTCAGGCATAAGTCTGCTTTAATTTCTTGGATCTCCGGTACTGAAAAGGCCAGGATGGCAACTGCATGCAGAACGCAACAACAGAAAGAAGCATGCTGTTAGAGAGTCACTGAAGAGTGCACATCTCTGCCTATGGTCACCTAGGTTGCCTACATGCAACTGACTGACAAAGCAGTGAGAAGCTATCTTTAGAGTTTCTCTATGGCTTTATCTCTGTGAAGCATACCATGGAGCTCTGCTCCTTCAGCAGGGCTTCTCCAGATTCTCATTGTGTGGAAAATTTTAGACTTTCAGTGAAACATCAACATTTCATGTTTTCCACATGGCATCTCCTGTTCATAATATTAGAAGCCCTAGAGACTTCGAAGTATTCTGTCCTTTAAAGGATTCTGTATTTTAGTCCAGATTTTCCCAAAGTCTGGTAGCTGTTTCAAGTTGAGTGTCTGTCACTTGTCTACTTGACATCTGTGTGCTGGGTATGACTACATCATGGAGTCCAGCTGGAGCTATGGTGCATATGTACTGTGCTGTTCAGACGCAAAGTCTAGTACTTCTGGGAAACTAGCTGTGCTATACAGTCGTGCTCCTCAAAGGCAGCAGATTTGGACAGATTAGGAGACAATTAGTGCACCTATTGAATATGGGCTGTGCATACACTGCCTCTAACATGTTTTGAAAGCATCCCCAGGGTAGCTGGATGGGGAGTTTCACAAGGGGTCTAAAAATTCACCAAAACACTGCCTTGACTGGTCATGATCTGTATGTGCCAGGATTTCTTCCTAAGCAAATGTTAGTTGCTCTTTCAGAAGATCAAGTTTCTGAGCCTTCCTCTCAGGCACAGGATACCTGCAAACAGGCTGAAGGGTGATGCTGGAGGCAGATGTATGATTTTTATGGGAATCCAAGTGGCAGAAGTGATGCAGTAACGCAGGGCACCTGGTGTACCTTGAAAGGGAGCCAGCCTTAGCAAGGTCTTCCTGGGAAAATACAGGGTATGTCACATTGGTTATTGAAACATATAAACTCAATAACATAAATACCCAAAGTGACTGTAAGAACATGTATTTTGTATAAGAATTCTTTTTTGGCATGAGCCCTGTCAAAACTGGCTGCTCCTGCCCAAGTGCTGAATAGATGCTCTGGCAGAAGTATCCTCAAAATGTGCATACTCACTAATGGCTTTTGTTACATGATTTTATTCCAAGCCTATAAATAATGAAAGGGACGGCAATAAACCTGGCTTGATTTTAGAAAATAAGAAGATTTGTTTTAAAACACAGCATTACAAATGTGCAGCATCCATGACTGCAAAAAAATGACTGGATTTGGGGTGTGTTTGCCACTGTAATTTAGACGTGTAATACCTCAGGTTTATTATTGTCCCTTTGAGGGCATCAGGGACAGCAATGAGCAGAGTCCCAGGGCCAGACCTAGGTCTATGGGAAACCAGAAAAGCACAACTGCCAGGAAAATTGATGTGTGAAGGAACAAAAGTAAAGACAGTTGAAGACAATTTCACCAAATGTGCTACTATCCAATAAACGGAAAGTGTGGAAGTATTCCTTGTTGGGTTGCTGCATACATATGAATTCTGAATTTGTTGGCTTATTTAGTCAGCTTATATAAGCTTTTCTAAGGAGCAAAGCATATGCAATCTTTTTTTTTGTAATGCTATTTGACATTCTACTACTGTTTGATTTAGACCTGTACAAATTTATCTAATCTCTGTGGGTTTCATCAGTGCTGTTACCTGACTGTTGCTGCAATTGGTGTTATGATACAGGCACTGAGCTGAACCACCACAAATAAAAATAAGAAAATCTGAGGCAATAAATAATTTAGTGTTACCACTCATTGTGCTAGATTCTCCTTAAGACTTCTTCTCTGGGATAAGTAATCTAAATTATTCTACCCAAAGACAGAGTATTAGGATCTTTATTTGCATTGGGGAGATGAAGGTAAGTGAATTGGTAATAGATGAGGAAAAGTGCTAGACAGAGTAAACTGTCAAATGTAAAGACATTCAATCAGTTTAAGAAAAAGTCAGGAACACAAAAGACCCAGGGCCAGCTCCTTGGTATTGTATTTAAGCTTTTTTCCTAGTGGATTTGCTGAAATTCAAGCTACTCTGGACTTCAGGTTTTATGTTTTCCTTCTTACATTTCGCATGCACACTTTTCCTTTCTCCAGACGACAAGTGAGCTATCAGTTAGCAGAGGTATGACATCTGCTTGCACAACAATATTTTAGCAGAGGTTAGAGCAGCTGCAATAAAACAAAGGATCTGGAAGCAATTTTTATGCTAAAAAAATCTGCCTGGCTTTTCATTCTGAAGTTTACATATTTCTGCCCTCAATGTGGTGTTTTTAGAGAATGTACTGATAGAATATGGAAATTGTTTTGCTATGTATTTTGGTCTCTGTGGCAAGCCACGCCAGCCCAGCAGACTTAGCTAGGGAAACAGCATGCTGCAGTTTCACCTGCTGCAGTTTCACCTGCTGCAGTAATCTTCAAAAAACCCAGTCTGGAATGGTGCAAAAATACACAAATCACCACTAAGTCAAGACTTCCTGTGTTCGCTTTGTGCCCTGCTGCACATTGATCACCATACTGGGCTTTTCTGTGGATCTAGCGGATCCTTGATAAGGAGTGGCAAGGCAAAGATGAAGAAAGTTTCTAAACTTTGAAGGACCACACTTCTGGGGCAGGCTTCCAGTTAGAAGAAAAGGGGGCCAGCATCTGAAATGGCTTCATGATAAACTTGATAGTTTGCTGATAGTAGTTCTATGACAAGGTGAGAGTAATCCTGGAATCTGTAATTTAAGCCTGCAATTAAGGTTTCCCATGTTGAGTTTTTGGTAGATGAAAGTGACAGTTGAAGAGGCTTCATCACGTATGCTTGTTCCCTGTATTGCTAGTGCTTTGAACGGATACTATATTTTGGGGTTCTTGACCACCTGCAGGGCACAGGAAGTAGTTGAGGGGTTTTTGACTGTAGGTGTGTAACTTGACTTTGAGGGAGAGTGACGAGTAATGTGGTGTTTTACTTCCTTTGGAGGACTGAAAACCAAGCACAGCTGGCAAAGGGACATGTCATGCGCATCAGCTCTTAGTGATGATAAACTGTCTTATGGCCAGTGATGTGTCTGATTTATGCATTCAAGGCTAAAACAACTGTGTGATTGGACACAGGGGGGATTTTTTCCCCCCCATTATACCATCAAGGACGTTTGAATTCTGTTTTTCACCATCTGTAATGTGGTGCACAGTTCACTTCCTAGGAGCAGCTGGTCATTTTCACTCCAGAAATGTCTCTCTATTTCTCAATTATAAGTCCTCTCTTCCTGTGGGCAGTTATTTTGTGAAATTTCAGTTATTGTGTTAAAGGCTTGAAAACTGTCATATGGTGTCAGGGAGCATTTGATGTCATTTGGTTTGGGAACATCTGAATCATGTTGATCTAGGTGGTCATTAACTGTCATATGACAGTATGGTGTCATATGGTGGTGTTGGGTCATAGACTGGACTTGATAATCTTGGAGATCTATTCCAGCCTCAATAATTCTGTGATTCTGTGTGACACAGCAAAGCAAACTTAGTGAACAGAATTATGATTCCATGAGTTAGACCCATAATTGGTGGAACATTTTAAGAATCATCCACAGGAGATTAAAAGGGGATGAAGGTTTCCCATATTCGGATGCTTATCTGAAAGAACAGGGCTTCAGATGCTATATTTAACCAGATAAACATCTTTATTTAAAATACAGACTTTACTACTGTTAACTATGATTTGTATTCTTGGTTGATCATCTGAAGTCCTTAATTCAGAAGCTTGAACTAAAATAGCAGTTAATCCACCATTTTCTCAGTAGGTTATCGCAGCAATGCTTCATAGTCTGGACTGGTCTCCTACTTATTTTTGGAAGGACTGTCATATATTTATTTAGACTAACAACATAAGGTCAGTGAGATTACTCATGTGTTCAAACTACACACATTGCTGGATTCAGACTTCCTGCACTAAATAATTTGAGATCTACTTATCTGACAGCCAGCCAACTTTGTTTTATGGAGATATTTAGGCTGTTGGTCTCCTGGCTTAAAAACGAGGGAGCTGGTTTCAGGACAATGTTTATGAAGATCCTGGCTCTGAACTCACTTTCAGCTTTAGTCCAAAAAAAGCAGCTTTTTAGACCTTAAAGCCATGTTGAAAAGTCAATCTTTATTTCTATTCAGAGGAGTCTGAAAAGTCACAAAATATTAGCAGTATTTTTATCCAAATGATTTGAAGTTCAGAACTGTGCCTGGCTGGATTATTTTTCCTTTGTTTCTATTAACTGTGTATTTTATATATTTTCTGTATAGACTATATATATATATTTAATATATTAAAAATACATATACAGAGATGTACGCACGCAAATATGATCCATTTATTTAGTATAACAGGCTTTATAGTAATTCTAAATAGGCCCAAAGAAACAATTAGGGAAAGCATGGTTCAAAATTGCCTGAAATGTTGAACTGATGAGTCAAGCATCATGTTTACCTCTTCATTAATCCAAAATACTCAGGATAATACAGAATAATGTTAGCCAATCAGGCTGCACATGCAAATAATGCCTCCTGATTCACTGACACTGCTGAAAATAGCAGTCATCACTGATGAACCCATCCAATAAACATGTGCACATTTTTTTCCCTGACTAGTTTTAAGTCATGAACAATAGTTTTATCCCTGCCTCTCCTACCAAAGCATTAATTCAATTTCTCAGTTTTAAAGAGCACTCCTACACACAAAACCCCCATAGCTCAAACAGAGACACTTCAGTACCTTCTGATGAAAATATTCAACATGCTTTGTATAGTATATTTTAATGTTGTATTTGAATAGTGATATTATATTTTAACAGATAACCCCAGTGCTTTTTGTAGACAACTCTGCATGTGTTCAGCCTTAGCTCTGTATGGAGAATCACTACAGGACACGACCCTGATGACATGTGAAATATGTATGCATGATTACTCAGATTCCCTCTTGTAAGAGCAGAGGTGTGTACTTAGAAAAAATACCAGAAAAGGGTAGGAAGCTGCTTAATTTGTATTAGCTGTAGCCACCGTATGCTGGATTAAGATAGACAGAGATGCAAGAAGGACAGATATATTAATTATGCACCTTTTCCATGGTCACAGCCTCTGTCTGGGCTGTCAAGGAGGACATTAAAGCAGCTCTCTAGTAGTTCTGCACCTGCTGGGAATTTGTCTGTACAGGTGAAATCCCAGGGGTCTTGTTAAGGCAGCTTTTAATTTGCTTCATGGTTTTGGGGGAGGCTCAGAATCTGTCCTTCTGACCTCTGGCTTTAAGAAACATAAAATTTATTTTCCCTCAGCTGGGGTTTGGCCAATGTTTGTCTTCTGGATTAATAATTTTTAATATTCACCTCTTAAAGCAAATGTTTTACTTCCTTGAGCAAGGCAAATAAATATGTGCAGCAAGAAAAACTTGTGACCCTTCAATTTATGTAGCAAAAGAAGTCTTATATGAGAACTGCAGCTTTAATGAACACTCATAAAATCTTTCATTTATTATTTATGTAATTATTTTCAGAGTGTTGTTGCCACGGCAACTTTTACACACAGCGAGATAAATCCTTACATAGACAGTAGTCACGACTCCAAACACTATCACATGAAGACAAGCCTGCATGGACATTTCAGAATTTGCCAAGCTTTTCTACATCAGTTATTGACATTTAAAATAACTTCCTTCTGTTAAATTAAAGAGTCTGGTTTTATCCTAATTTCCTTAAGAAACAAGGCTTAGGCAATAATTTTCTCCATCCATCTGTCTGCTTATCCCCTCCTAATATCTTTCAAATCTGCTGGCATAATTTTAATTACCTTTCACTAAGACATCTCAAAGATAGTTAAATCTGACACACTGCATGGCAAGTGGTTGTATGAAGGAGTGAGAATAAAATAATGTGTCACACAGGGAAATGTTCCACCATGAGCTTGAAAGTGGCGAGCTCCTTTTGTCTTGTTGTCCAAGCAGCATCAAACTAGTCACAACACATACTATTTATTTTACAGCTAAAGGGTAAATGAGGCAGAAAAGGAGCTGTGGGAGGGTGGAGGGATGAGATGTTCTGGTGGAGACTGGAGATGTTGCAGGCATCATCTCACATGTGTTCCCCACACATCATGGTGTGGGGAACATCCTTGTTGTAGTGATGGAGCTGTGGGCTTGCAGGACATGAGTTGATATGAAATGAGGTTTCCATTGATTCTACCACTCAAGGACAACAATTTCCAAATTCTGCAGCCTACAGCAATGTCCAGTTTGGGGAGGTAGGGCTTTGCAATGTCTGAGGCAGTCTGGGCTGCTTGACCCATGCATTCTCGCTCTTTGGAGCAGAGACTTCCAAGCATAATGAATTACATACACTACATGTGCAGAACTTAGTAACCTTGCACATCAGACAGTCTAGGCAGCCAGCTGGCGTCAGAACCTGGTGCTTTGGTAACCATGATGCAAGGCAGACTTTGTCCTGGGACAGCCTGGGCTGAAATGGATTTTGACCCATGGACTGAAGGTGATGGATCTCTTGTAAGTTTCGCAGCTTCTCACCATTCAACAGTGATACCAAAAGCCACCAGAATCTCACCAGGCTTCTCAGCAGTTATCAGATTATGGCAATCAAATTTCATATTTGGAAATACAATACAACTTTTTCTTTGGAAACATAATACCGTAGCAAATGTAGGAATGTTAGTTTCTGTTGACTGAAACATTTTAAATACATGTATGCATACAAACATAACATTAGTTGCTCCAAAGTGGCAGGATGAAGGGAAAGAGACACATTTTTTGAATGCTTAAATCTAGCCAATTCCAATCACAACATTCCAAAGTGAATGAAAAATAAGGTCAGTATTTTGTATTCTGTGTTTTCTCTGTACATACACTTAGCTGAGTTCTTTACTGAGGATTTTGATCTCCCTTTTATCAAAGACATAGGTTCAGTGCTCAAACATTTTGTTTTAACTTAATTATTGTTAACTACAGAACAGGTCAAAAGCCTTAGAATAAATTAGAGGACAGGCAAATGTGGTAGGTTGACTCCAACTGGATGCTAGACGCCCATGAAGGCCACTATCACTTGTCTCCTCAGCTAGACAGGGGAGAGAAAATACAACAAAAGGATTGTGAGCTGAGATAAGGACAGGGAGAGATCATTCACCAATCGCCATCATGGGCAAAGCAGATTTGACTTAGGGAAAAATTGATTTATTACTGACCAAATCAGAGTAGGGTAACAAGAAAATAAAAACAAATCTCAAAGCACCTTCCCCCCACCACTCCCTTCTTCCTAGGCTTAACTTGACTCCTAGTTTTCTCTCACTCCTCCCCCTCAGAAGTACAAGGTGACAGGGAATGATCAATTCCTTACATGTTGTCTCTGACACTCCTTCCTCTTCAGGGTGCGGACTCCTCATGGTCTTCCCTGCTCCAGCATGGGGTTCCTCCCACAAAACACAGTCTCCGTGAACTTCTCCAGTGTGAGTCCTTCCCATGGGCTACAGTTCTTCACAAACTGCTCCAACACAGGTCCCTTCCATGGAGCGTAGTCCCTAAGGAACAGACTACTCCAGTGTGGGTCCCCACAGGGTCACAAGTCCTGCCAGCAAACCTGCTCCAACGTGGGCTCCTCTCTCCATGGAGCCACAGGTCCTGCCAGAAGTCTGCTCCAGGGCAGGTTCCCCATGGGGTCATTCATTTGGCATCCGCTTGATCCGGCATGGGGTCCTCCATGGGCTGCAGTTAGACATCTGCTCCACCATTAAACTCCATGGGCTGCAGAGGGACAGACTGGCTCACCATGGTCTTCACTACAGGCTGCAGGGGGATCTCTGCTCCAGTGCCTGGAGCACCTCTTTTCCCTCCTTCTTCACTGACCTTGGTGTCTGCAGAATTCTTTCTTTCACATATTCTCACTTCTCTCTCTGGCTGCAATTGCTGTTGCCCAGGATTTCTTTTTTTCCCTTTCTTTAATATGCTATCCTAAAGGCACCACCACAGTTGCAGATGAGCTTGGTCTTGGCCAATGGTGGGTCTGCCTTGTAGCAAGCTAGCATTGGCTCTATGAACATGGGGAAAGCTTCTAACAGCTTCTCACAGAGGCCATCCCTGTAGCACCCCCATACCAAAACTTTGCCATGCAAACCCAATACAGCAAATAACTGGAACAGTGTTTGTCTTTTTAGACAGCAGATTTAATATGTTGGGTTTTTTTAACTAGCTAAGAAACATGAAGTCATTCTTTTTACTTTGAATCTAAATACAATTATTAGTTCATACTGCTTACAAAGAGATTACGAAGAGATAAAGTACTTATAAAAAGAATTAAGTATTTTACTATTTTCAAGGTAAATGGTTCTCAGAAGCTCTGTTACGGATTGTATGGGAAGTGCTTTGTGCTGTCAGAAGATACGGTAAAATGCAGGCCCTAACTTAGTGACTGAATTCAGTGATCATTTTTTTTCTGAATATGTGGATTAAACCAACAATGGTAAAAAAACTATAGAGAAATAAGCCCAAAGTCACATAGCAGATGATGATAGAGAAGGACAGTTTTTTTTACATTTTAACTTATCCTCCCTACTCCTTAAATTCTCCCTTAAAACACCTCACATTGATATTTCAACACTTTTTCTCTTCCACTCTAAAGGAAGCTTGGCAGTCAAGGATGAGAGATTCATGCACTGCATGATTTTTTCAATAAAATTAAACTCTAGAAATAATCAAAATTCAAATGGAATTAAATAAAACATTTTTCAAGAGTATAAAGTAAACCAAACAGCCAAGCAACAGTGTGAGAGATTTGCAGGCATTGCAGAAATAGCCAATGAAACCAGCCAGTCAAGGCTGCCAAGAAGACAGATGCTGTGAGAGGAAGAACATTTTTAATAGCTTTTAGTCAGTGCCATGTGATTTCCAGCTGAGGAAAGAAAGAAGACACTCTAATGGAATTCATTTGTTAAGATTGGTGACACTGTGTTTGATTTCCTAATAATTTGCTTTAAAGTTCAATAGGAATTTACAGATCATTTAAAATCCTTCTAATATGTGGATCTGATTTTGGTGGCCTCATCTTAATCCTCATTCGTGTTACCAAATCACCATAAATGTAATCATAATTCATTAACTCGGCACTCTTTGATCAAGAGAGAGCCAAGACTGAAATAGAAAGGGTTTTGGAAATCAGGCTATTAGGCACTTAAGCAAGCTTTCCCCTGCAGCTCTTCCACAACTTGCTGGCACTACGCCTGGCTTGAGATAGTATTGATAATACTTCATGTTCATAAGCACCACCTTCACTTACAATTTTGTCCAAAATAAAACAATACACTCTATCACTAAGTGGAACATATCTTATCTGTGGATATTTTCATTCCTCTCTATATGCAGTTTGCAGGCTTTCAGGAATGGGCAAATAGAATTTATGTTTATTTATGACATTTGTGTGAAATATTTGCAACAATATACAAGAACGGGTGATTTTAATTTTATTTTTTTAATAGCTATAATTATAATCAAGGTATCTTTGGTTTTATGCTTGTGCCACTGAGAAAGTCACAAAACAGAAAAAAAGAGGAAAGAAATTGGAACTACTTGCCTATGCTCATAAACATGACACCTCATTAAAGCTGGTTGCCACATAAGTGGCCTGCCTCCTTAGAAATATTTCTGAGGGTAATCGTGGGTATTCTAGGACAGAGAACTTCACATTGATAGAAAGTCAGTCTATTGAAAAGTAGCACTGCTTCAGGAAAGGAGAACAGTCTTCTAGATCAGTGGTCTTCTGAAAGTGTCAACAAATGAGGCAACAAAGGTTTGCATATTTCCTGGACATTTTTGGCTAAGGCATCAATTTCCGTTTGTTTTGGTTTCTTTTTTTTTTTTTCTTTCTCTGCATACAACTCTTTCTATGTCCTTTGGAAAGCTCCCAAGGAGATTTGGATTTAGATCTGTCTTTCCCAAATGGAAATAGGTTCTCCTACCTGCAACACTCATGTTAGTACGAGGGCCACTTCTACCAGTAGAAGGCTTTTAGGAATTAGTCACTGAATAGACCACCTGTAACCCTCAATTAAGTTCAGTGCTTCTGTATGCTGAATAAGAAAAATCTTACCATAGAGACAGAGAATGCTGAAGGAAGAAGGGAGCATGCCTACCTAGCCAGAGACTCTGAAGCAAAATAATAAAGAAGTATACTCCTCCTAATCTTAATGGACGTGCACCACCACAATTAAACACACAATACTGTTGATAGCTAAACAAAGGGTGATGTTGAAAAAAAAAAAAGAGGAAAACTATGCTACAAAAGAACAACAACACTTCTTACATACATCTTCTGAAGAAGAAAGGAATATTCCTACCTGTCAGTTCAAGGGCACTTCTCTTCTCAGGACCCTTTCAGCTGAAAGAATGACAGTCTTTCTCCGCTATTTGACTTTCTTATGTCAAACTGCAGCAAAGAAATGCACCTCCTTTCAAAGGAAAACATCTTCTTTCAAAGATGATGAATGTGGAGGTAAGAGTTAGTCAGGGCCTATTCCAAGTGAAAGATGCACAGAAAGTCATGGAAATCAGTCAATATTTATAAGGTAGCTAAATTTAGTGACAGAAACCAGAAGGACATATTCCTTCACCTCAGCCTCATAGTCATGGAAATAACAAGTGTAGGGAAATGGCTTTTATTTTCTTTTTCATCTTTCCACTGCCCACAGCATTCCCAGCAGCAGAAAGCTTTCACTTCTCTTTCCCAGAGAAAGCCAAAGACAACATATGTCCCAGATTCATCAAGTTGGCATGCCAATGAAAAATGGTAATCGCAATTGCTATGTTGTATTAGTTAAATTAACAGACCAGGTGATCTGTCGAGTAACAAATTCTGAAAGCTCTTCTACATGAAAAGCATAAAGTCACTATGATGTTTTCTGCTATTTTATGTATTTGTTGCTGTAGCTGCGCACCCTTCGGTTGGGAGCAGCAAGAGAAACCAAGCTACTCAAGCTGTTCTTGAGCTGCATTGACATCTCTGCAGAGATAAGAGGATGTGATGAGCTCTCTTTTGGTACAATTCTCAGCTTATTCCTGAAAGTATATGTTGTCAGAGCAATGTACCATCTTTCACAAGAATGACATAATCTCTCAGTTGGAAAGATTCCTTTAAACAAGACTGCACTTCCATTTACTTCCCAAGACAGTCTCTTAATGACTTTCAGAAATTGAATTCTTCTAGGACCAGCGCCAGTAGCAATATGTCCTTGCATGTAGCAGGCTGTGTGTTGCTATCTGCCTTTCTGCTAGAATAAAGCATCTCTCTCCATTCATTGATGTCATTATGGGATACTAGTAAACTCAAAAGTAAATTGTTTAACCTTTGGACCTTTTAGGAAACAAATAAACAAACAAAAAGCCCAACTACTAGCAGTTTAGGCTGAAGAGCTAGATTTTCAAAGTGATTCATGACATAGACCAAGCTGGGTGAGAACTTACTGTCTGATGGTGTTGTTTGGTTTTGAATGGAGACAGAAATTTAATTGAATTATGCCACTTAAGATACATTGCACCTCTCTTTGCTGTACGCCCCAATGCTTCTCTCATTGGATTTCCATCATGGGGATGGCACTGTTTGGCAGTCAGGGACCCTGCCCAGAGTGCCACCACCACAAAGGGCACTAAATGCTGCCAGGCACCAAGCAGGACTCATGGGTTCAGCTCAATGCTAAGCAAATTCATATGTCCGGAAGAGAATTTGCTGGTTCAGCTAGTGCTATCCTTCTGCCATAAGGCACATCAGTGATACTTACTGGCATATTTTCATCTCCTATGTTCTTAAAGAACCTCAAGCTTCACTGAACAGCTCAGTTCATTTTTAACCCATTTCTAGAAACAAGACACGTTCCTATGACATTATTTCAGTCTTCCTGCTGTTTTAGTCCTTTACTTGTTGTCTTGCCTACTATGGTCAAGGAGTACCAGTTGTTCTTCACCCTTTCAGTAACCTTTTCCATCTTTGAAAATTGTTATCACATTCTCCCTTGAGTTCCTCTTTGTAAGCTAAACTGCCTCAAGTTCAGGTTTTTGATGTAAGTCATGAATTATTCCTAGTTGGCTTGACAAAGCTGAAAAAGAACATTTGATGTAGCAACTCTGAAAAATTTTATTTGAAACAAAGGATCATTTTAGTATAATCAAAGTAAAGTTTTGTGAATTTTTTGTTAATGTCGTGAGAATTTTATTACTTCATATCCCAATATAGAATGGAAACAAATATAGGAATATCTGAATTTCTCATGGAAATTAAATTATAGCATCCAGTTGACACTAGTCAGTGATTTGCCTCTATGGCTGGAGGTCAGAGAATGATGTACGTGTACATGCAAGTAGTTAAGCTAAAACTGAAAGGTGGAACAAGTGACTGAAATGCAAAACATCTGTTCTGTTAATTGATACTGTAACAGACAGGTTATTACAGATTAAGTGCAAAATCTATTTTAGAGAGTTATTCTCAATAGGTGAATCAAGCATACTTGTACCTTCACTGTGCATAAACTGGCAGCATAATCTTAGGGCCTTGTCCTGCTGCTCCATGGAGTTCAGACTGCTTTTGTATCTGGGCTAGAGTCTTGACCTGGGTCAACTCTTCATTTCAATGACTATAGCCCTAAGCTTGATCTTCTTCTCTTCTGACCCTAATGGGTCTTTTTTTGTGATTGGTGTCAAAATATTTGTTGTTGCTGACAAGGCTGCTCTCACCACTGTATATCTGAATTTTGAACCTATAGTAACCTCACCTTGCCACCTTCTTACCATCTAGCACCAACAGTATGAGAAGAAATGTTGGAAGCTTTCTGATGTCTTCTAAGCCAATGTCCACTAGGATGCTGAGATGGCTGGAAATGAGTAGTTTGCCAATGTTTTGGGGTTATTCTTTAGCCCTGCAGCATATAACTCATGTTCACACAGGTGAAGTGCTGGGAATGTGTGACTGGAAATGCAATAGGACAGAAACAACTTTTTGGGTGTAAGATGAGAGTTTGACTTAGATTATTGTATAACCTCCCTCTATTTAACTATTATATTGATAATTTCTCCTCTTGCACTGTCACTTCTGGTCCTGTCTGGTTCTTTGCAGAGCCATTCACATATGCTAGTCCAGCAGAAAACTATCTCCAAAAATTCACTTAGTTCAATGAAGGGGCTCATCAGAGTGTTGGGGAGTGCTGGAGCACTATGAAGAGGGGGTTGGATAGTGGCATAAGAGTCAACTTTCCTTATGTGAACCTTCATCTGTTGATAAGGATGAAGTGAAACCTGGTGCTTCAAAACCCTCAGCTGCCTTTGGGCTAGCAACATCAAGATGATGCAATATGTATGCAATATGTTTGTACTACTGTAAGGATAATCTCTTTGATCATCACTTATTCTCTGCATTTTGGCTGCTTTTGCTCTGAATTATCTCTACTTCCCAGATTTCAGTTTATAAACAATGCTTCCCATTCCTTCATTCTTACATATGCCTAGACAGCATTTACATCTCAGATTCATCAGTACTCATCTGCTGCCTCACATGACGCTAAATGACTGCTCTCATAATGATAAAAAGAACTCTCTGTAGAGTTCTAAATTAAATAGTAGCAGGTAGCTGAAAATTAGCAGTAATGTGCTTAACCAGGGATGTGCAAAAAAGAATGTAACTTAACACTTCACTTATTGCTAACAAAAAGTGGCTAAAAGATTTACAACAGTGAATTTGTTACATGTTTATAATTTATTTTTAGATGCAACAAGTCTATAGAGCAGTTTTAGAATTAATCTGATCAAATGTAGACTTCTACATCAGAGCTAGTCACTACAGATGTCCTTTATAACTAACGGAGGCAATTACCCTTACAAAAGGGCAGTTGATAACATCCTTGTGTAAGCTAGGTCATCTGAGTTGCATCCTTTAAATTATATTGCCTGTAAAGGGAACCTATAGCTACCAGTTTAGATACTGTATTATTTTACTGTGGTGGTGCAAAGGCAGAGAAAGACAGGGCAAAATTTTTTTTTTAGGTCAGGTAATGCCTGTCATTAGGCCAGCTAAGTATTGTTGGAAAAATTATACCAGCTTTTGGACATGTGAGACCTTTTTTAGGTATGAAAGAGAAGAAGCAGATTTTAGAGGAAAATACAAATTGAGAACAATTTCTCAGTATTTACTTACATGTGTAGAAGGGATGCAAAATTAACAGTCCCTAGTCCAAGTCCTTTCTCTGCCACTGGGTTCCGGTATTGTCTATAATAGTGGTGAAGACACAAGGTGGTCTTACAGGACAGAAAATATTAGGGCCTGCAGACTGAGGACAGGCTTGTCACTAGCCTCAGAGAAGTAAGCGCAGGGGAAGGGAAGCTCACAGGCCAATGATCATTGCCTTCATCAACATGAAGGTCAATGTCAATTTAAGTCACGGCTTCATTAAGTGATTTGAATATCTGCTCTCACTCTTTCCTAGTGGCTAGAGACATCTTTTGTTTTAGAAAGTCTGGTTCTGGCTCCCTGGGATGTTATGTCCTATATAGGATATTCAATAAAACCAGGAGAAATTATCAGAGAAAAAAGATGTTTGCCCTCTGCCAGTGGCACGCCTTACTCAGTAAGCTACAAAGCTCCTGTAGATACTTTCTGATGATCCTTGTGTTTATTCCCTCCTCTATCCTACCTCAGACCAGCATGGAGATATGAATTGGTCCCTCATGTTGGGCTCTGCAGGCAATTCCTCCTTCTTCCTCAGTCTGGAAATATCTGCCTCTGACCTTTGGCCCTCCAGGAAGAGGAGAGGACCCCAGGAACAAGTGAACTCCAGAAGAAATAGGCTCAATCTTTGAAACAGTGACAGCTCTACATGGTGCATGGAGTGAAAGGGCTCAGTCTGGAAAACAAAGGATCCTGCTGAGGGGACCCGTGGCAATGCCTTTATAAACTACTGACATGAAATCACAGGGCTTTGCAATCATGTGCCCACAGGGAGCCAAGGCACCTGTTGGGGTGGCTCCTTGGAGCTGCAGCTGACCAGTCAGAAGCTGTTCCAGGTGGACTGGAGAGGTGAATCCTCTCTCCAAAAATGCCTTTGCAGTCCCTAGCTGCTTGTTAGACAGAAAACTTTCCCAACCATCAAAATTAAACTACTTTTTTTGAGTTCATAATTCAGTTTACAACATAATTTGCATTTAATAAATGTTTGTAAATTGTTAATGATGTAACAGTTGGTAAATATGAATTATTTAAGGCCTGACAAATATGATTTGATGGCTACTTGGCCAGATTTTCAAGGGAACAATTATACAGCTAGTGAATTAGAGTGAATTGCATGCTTTTGTCCACAGAAGCTGGCTAATCAGAAGGCTAAGTAAACAATCTGTAAATGGAAATTTGACCACACATAGTTTTGGCCATGCATGGCTCTATAAGCAAATATAGAGCCTGCATGTGAAAGCATGTTTCCCTATGATTCAACAAATATCTATAATTAAATAATCTCATGTTAGCAATTTTTCACTTTAGTAGGCTTTATCTTGTTAGGTATTTTTTTCTGTTTTATTATTCTGGAAGAAATATCTTCTCAGCTATAATGTATTTAGTTTATATGAATTAAATATCTTAATAAATCTAAATTAAATGTACTTAAAGTATTTAAGTGCTACAAAAACAGATGAGCAAATAAAATCTGCATGGAAAGGTATAATCCCAAATCAAGTTTATTTTGAGCAGAGTTTTGTTTAGATTTTTATAATCATTTTTGCATACTGATGTTTTTAATGGGTTCCAAGAGTATGCCATATACTCAGTTGAGGAGCTGAGTATCTTGTACAATTAATCTTTTACATCTGCTAGCTCTGTGATTCCACCACTTGCTATTGAATAATGTATTACGCTTTTCCATACTTCTGTTCTCCAGATGAGAGCTGCAACAGTTTCTTCATGTTCATTTATTCTCTGCATTTGACTAATGTCACATTACAGCCACAATGCTGCCATTGTTAGATAACAGAAAAATAATAATAAATGAATCAGAGAAGCAGCCTAGATTTATTTTTTCACATAAATCAAGGAAAATGTTTCAAGTACCTGTCTGTTTCAGTGTACTTCTAATGTATGTCTACATGGATATGAAAATAACAGGTAATAATGTACGGAGAGCTACTGTCTTATCTTCCCCTAAGAAGTGTTAGTTCCTGAAGCAAAGGTATCAGATGTTCTTAGCAACGGAACTTGGTGGTCTGTGCTCATGTCCACTATTCTGCCTTTGTCATAATTTTCAAGTAAGCTTGCACCACATCCTGTGGTTTGGTCACATAAATATTGTAAATGAAATAAATTACAGTTGGAAAATTTCCTTTCCTATTAATATTAAATTTTTATTATGGTTTAGAGTGCTAAGGAAGACACACAGATATCCCATTACTCCAGTGCTTGCAACAGAGATTGTGGATGAGACAAGAGTAAAGATGTTGGGAATTAGAAGACGCTAGGTAAGGTATGGCAGACTAGTCACTTTGTCACTCAATACGTTCACTTAACAACATGAGGATAAAGGGCTACCAGAGGTTAAGTTTTGCAAAGGAAGACTGTGGCTGACATGCTTGTAAGAAGGGGAAGTGGATGTGATTTTTAGCTATCAGGTTTGGAAATAATCTACTAAATACTGTAGAGGAGAAAACATCTGGGGTTGGAAATGGTCTAAATAGAAAGGAAGAGTGAGAGTAGGGAGACCTACAGGACATGGAGGGTGAGGCAGATCAAGCAGACCTGCGAGTCACCAGAACATCATATAATAACACATAATAAGAAATAATTTAATCCTATGCCCAAACCAGAACATATTTTTAAGTGGAAACAAGGACTTCTCTCCAGCCAGTTAATAACGTTTATGACAATGTGTGCAGGAGTTAATCTATTGTGTGATAGCATCACAAAAAAGATTAGCATTCTGCAGTCAAGAAAAGAGAAGCATATCCATGCACCTAGTATCTTCATCCATACCATGAACATGTTGAAAGCTAAGGCAGAATAGAGGAGGATGGCTTGTATTTGCTTTTGAAAACCTATTTTAATCAGGGGCTAGTCTCACAAGTTTTTTTCCATTCGGGATCCAGCATTATGGAAGATCAATATTTTTCAAATTCTAATTTGAGCAAAGTGGACCCTGGTATATGTAGTTATTGCACTCCACTGCATTAGCACAGCTAATTAACAAAGATAACCCCTTTTCAAGGAGACAGAAAGACCACAACAAACTAGAGTGAATGTGCTCTTGGGTCTGAAGAAATTTTACAGCTCCAGAAACATTCATTACTGGTAACTCAAGGCTAATAGCTATGAAATTTCTAAAGGGAATATTTTGCTTCAACATTCAAATGACCTGGGGTTTAACAATGTTTCATTTCAGCTGAATTAAATGTTCTTATATCTGGAGAAATGATGTAAAACCTTCCCTTAACTTGTGCTGTGCCCTTTCTGTAGATATGAGTTAACTCTGTTAGTTTAATGGGACAGATTGATGGATCTGTATATCTGCTCAAAAAAGGAAAAAAAAAAAAACCCAACAAGCAAATTAATCAACAACAATCCATCCATAGTCTTATGTTTCTGTTATTTTTTTTTAATGAAAAATACCCCCAAACTTAAAAAAAACATATCTCCAAGAAAACAGTCAGATGTAGGTCACTGTATAGTCTCAGGAACACATTTTCTGATTTTGCCAAGTTAAAGAAAAGTTATATTAAGCCATTTGGCTAATGTGTACATTTTGGGGATGATAAAAATCTTTGGAGTGATGTTTCGGTGAGTTAAATTCAAAGAGACTGTTTCCAGAAAGATTAAATGAAGCTAAATGATTGTTGTTTGCCACAATAGCTCATCAGACTCAAGGGTACTATTACTGGAGGGATAACTAAGGGCAGTTATTAATGATGAGCATTTGGGGGGAAATTTACACATCTAAGACCCACTTGACATAGGTTCATATTTATCATTGCCTGTCTGTTCTATGCTTCGTTAAATTAGTAGAAATACTTTACCAAGAGATTAAGCATGACACTGAAATGAAAGAGCTCAAGCACCTTGAATGTTCTATTGAAGCCACCAGCAGGCAAAGGACAAGAGGCAAAATGAAAACCAACCACTGTCTCTAATACAAGAATGACGAGTCAATTCTTGTTTGTTTGTGGTTTTAATCAGACCTTGCTGATAAACTCTATGTCACTTCTATCAGTTACCTTTCACTCCTGAAGTTTTCCCAGAGAAATCTGTAAGACTGAAGAGAGACTGATGTAAACCTGTCTGTACAAACACAACAAAATCTGACCTTAAGAAAAAAATCCATCCTGGCCCTTCTGCCTTTTGTACCCAAGAAGCAAGTATCAACGCAGTAGACCTTTTTTGCCAAAATTTGGGATCTTTCTTGAAGGCACCAAAGTAGGATTTAAATTTGGACAGTTGGAAGGACAAAATATTTTTGTCTGTGGTGTTTTTCATAGCTATTGCATTCACTTTTTTCATTGCCTGTAACTTTACAATATCAAGTACTGCATTTCATGTTTCTTATTGAGAGCTTTACATTAAGGCTGAAGTGCTTTGAACTCTGTATGCTTCCTTTCCGCACAGCATGGAACCTTTGCGGCTAGTGCACTGATCACGGAAGGCCAAGACAAAAGAACATTAGGGCAAATTAGGACATCCTGGTGGAAGCTAAGTTTTGTCTTTTACCACCAGTGAAAGCTATATTTTATTTGCTGAATACATCAAGCTGTGCTGCTAAAGTAATGTAATTGTGGATCTGCATGCAGGTGCTTTTTCTGCAAACTCTGTCTCATTTACAGAAGCTGTATGGAGTAACATAATCCAGGAAACCAAGGGCCCTAAAGCAGCACGAAAGTGAGAAAGAAAAGGAGAAAGTAGTTTGCCAAAGTTCAGAGCAAAGTAGCAGAAAACTTCTTCCTAGAGTTTGGGGATATTTTGCTATAGATCTTTGTTTGCCTAGTAGGATGTGGTCTGTTACAAGTGCTTCAGTAGCTTCAGACCTTCATGCAGATCAGGTTCCTTGAAAGAGCAATCATCAAACAAGGAAAGATGCAACAGAAACCAAAGCAAAGCAGGAATAGAAAGGGCACTAATGTGAAAGCACAACAGAAAGAAAGCATGAATACAAAACAATCCTGCTTGAACATTACAGGAGAGTTTTTCTTGAAATAATTTCTGTCTAATTCATGTGAGATGCTGTCTGAGAAGTTTACCCCCACGCCGGCTTCTCTGCAGCATTATGCCGAATAGTGACCATGTTAACCCATTTCAGTTACCTTACAGTTTCCCCAAGGAACTGAACTGAGAGTACTCTTATGGCCTAGAGATTTAATTATCCTAATTAGCTTAGTTAAGTGGTTCTTTCACATCTAGAGCACGGGAAAGGGGACAGTAAGTTTGCATCTATTTTTAATCAAAAAATGTTGTTAATTTAAAAACTTTGCAGTGATACACCACTGACACAATACTTTTTCACTGCCACTGGTCAGTCCTCAGAGACATCCCTATAGCTCTCATGCATCACAGAAAGGGAGTTCAGATGGCTATCACAGCTGTAAAAAACCCCAGTGAAACCCCAACTATTTTAATAAACCAGACAGGAGCACTTTCTTTTCCTGTAATCTACAGAAATACATGGCTCTGCAGGATGAAGATTCAAATGGGGTAATGAATGACATCTTTCTATGGACAACGTGACCAGTATTTTAAACTCCTTTCCTTTTTTTGGGGGGGGGGGTCATCTACAGCTCACTAATATTACACCACGTTCAGGGAATCTTGCCCAGCCATTTCCAAGTGAGCCCCTGTGCAAGAATGGAAGGATTTTATTATTTGGCTTCCCAGTGGGAAACTTTGTGCCCAGAATGAGCTGAAAAACAATAAAAGAAGTTTTTATTGTCACTGATGGAAAAAATGATAAAACAGACCGACTGTTGTTACCCTCATAGAACAAGAATGAGAGAATATGATTTCCTTTTACTGTATTGGCAATATTTTCTGTTTCTGATAAATTCTGATGACCAGAGAACTGGACTAGAAGGAATTCTAGGTCAGGATTGAGTATTTAACCATGCAGATGGGGCATATAAACTCAACCAACAGCTCAGTCTTACCACGTGATAGAGTTATACTCCAGGTTTTCTTTTGCATTTGGATGCACTTTAGCAAGAACCAATTTAATTCACCTTCTCCTTGACTCCTGAAGGGTGTTAATTTTTTTCACGGTCTCAGTGTCTCAGCAGATCAGCCTTTTCTCGAAAGTCTTTGACAAAATATTACCAAACTGTTGATCTGACAGAAAGTTTGAAATAGAAATTAAGCTGGCTGCAAATTCATATTTGCATTAGATTTTACTCAGTTTAAATTAACTCCACTTTTAACTGGGACTGGGAGTGGAGCTTTACAGAAGATATCACTATCATTTACCATTAGTAGCAGTCAGGTTGTATTATCCAGGGAAAAGGGTAAACCACAAGTCATTATGCTCTGAGATAAAGAATGGGAAGATATTGAATAGAGTAATTTGAAACCAATCCAAAACAGATGTTGGAAGTGTAGGCATAAAGTAAGAGGAGCCTTAACTCCTAAAAATGTGCTGACGGAAGTGTTAAAGGAAGGATAAAAACCCAAACCAAAACAAAATCCCAAATAGTAAACACACATACACCAAGAGAAAGAGAAATCTGGAAAAAGATCCTGAAATAGCAGAAGTTCTTAAGTGACCTAATCTTGGCTCTATTTTAAGGATTCTGGTTTCAGGAGACAGCCTGTCAAATTCTTGCAATGTATGCTAAAATGAACAGGGTGGATTAAATAGAAAGCCTCATTTTCTACCATTGCATCAGCAGTGTGTTACAAATGAACACAACATGGATACAGAACAGAATTTGAAATAGTATACTTTTATTGCATTTAAGTAAAAATGACTGTTAAAGACATAAGACAATTTAAAAAACACCCAAACACAAAGCAGTAGCTTCCCTTCTGCCTGCCAGAAGACACAGGGACTTTGAAATACCTTTTAGTTTATAATGTATGCGTATTTACCTGCCTGTTTTTAACAGAAGACAGAGAAACAAAAACAAATGACTGCTCAAAGTTTTCTGAAGATTGTGCTTTCTCAGCTTTATGCATGGATTGTCCTGCTTCGATGCAAGAGTGCCACATGGGAGTGACAGGTGCTCAGAAAATATGCTCTTTTTCTGGGAACATAACAAATTTAAAGAGCGCAATCTGTTTAGCTTATCAAAAAGAAGACCAAGAGATGTTTTGATTATGGTATATAAGTACCCTCATGGGGAGAAAATACCAAAGGTATCTTTTCTATAGCAGAGAAACGACTTTGTAAAGAATAGGTATTGGAAGTGAAAGGCAGACAAATTCACACTGGAAATAAAAAGCAAGGGCACCTGAGCACTGGAAAAAAGTCCTAACCAGAGACTGGAACTGGAGTCTTATTCTTCAAGTACGATGGCAGGTTTCTATGCAATGTATTTTGTAGTTGGTAGGCAGAATATAAGGGAAATGGGATGGAATAAAACACCCATAGTACAGGAAATTATGTCAAGCTTTAAAGGTGGTGTATGCAGCTAATATAAATTCTCCTTAAGAATTACAATTATAACATTCTCTGTCTCTGAGTCTGAGCAGACCATTCATTCTCTCCACTTCTCTTACATGCCATTGAGGAGCCTCATGTCAGTCAGTACCTCCCTGCTGGTCCAGTTGGCACATGGTCAGCCTGAGTCACATGCTCCAAAACAACTTGCTTTGTGGATGAGACACTTGTCTCAGGGTCATTTTAGCAGCTACTTTTTGTACAGTAGTCTGGAACACAAGCCCAGGAGGTGGAACATACTCATTCTGAGACCAAGAAGATGGGGACTATGCTCATACATCTGAGTGTGTCATAGTCATCACAAAACCGGGACTGGACCAGGCTGGACTTCAAGTCCTGATGGCCTGAAAAAGACACAATCTGACTCTTTAGCCTGCAAGTGGTAGGAGGATGTTGACCAAGATTCCCCCACTACCAAATCGCACTGTATCTACTGATACCTGAGTAGCAACTGTTACCCCAAAATCATGTACCCTCTTAGAGATATTCTGGCTAAAGGAAATCCTGTTTCTTAGATTAATCAGACTCACAATGACTGAACTGGCGTTCCACTTCTTTCTAGAAATGGCCAAAATGGCCTAGAAAGGCTAGGAGGCTGCATCTTTATAAATGGGATTGGTAAGATGCTTCTTTGTTCAAACATATGCATCAGGTATATATTAGGACAACAGTCCACACTAATGCTGGTTGTAGTGGTGAGCAGTTGCAATAGTGTGATGGTTTGGAGCCTAGCTGAAAGGAACAGCATGGAGGAAAAGTACAACAAGGGACAAGTGAAAGGAGAACGCTTTGGGAGTATTGAGGTGGCCAAAAGGAAAGACAAGCAGAGATCTACATGTTGGTTTATGAGTTTGAATGCGTTTGAGACACAATGAGAAAACAAATGGATATAATCCTTCTGGTTGTGACTGTGTCTGGGGATCTCTCTGTGTTGTGGTAGATAGGAACCAAGTTCAGGAGAAGGGCACGCTTTAGGTGTAATAAGCCAAGAAAC
The DNA here is from genome assembly GCA_013400335.1 of Eurystomus gularis. Taxonomy (NCBI): domain Eukaryota; kingdom Metazoa; phylum Chordata; class Aves; order Coraciiformes; family Coraciidae; genus Eurystomus; species Eurystomus gularis. The sequence goes on from VZZY01020873.1 coordinate 133,551, forward strand.
ATGTCAAATATCTGAAAATAACTGGAAGATTTTCTCCAACAAAGAACGTGTATGTAAGAAACTGATTACAAAAGGCAAACACACAGAAGTCTAGTCTACTTTTTTTGAAATCATTCATTATATAAGGGCTTGATGGAAAAAGAAGCAGTTTTATACTAGCCCATTACTTTTTCCAAGACAGACATGCTCTCCACAAGAGAGTCTCTCGCAGAAACTTACTAGAGTTCTAATCCTTTGGCATTCACCACTCATCCCCACAGATGCCTACAATAGGTGCATTAAAGTCTGAGACAGGCATCTAGATTTTTTATCTTCTCAGCACAGAGAAACAAACACTTACAGGACATCTCCTCCTAAGTGGATAGCTGGAAAAGATCAGGTGAATCTTAAGCCAAAAGTGCCTATTTCTCTTTATTGACTAGAAAGGGAGCTGATGGTGATACAGACGCATCCATATGCCAATATCTATGTTGTTTCTGAGAAATACTCAAACAATAAATTAATCACCCTCATATTATTAGTACTAAAATTAAGCAGAAAAAGGTTTTGGAGCACTCAGGTGCTCAGAAATTGGTTTTCATTCTAACTTGAAAATGAAGACCAAAATGTCTGAAGTTACCTGTAAAACAGAAAGAAGACTTCTCGTAGAGTCCTAAGGTTATGTATACCTGAAGGTAAGTACACTAAGGAGGCTTCTAGACTGGCTGCTGAAAAGTTGAGGTGTTAGGTTGGGAAGAAATTAGTCTGATGATACCCATGTTCTGATGGAAAGCAATCACAATAGAAATCTTCCCCTTTTGATGTTTTGCCATGTTTCTCACCATTGTCCTCACTTCATGAGTAAACAAACTCTTCTCTAGTTTGGTGACATACCTGATTCTTTTGCAACAAAAACTATAACTTTCCCTCTCTGAAGGACAGAGAGACAGATAGAGAAACTGGAAGGACCTATAGATATATCATCTGGGAGGCAAACTATTAATTTAATAATGACTGGCTGATTATGCTTTGATTTACTTCAGCCTATCCTCTCTTGAAAAGTGGTTTTGGGGTCCTACTATTCCTCATGGTAGGACCACATTGTCTTCTAGATCCCAATTGTGAACATATACAAAAATCTGAGATTAAGTTGGGCCATGTACCAGAAGCCATTGACATTTCTGAGGTAGAATTATACCTCCCGCAGGACTTCCACCTTGGAGTCCTAGAGAGGAGCCATTGTTTTCAGCTCCCTTGGACATACCTGGCTCACACCTCAGTGAGGATTCAGTGTGGGATGGGGAATACTGGCAGTGAGGATAGGAAAGAAAGAGTCACATGAAGCTCCCTGACACAGCTGTCTTTGCTGTCAATTATATACTCTGGCAACAGCTGAGCTTCTTTAGGTGTTTATAACAGTTAATACAGAGGGACACCATTCCATAATTCTGCAGGTCCTTAAGGAGAATGTGGGAACCTATGAGGCACCATGACTGGCTGCACTGAGAGACCGATAGGATGGCTGGTCTGCTTAGGAACTGATGTCCTGTGTGCAAATGGAGATGATACGACACCCTTTTGCTGACTGGTGCATGCATCCCACCTGCCTAGGTCACTCCTTGGCTACCTAGCCACTTAAGTGTTACATCAAGCTCTGGTTAGGGGGTAGCTGGATGGATCACCAGCAGTCTTCAAGCTTTCCTCCTAAACACCACTTAAGACACTGAAGCCTGCTATGGTCTTCAAAGCTTAATGCTACAAAAAAAGTCATTACAGTCAATGTACTGAAGAGAGTCCTACAGGCCTTCAGAGCCCAGCACGGCTGTGAGCTCCCATGGAGAAGCAGGGAGATCACCTGAACCTATAAAGAAAAAAGACATCACCTACCTCACAGTCCTAAGAAGTTTGTACTTCCACTCCCTCTCTCCCAAACTTACCTTTGAAAATGACAGTCTAAGCAGAAGCTGAGTATGTGAATACTGTTGTCTGATACCAATATACCTACTAGGAGACCTTCACTAGTCCAGACATGGTCTCTACTTCAAGAAGACAGTACCTAGGCTCATGGTGATTCACGTGTCCAGCTGTTCTTACATTTGGAGGGACTGCTGTACTGTTCAAGCATGTCCCATATCCTGTCTGCTGTACTTCTCTTCTTCACTGGGGTGTTTTTCTCCATCAGGGCCAGCTTGTTGATCCAAGTGAGTAGGATTAGAAGGAAAATGGACACATTTTTTTTCCCCAGGAACATCCCTGTCAAGTCTCATAGTGGAGCCTCAACCCGTAGGTATGATTATGACACAAGCAGTCAGATGCAAAGTCAAGAGGCCATTAACAAGGATAAGTTATTAATCTGTATGGCAGTACAACTATGCTCATAGAGATTCAGCAAAGCATTATATACTGCTGTGAGTACCTCAGAATTAATTTTTCTTCAAATCACCATTTGAAAGCTGAGATTAGAATTCAGTAATGTTTGGCTTTAATTCCCTATGATTGAATGACTATACCTGAGAAGGGAATGGAAGAGAAGATGGACAGCAGTGGAAACAACTAAGAAAAAAAAAGAAAATCATGGTAAGACTGCAGTAAAAGCCAGGAAGAAGTGGTCTTAGCAGATGTGTTTCTGATGTAATTTCAAGACCATGGAAAAATCTAAGTCCCCCCAGTGAAGGAGTCTTTCCCCAGAAGTGGCTCTGCTTACAGAAGCAGGATGTCCTTTGGTCAAGCTTGTCATCTGTGTATCCAAACACCAATTCAGGCATCTGTTATGGTTCAGTAAATGTAGCTAGTAACACAGCTTACACATCACTGGAGTAAGACAAAAGAGTGGGAGGAGAAGGCACAAACTGACGAAGGGACAAATCTCATGTCTGGGTAATTGTCAGGACCATCTGGCTGGTATAGAGGTCCTATTTGTTGGGAAGGGTATGTGCTCAGCTCCAATAGAGTATGATACGGCAGTCATCTCTCCACAGAGTTCAAAGAAAGGCACTAAACTTGCCATGCCTCTGGGCCAAATATAAAATGAAGGTCAACAGTAGAAAAGTGGAAAATATTGTAGCCTAAAGTGGATACAACAGGAGAAAGACTTTAGGGAAATTATTGCCCCCAGTCTCACCTTTTGTCTGGGTGAAATTCTTAACTAATAAAATTGTCTGTATTTTTCCTACAAGTGAAGTTGTTAATGTAACATTGCTTAACTCCTGGCAAGAATTTTTTGTAGGTTTGAATTCAAAGGTAAAAGCCTAGCCACACTGTCATTTACTGAAATTCTATTTAACAAAAAAATAAATCCAGTCTAGGGTCTCTTTCTAAGGTTCTCAGCTAAAATATCTTCCACCCCAGAACACAGCAAACCTTTGGGCCCTCAGTGAATTGACAACAGAAGCTATATATATATATGTACACTTCAGTATCCCTAAAAGACTTTAAATACTTTTCACAGTTGAAATTTTTATTCTTGTTGCTAGTCTTGATCAATTTTCCTTTGAAAAGGTACTTGCAAAACTCTCTTGGGACTCAAAAACCACAGTAATTATATTACAATAATCTTCAGTACATGAATTCAAACAGAATGGAAACTCACTAGTCAAAGAATGATAATGCAGTTATCTCCTTGTTTATTTTGTCTAAGTACCTTGATTGTCCTTATTACAAACTACAGGTGAAGTAAATAGAAATAAAGGTTTTGCATTCCTCCAGAAAACAAACTAAACCAAAACAAAACAGAACAAAACAAAACAAAACCCAACAAAAAAACCCCAAACCCCAACCAACAATGAGCTCTTCAGTACACAAAGCAGACTGGGGACAGAGAATGCAATCTGTTCTTTTGTATCTTAGCATCAATGGACTTGTATTGACAGAGACCATCAAGGCGGAAGATCAGGTCCAAACCATTTAGCATAGCTTGACAGTCCAAACCAATGGGGTACAGGCTGCCTTGCAGAAGACATGAGTGGAAGAAATTAATCCCAGTCCATCCTTCTCTTTCTAGGTGCAGTTTAAGAAGTCAGCACAAATTCAGTGCTATAGAGCACCAGCACCTGTGCTGATGGTGCTGATTATTTTCTGCAACCATCACCTGAATGCTAGGCCTACAAGGGGATCTGACTGCAGCTTTGAGCTTCCATAAATGGGTTTTGGAAAATGTTCATGCCTGTGCTTGTTGCCATTTCTGAAGCTTCCAGTTCCTTCCTGGTATCTGCAACAACATCAGAGCTGGTGAGTCACCCTCTGGGCAGAGAAAAATGATGTCGGACAGGAACATCACTGGCTCAAGAGAATGCTAGCGGTACCCAAATGACATTTATTACTCTGTCTGTGGGACAGGAACTCACTAAAATTTTCAGAGATGGACCCTGAGAGAAATTTTAAAGCCTGTCCACTCCTTCTGGATGACCAACATGGGCACCAAGATTCCCTGAAACCTGAAGCATCTGCACCGAGTCACATAAGACAATGGTCACCACCAACACACATGAAGATATGTGACTGAAAACCTATAACCCTTAAAAACACAAGTACAGCTTTGCAGGAACCACCATTCCAGGTATGAGAGAACTAATTTCATGCTGTTCTTCAGGTAAACTTTCCTTTTTGAGGCTTTCTTTTAAGACTGGGGTTTGAGCATTCCTAAAACACAGGAGAAGCTTAGTCCTATAAGGAGCATGGAGTTGGACTCAATGGTCCTTGTGGGTCCCGTTGGGATATTCTGAGTCTACAAAAACATTCAACACCATCGCTTACTTTTGCATAGAAAACAGGTGGAAATGAAAGGCTTCATCAGAATGTAGCAGACCAGATTCATAACTCATGTGACCTCAGGAAAGAAACTGGATTTTTTCTACTAATCATAACTGTTGTTTTTGTTTTGATAATATGACATCCTATGGGACCTGAGTCACTGATAACAGGATCTTGCTTCTGAAAATTTTATGAACTTTTCAATGGACTAAACTTTTCAGGTTTGCAATGAAAGTTGATATCAGGGAGCAAAGCAGCAAAATGAGTTAATATGTGCCAGAGATATGAAAGCAATACAAGAACTTTTGGAAGCTTACCAGAGGGAAGAAAGCAGGTCTACTCATAAATAAGGAAGACATGAAATTAATAATGTTTGAAAAGTGGCTGAGATAACTTACAGTGGTATCAAGCCTGTCATCAGTAAGAATATACATCAAAAAGCTTGAAATATTAGGAACAGAGAAAAACTACTCATACCTTGGAAAATATGAATGCATACAATCCAGCTGGTCTTGATCATATCTTTGGGCAATCACCTCCCAGAGTTATATAAGCTGAAGGCTTCACCTACACTTGAAGGTTACAGCAATAAAATTGATGATGTGGCCCCATAATTGAGCGTGATTGAATTACTGCAGGTAAGTGAGTTGCTGCATGCCAGCTGAGCCATGGTTACTGGCTCTCTGTGCTCTCAACTAAGTGATATCTACTCACTTTCACTAACAACATAAAACCGATTTACAGAAACTAAAACAAAAAAGCTTTCCTATTCCCATTTAAGAGTGGCATATTTCACTTTGATGTAAGTAGATTCACAATTTGTCCCAGGTAAACTAAAATGTTGATATAAGTTGGGAAGTATAAAATGCTAAGGTAAAGCTAAAAGTAAGGCACTCAACAACCAGATAAAAGTAAATACTACAGTGACCTTCAGACAAGGAAGGAATACTCTGTGGAAATACTTTGCAAAAAAGAACTTTCTAGGCATTAAGGGAAGGGAAAGAAATATCATGTAAGGAACAGCTCACAAGGCTGGATTCTTCCACTATTATTTCATTAGTAGATCCTCATTTTCTATTCAATCTTCTTGCTTTTCACTTAGCAAATTGCGGAATGGAACATTTTTTAAAGCCAGTAAACGAATTTAAAAATGGCTCTAGCGATTTGCATGCTAGACAATACATGAACTGCTGAAGAACAAACACTGGTCAGGAAACTTGTTTTGTTAGAAGTGTTAAAATTAACATAAGGAATATACCAGATATTTGCAAATTTACTTTAGTATTAAGCATCCCATTTCATAAAGTATTATCTGGAAAAATATTTTAAATTGACTCTGGATTGACCATCTGGATGAAAATTGGGAAGAACTTTTAAATGCAAGAATGAGTTTTAAGAGCACTGTATCTGTACGTTTCTCTTAAAGTGAGCATCTTATTAATGAGCAAGTAAACAGCACATTGTCGAAAGCCTGCAGGTCGTACTACACAGAGATTTGTACTACTGTAACCAAATCAAGTACCAGCTTACTACCATCAAGTACAGAGAGGCAAAAATGTTGAAAGGTACATAAAGATGATAGAAAACAGCATGCATGCATTTGAAATGTGAGACTGCAGCCGAAAAGGGCAGTAGAAGTTGAAGCTGTATAGTCAAGTGCTTGGTACACAGCGTGGGATATGACTGTCTTTGTGCTCTCACGCAGTATCTTGGAAGTATCATAACCACCTTGTGCATCCTAAGAGGCAAAGGGTGTCAACAAGTTCCAGGAAACAGAAACACAGATTACAAGACTGAAGGATATAGGAATATTTGAGGTATATCATTTAATGAAGCGATGAAATACTAGGGAAGAGAGGGAAAGAAGTGTATTGAATGGCAACTGCTTAAAGGAAGTGGAAGCATAAAGGAGGCAAATGGGGCTAAGGAATGGAAAAAACAGATTAGACTTTAGGAATGTAAAATGGTAAATGAGGTTTTAAAATTGTATTTTATTTTTACCTTCTGGAATAATGTGCAGATAATCAAAGTTCTTTGACTTATTGTTTTCCAGACTGGAGGCCAAAGTCATCAGAAAGTCTTTGGTTTGAACCACATATTGGCAATGAGCAGGTTAATGGGATCTAACAAATCTTCATTTTTCCATTAATTTTGCATAGGGTGTTTCTCATTTTGTACCAAAGTTTCCTCAGAGCTCCAGTTATGAGATATATAAAATGAAAAAACCTGCTTTTATTTTTTTTGGATAGCCATGGTTCTGTGAATATACATTGCCTGATCTATAGAGCCTTTCCCTTGTGGGAGAGTGGTATTTCCAATTGGTTGCATAAAAAGCAGGTACTTTCCTCTATTTTTTTTCCAGCAGGTTTAGAATGAGGAAATGTTCCAAATTCACATTTCATTAGCTTTTCCTTCTTCATCATTTCTTTCAGGTTCTCAAACCACCATTTCTTGTACCTATTGCAGAGACAAGAGTTTCTCCATAGTAACATTTGTGTAACTAAGATCGATTTCCTCCTTTGCTGTTTTTCCCCAAACTCAACCAATCTGTCCAAAATCTCACAGACACATTTTTCTAGCAGACCGTACTTTTAAAGAAGTTATAGAGTAAGTCAGCCAGGCTATTTATTAGGAGCTGTAGCTTGAAAAAATATCAGGAGGACTGCAGTCTTTGAAAAGAATTTTTGAAGGACAAACATATCTCTAAAATTACAGCGTATAAGCCCAAAGCCTGCTTGGTTCAGCAAAGTCTAAGCAAGATCTGGTGCCTCTGGCTGTGTAGAAATAGTTGAGAAGTTATTTTTCAAAGTTAAATAGTCTAGTCCATTCTTATGAAGGTGTCTCCAGTGAAACAGGTAAGGAATTACATCATTATGTACTGTGTGTTATGGTTGCACTCAGAAAGGGTGTTCATTGTGAAGGCAGAGGCCCAAGGGCATCCCAAGTGACCACAGCTGCTACATTTAGCCCGTGAGATTGCTTCCCAGCCTCTGTTGACTGCATTGAGTCCTTTGGAAGCTTGGACACTTGGTGCACATATAGAAACTTAAATTTAGGTATCTTAATCTGGAAATGAATCTCACCTAAAGGGAAGGAGCCTGATGCGTAGCTTTAGGCACCTTGTGCTGTGTGAGCTTGTTCCATGTTCTGGCATATCTAAGACACCCTCATGGGGCAATCAGAGGCATATAGGTAGCTCAGGCCACAGTGGAAGGACAACTGAAGATCAAGTAGAATCCCTAAGATGTGTCATATGGCACTAGACATCTAAGTTTAGTCATCTGAATCCAACCTGTTTGTCTATGATACCTGAGTATTTTTTTTAAATCTTATTTTCTACTTAACAAAAAGTATCAGACACCTTGGATTCACTTCAGTCATCCAATGCTGAGACGACCAGACTGTCCCACTTAGCCTGCCACACCATTGGGAAACATATCCTTGCATACCTCACATGACAAAGGATGTCTATATCATTGACTGAATGAAGTCTTCTTCATGAAGTTCATTTCCTCTTGTCCTAAGGCTGGGGTCTAAAATGAACTAGATGAATTACATTTCAACAGTGCGTAGTTCCTCTAACTTGACTATGATGGGATTTTTCATCTACTCTAGCCATCTAACACCAAAGATGAATCCCACTTACAGTGCCAAACAATATTTAACTAGCTGCTGCTCTTAAGGATTAAAACAATGTATTTTTTTAGTTATGATGTTTTTCAGGTCAGAGTTTACAAAGTGCAATACAAAATGCATAATGCATATCAATGACACCACAAAAAGCATATCAATAGCACCACAAAATGATATAAAAATACGCAAGTCAAACCAGCTTTATATCATAACATTAAAAATTAACATTTAGAATTTTCAGATCTGTAAACTTTCTAAAATAAAAATGTCAAGACATTTTCTTTTTTAATTTCTCCATAGTAACTTTTGCAAAATTATTACCAATAAATGTTTGGAAAATGCATTTTTGACAGCTCCACATTTTGAAAGAAGTAAGGGTACAATAATGCAATAGTATCACAGTATCACTCTGGTTGGAAAAGACCCTCAAGGTCATTGAGTCCAACCATCACCTCAACACTACCACATCCACCACCTAACCCTGTCCTGCTGTCCCCGCATCTTCACATCCTCAAAATCTCAGCAAGGATAGTGGTTCAGCCACCTCCCCAGACAGCTTGGCCCAGTGCATGCAATGCAAAAGAAATACCAGTATGGCATTCTGGTCAGCTCCCTGGTATCATGCTGCACAGCTCTGTCTACAAGCTACAGAGTAGTTGAGACTCAGCCACCATGATTGGCAGGTTATTGTTGACTTCAACAGTTCTCATTTTTCTTTTAATTAACATGAGCAATATTTTTCATAAGTCATGATATATCTCCTGCTTATAGGTACATCACAGAAATCAAAGACCAGAATAACTGTTGGTAGAAAATAGGAGGAGGGGATCATGAAGGATGAATACAAAATTCAGGAAGAGTAAAGAAGAAAGTACCAGTGAGATTTTTGAAGGTGTTTCATTGTTGGCTTAACAATGCTCACACTGGAGTAAGCAGTAAATATCCTATTTGTTTCATGAGCCAGAGTGTTATATGCTTTGGAAAAAATTGAGGAGAGATGGAGAGAGAATGAGAGGTTTAAATGTGAGGTCATTTGACTACAGAAATTGAGGTAATGGGTTTATTTTTGAAGGCTGTTCCAAGACTTTCCTACACGGGAAATACGTAGGTAGAAGAAGATGGAAATTTCTCATCACTGAAATTTCTCTTTGGATTATAGTGGCTTAGATCTGAAGAGTCATTTCAGCTCAGAACCAATAGTAAAATTAAGGTGCAGTGTTTTGAAATACCTTGCAATACAGTAAATGAGCACTTACTGTGTAACCAATGGACCACAGAAGATGTATGTTCCCATATATGCATTGCTCCAGGTTGTTCAGTCAGTGGGCTAGAAAATTCATTGATGAGGACGCTGCAAATCATTCAAGTTTGAACTCCACCCACCTTCTAGGTCTGTCTCCCTCCCTCATCCCTAGCAGTGGATCTCTGCAGGGGATTGTCATTCTGCTTAGATGCTGGGTATGTATCAGTGCAGCTGGGCTTTTAAGAAGGTCCAAAGATGGCTGCTGACTAGACATCAAGCTTTAAGTTTTGTTCTTTTCTTTCTCTGCAAGGAAAGCTTATGCACTCTTGCAGAGACATGTTTGCATTCTCAAATTGTGTGCACTGAGGTTTTTCATGCTCCAGTAACAACATCCAGCTTCTCACTCCTTAACCACATTCCAGTGAGACTACCAATAAAGCCATCCATATTTATCAGTTATTTGTCTTGATTTCTCCCCACTTACTCTAGAAAACAATTATTTGTATTGGAACGAATTGTGACTTGGGAATATATTTTAACATAGACAAAGTAAGGACTGGAGACTTCTATTTTTGAGGTCAATGGCAAAAATCACCAAGCAGAAGCAGAATGAGACCCTGAAGCCTGAAGGTAATAGGACAAGACCTAGCTAAAGAGAGCAGTGCCTATTAATTACTTGGCCTCCATTCCCTTTCTTACCTCAATAGTATTAAAAGACTACTACAGACATCTAAATTAAAAAGAAATAGTCTATACTTCAAGGCATTAATTTAACCTCGATACTGAAGGCTCTCTCTAGGGATACAGGCTGGGATACACAAATACAGGCTGATAATGTGGTGAATGCCCAATATAAATTAGAGCCATCTTTCTGCATTAAGCAAACACAGACAATGTTCCCAGAACATCATTTCCTCATCTGCAGCATGAGTGACAACATCTCTGTCACCTTTAGGATGTTTGCTTGGCTAGCCCTGAGCTTGGTGCCCAACCCTGTCCCTCCAACCAGATGACAGGGTACATGCCTGCCACGCCTCAGTGGGTGATGAAGCTTCTTGTTTCAGTGTTGTCTCTGTCTTTTGTATGGTGAGTGGGAACAGAGATGGGAAAAAATACTTCATCAGTAAGAATCCTTGTCCAAATGATGCGTACACATCCTCATCAAAACACCACTTAGTTTTATGCCAGTCAGAGGCAGTTGACAGTGGCAGCATATCAGTTCAACTGCTAACTATGAAGGAGAAATAACACTTAGAATTCTCAGTGGAGGGTAGAAATATTTCCTTCCTATGTAGGCTGTGAGATTAAAATATTTCACATAAATATATTTAACTCAGCAAGAATTCATACCCTTCTGTCTGCTCCCTTAGTTTCTCACTGTTGGTAATTAAGACAATCGCTACACTACACTTCTCTCATTTGTCAATGAGAAGTGGAGGCAATGCCCGTATTAAGCACTATTTTAGAAAATTTATAAGAAGCTGAGACTGAGCTAGGAACTGAACCATATCTTAAGCTGTGTATTACTGCCTGGTCCTTTGAACTAAAAGCCTACATGGAATTTTTTAGGCAGGTCTCCCACAGTTAAGCACTCATTTCTCATCTGCATTGTAGGACCATCCTCTACAGTTTGCTGTTCTGGAGATACTCTGGGAAAGTCTATTACAGCATATTAACCCCGTAAATATGGCATTCCATTGCATAGAACAAGGTGCAGACTTCCTCTTAACTAACAGCGTGGGCCTCATGACTTCTCAGGTTTTGTCTGGACTTTTCTTGGCCTCCTTGGAAATTTATTTTAGTTATTAACTACAATTATTTAAATAACCTACTTTGTTTTGGCTTTTGCTTGGTGTGGTACAGCTCTCTGACATAACACTTAATGCTATGTGTGTATTTATAGTACCATCTACTAATAGTAAAAGCAAATAGTTCTTTTATGCAGAATGATATTTGATCCAAGAAGGAAATACAGCTTGGAGGACTACAGGCAGAAGATTGTTTAGAAGATTGGTGTGGAGGGTGTGATATTCTAAGCTCAGTGGCAGCATTTGTTCCCTATATGGTAACAGATGGTGTTGGATCCATGGATCTTTGCCAGGACTTCATTAGCTATGTGTTTATGTAGCTCACACCACTGTCTGTGAGATCAGTTTGTTAGCAGAGTGAAAAGCAACATCAACACCATGGTTTGCTGCACATTTCACAAGCTGCTAGTGACTGATGTGGCTGAAGGTAGGCCAGGTGCTCCACTAGTCCACAGCTGGCTTTAAGCAGATTTGAGTGATTGCTTAAGAAACAGCCTCTGGGGAAGGAAGGAACATATCTGCATGTAAGTGCAATGCAATACATGTTCTCTGAACACCATGGTGGCTCTGCCTTGTCCACAGACTTTCCATCTGAAGCCCTTTTCTTAATTCATCTCCCCTTCCTCTATCCTCTGCAGAGAACAGAATCCTCTCTTGAACATCCTGAGGCCAACAGCAAAGTGCTCACGTTAAGCTTACAACAGAAGTCCCTAATCTCTTCCCTTGGCTAAAGTATCTTCTTTTGTAAGAAATATCTGAGTGATGAGAGTGTACAGGTAAATCTTAATGCATGGTAAGAAACATTTATTGCTCTCCCTCTCTACAGTTTACAAACTGTAAACACAGCAAAGGGTTGTGGAGGAAGAGACACAAGTGACACTTGCCACATATGCTCCCTGCAATGACACCTGTTTTAGGAGACCTCCTCAGGTACGCATGGGTGAACCTTACAGTCTGCTTCAGTTGTAAGGAAAACAGGGAGAAGAGTATTCTCATCAAGGAACTGACTAATAGTGGAGGATAATCTACTTAATTGTGGTCCAGTACAAGCATAGTTATAATATGAAGTGTGAGAAAGCTACTGTTCTTTCAAAAAGAAGTACATTGGCTAGGCCATGGGTGATAGCTGGGTTAAACAAGATATTTATCCCATTGCAGGAATAAAAAAGTTCAGAAAAAGGTTTGGCTTTTCTTTTTAAATAGAAGCCCAGCCCCTTTCTCACAGGAGACTTCTGAGATTCTTCTTTATTTTGGTCAAGCTTTGAATAAAGATCATTCTTGTTAGGATTAGCTTGATCTTTATCTCCACAGGGATAATTGATTGCCAGACAGGCTATCCTTGATTTGTGAGGCCAGCTCGTATTAGTCATAGTCATAGTCAGCTGGGGCTGCAGCAGCATCTTCTAGAATCCACTCGGGACATTCACTCAGAATAGTAACAATTCTGCACACCCACACTGGCTTTCTGCAAGGAAAGTGAAGACAAGAGCCACTGTAGTTATGAGCAAAGACCTGTACTGGAACTAGAAGTGGCACAAAAGACCTCCGTGCCCTAGATGGATTGCGTACATGGGGCCAACTACCACTCAAAACTGGAGGCAGAAACACTTTCCTGAGCATGCTGATGCATTCATTCACCAAACAATCACTGGAAGAGCTGAGACAGTGTTGCTTCAAATGCAGTTTTCAAGAGATGTGAGAATGTCATAGAAGGATAGTCTTGGATTAAGTGACAAGAGCTTTTCTGAAGAGAGCAAACTTTGGTAAACTAGGAATACTGATTAGGAAATTCAAATGACTGGAGAAATCAGGGACTTGAATGTTGAAGTGACTTAGGATTTATTCAGATCAAAGTTACTGAAAACTACTAGGCATGTGCATGACAAGCAAGCTGCAGGCTTCCTTGCATTAGTAATCTCCCTCTCCCTCCCAAGAGAGGTATTAGGAAAAAGAAGAGAGACTGGAAAGAGTGAAAAAAAGCTAGATCAGCTCAGGCTATGACTTTATTACTTGCCTGGGAGCACTTCCAAGTTCCTTGGTCTGGGTGTATGCTTCTGATATATCCCAAATCCCATCACTTCTTTTTCTTCCAAACACACTCTGATTACTATGACAAGATAAGCTTTAAGAAATGTTTGATTTAAATCACTGGAGGATCAGGATCTCTGGACAAATTGCGGGTAAGTTTGTACATAGCCAAAGAAAGCTGGAGTCACGATGCAGCAAGAATTTGCCATGGTGGAGACAAGCTAGGTTTAGTTTATAATATCAAAAAAAAGAAACAGAAGATTATTCAGCTATCAGATAGGGAGAAAAGGAGAGAAATGAGAAAATAATGCAATATGGACACATGGAAAATAGTTAGAACTCTTCTTGGTTTACTCTTGAAAACATAGGTGAGCAGGGATGCAAAGCCAATGACCTTTGGAGACAGAGCAGTCAGAATGAGAACAGGAAAACCAATATCACACAAGCAAACTGAAGTGACACTCAGATTATTTTGACAACAGTAATGCAAAGATTTTTGAACTGATGCACCAGCTTTGCCCATAAGTAGTCTAACCGTGCTTTCAGGACAATGAACTCATCTTCTGGTAGAGGAAAGCAGGGGCATTGGGAAATGGTGCAGTGAAAGCACCATTTCTTTCAAACCCCTGCTGACTGCCAGCACTGGCTTAAAATGCCCTCATGTTGCACTTCCAAGTCAAGGCTGGGGGGATGTTATTCTCAGTTGGCTCAGAGCTGCTTATCCCAAGGGCAGACACTGCCTTAATAAGCTGACTGAAGTCAGCAAAGACTGTAATATTAGATAATATCCATTGCTGAAACTGGAAAGAAAGAAAGTGCTACAAACTGAAGTGCAGCACCTGAACATTTGACATTGAAAGTCTCAGAAACACATGGATATGAATAGACTGTGAATAGGCTGAGGCTGGAAGCTAAAAGGCTTTTAGACATCAAGGCGGAGCAGTTCCAAAGCAAGCTTCCAAAATGATATAGGAAAAAGAAAAACAAAAAACCCCACCCTAGGTAATTTGCAGATGAGGCTTGGCTGGATTATGAGTGAGCCCATGAGGAAATAACTAGCGAGAGAAAGAAATGTAATGAAGAATTTGCTGGAAGTTTTTTCTTCTTTATGTGCAGTTTCTTGTAGGTTTAGCATGGATGATCGTCTTGCAAAGGAAACAGTTCAGTTTACAATTACATTTACTTTGACCCGGGCTGTTCTGCACAACAGGAATAAACCAAGAATAGTTCCAGATTGGGACAGGGAAGCATGCAAGGATGATACAAGAGTCAACTGACAGTGCAAGGAGATTTCCACAGTGTTCCATTCCTTTTGTCTGGTTTTTTTTCAGATTATTACTGTGTGAAAAGTACTTGCGTCCTTTCTCATGACGTGAAAACTGGTGATATGCTTTGAAAAAAAAACATTTGAGGGGATGAGGGGGTTATGTTAAAGACATAAATGCTATAGATCACATGGGCCTCACCGTGGCAAGTTGATCGTTTGATGTTACTTGCATTGGTCATCCCAAGTTTGCTTCCTAGGCCGAATCAGGCAAAGAGACAGAATGTAGGAGGACATTCAGGCTCCTCTCACAGCCCACAATCCTCTCTGGCTTCCTGGACCTGGTCCATGGGCATGGAGACCTGAAGAAAACCTAAGAAAAGAGCAGGAGAGTTGGAGTCTAAAGTTTGGTGGTGATCATGGAGGGTGGAGTTGAAGTAGCCCACTTCTATAAATATTTGGTAAGTACACTTGTGTATTTAAAATAATTCCTTTTACCTGCTACTGTAGCTTATGCTGAAGGGACTAATGGATTTGCTAAAGACATGTCAGTAGCAATAAAGATATGAATGGCATTGTCATAAGTGATAGCTGTTCATCGGATGATCCTTTATTTCACAAGGCAGCATCTCATATTGACCACGTTCCTTCATGGATGTGACCTTGGTTGCTTCCCAATGTATTATGTATGAGGTAGATATCCCAAAGTCCCCTTTGCAGACAGGCTGGAAAAATTTTCTTTCACACTAGGGCATTGTAATGAAGTCTCAGCTCAACTCATTGCCAAGATACTAATATTGGAATTTACTGTCTATTATTACATGAGACACTCTCACCTATATGATAAGCAGTGTAAGTCCCTTTATTTTAGTCATCTCCAACATAATCTAGACTGAATCAAAGTGGTATAGGGCCTGTGATCATCCCCTTTTGTAGTCAAAGACACAGGTTTCCACTTCACCCAGTCAAAAAAATGGTTCTTGTTTTAATTTTTACCCTACTGATGAGTATGAAACAAAGTATAACACATGTTGGAAATTAACCTGGAAATGAGGATTATATTTTTGGAGGTAAAGTCACAGAATAATTGTCTACATAACATTCTCAATATATTGCACCTCTGTGGGACAGATAGTCATGTCTCTCACTTCTGCACTAATCTCTTGCAGCACCATGCCAACAAACAATGAACTTCAGCCTGTTGCTTACTCTGAGCTACAACAGCTTTTGAAAGTAATCAGATGATATCCTTGGGAATCCATCCCTGATTTTCTGCTGGTGTTTGATAAATAGCATATGTATATATTCTCAAGCAATAGGCTGAGAGCCCTTGACATCCTCCCAAGAGGTTAGAACAAGTTTAAGCCTTCAAGCAGCGATGTTTCCTGCTAATGGTAATCCATTCTACCAATTTTCTAGAGAATTAAGGCATTTATTAAAGTGATGTTTTATAGGAATTTAAACCTATATTCCTACAGAATACAGAACTATATCCTTGCTATAATTTTGTGTAAGAAACCTGAAGGAAACCCTACAATTTTAATTTAGTTTCATAGATTTGAAAGCAGTTTCTATGTAACTCTTGAAGGTTTTATCTTAAGACAGTGCTTCCAGACATAAAGAAAAGACCCTGAATTTCAAAAAACTTTCCATGATTGAAAACGTCACCATTTACATACAGCTATTCCAGAGATTCCTTTAATTCTTCGGTGTAAATATAATTAATTATTAGGTCTACTAAGACCAGTTTTTGAGAGATGGATCAAGCCTTATATAGCTTTCTGCTACTCAATGTCTAGAAAAGGCTCATACAGGAAAGAAAAATAATCTCCCAGCCACCAAACCTGCTTTATTCCCTGGAATGATTACAGTCAGGATGTGGGATTGAACTCTTCACAACCAACTGAATGTTACTATCACACCACCACACTTGAGTGTTACCTATACTGTTATAAAGACCTCTGTGTGTGGTTTTGCTACATATCATTATGCAGAGCATAATGCTAACAAATGCAAACAGTATTTTCCACAACCTCATCTTTGAAGGCCGCTTTGGCTTCTGTTCATTAGTATGTCAATAACTACTCTAGACCAGGACAGTTCAACACCTGTAGTGAAATCTTCAGGAAGGCATGGAGTGATCAGCTACTCTGCTTTAAATCAGAAATTAGAAAAGTGTCCAAAAACAGCAGAAGGGAGTTCTTGACATCCAGAAAAGTTGTCTTTCTGGTGATATTTGACCTTTACCCCTGCTCATGTGAAATCTCAACAAAAAACAAGTAATATTTCTGCAAGAAAAAAGCCGTTATTTTGGGGACTCTGAATAAATTCAGGCTTTATTATGACAAAGATGGCAAGGAGAGGATATGCCTTTTATTAGACAGTTCGATACAGATAGAAGGACAGAGAAGCTTTCAGGTACACCAACACTTTTCCAGTTTGAAACATAAGTCCAAATGCCTATGCTTTCCTGACATGTCAGTGGCATTAAGTATTCTCTGTGTGATAGCATATAGATCTGGAAAGGACCATGAGACATTGTATTGTTAATGTTGCTTCCTGGAGGAAAGTCCAACCGTATCAGTAAGAAGCAAACTGTCTCAAAGTAGTGGCTTCAGCTGTTCAGAGCAACTGCTGTCTCAGGAGTGAGTGAGAAGAGTGGAATGCCTCATTTCACTAAAAAAAAGTGTTTTAGAGTCAGTTCTGGATGACAATAAGTGAAGGAATACATCAGCAAAGGGATATCATTTGGCTTTGAGCCAAATATGAATGCAAGCTGAAATGCAGCAGTTTCATATAACCTACACACCAAAGACTTGCTTTTTAGGGCAAGTTTTAAGACAACTTTAATATTCCCCTCCTACAATCTGCTAAAAGCAAAATTCTTCAAACCACAAAGAGTACACTGACTACTTATGAAGCACGGGTGTATTTTTATTCCCATTGGCAGGAGGAGCACAAGAGAAGAATAGCAGTTTTCTGCTAAGACAAAGACTATGCTGGACTGATAAAAAGTGGATGTTAAGATTGGCACTGTTAAGTGGGGCTGTATTAGGTCAGACTCTCAAATTCAGCCAGAGTGAGTGGGCAGTGGGCAGTAGAAGGTGGGCTGCCAAGGCAGATCAGTGGAAGACCAGTGCTTGCTGTAGCAAGTGTGGACAGGTTGTATTTTACAATACATAGCAGTAGCTATGAGACCAGAGCCTGTAGACAGATGAGAGCTATGAGACCAGAGCCTGTAGACAGATGAGAGCTCACTGCTCATTCTTCTTTCACCTCTGTGGATATTTTCTGCAGATGAAGTAACATTATGCAGGCTAACACTTGTAAATCATGTCATATTTCATATGTTGGGAGACTAAGGCAGATCTTCTGGTGGTGAGTTGGTCTTGAAGCTCTGTATTTTTAACCAGATTCTCTTTTGTAACCCTTATTTTCACCTTCCCACAATCTATCTCCATCAGTCAGGTTGGAATACCTTGAAGTAGAATAGAAAAAAAAAATGGATTTCCTCGAGATTTTCCATTTACCTTACTGAATCTGAGGCCTAAAATAACTCACAAAAGGTGCCTTGCAAAGACCCTTTTACTAGGAGTATTTAATCTCACAATTTGGGCTGAGCCGTGCATGTACATGAAATATTTTGAAAAGAGAGATTCAGTATTCAGTTAGTTAATTCCTTTTGTAGCAAACAGCTACCAAAATTTGGCATAATCACAGTTTTATACTCATAGTTTATGGAAAGAGTGAAAAAAAAATGCAGCTTTCTCTAAGGAGGTTTTACAGTTAAAAGATAATTGTGACAGAGGTAACACATTTGAAACGATTTCCTACATACACTCTTTTTCTCCTCCTTCCCTGCAGCTTTTAGAGAAATCTGTTGCAGGCAGATTTCAGAGGCTCTCAGCCCGGAAAACAAATTACCAAGGCAACCTTGACACTGATGTCTGGAACTCAGTATGGAGAGAAACAATAAGCACCTTATATCAGTACCCCGAGTCTAAACCCCATTCAGTATTTCATAGTGCACACAGCAAAATTGGCTTTTCAGTCTGTTGCCTGTATTCTTGTGTGCGCACTGATATTTAAAAATTTTTGCTTCTAGTCCAGAGATCCTAGCCACTTCTTGGTTGCTGTACGTCTACAAGCTCTTATTATAAACAAAAATCTTGTCTGTTAATCTCCTAGAGAGATCTTAATTAAAAAAGCCTCTCCCCCCTCAAAATCTTTAGCTGCTAATCTGCCACTGCTAGCATTGCAAATAACTGTATCCAACTGGAAATTTGTCTTTTGAATCAATAGAAATGGATGGTTGAATTGAATGCATTCAACTCACCTGCATGAAGAAGTAGATGCTTTTAAAAAGCAGTCACTGGACCGAAAGAATAGCATTTTGGTTAGTTGTTTCCTCTGCATGAAAACTACATACAAGAATGTTATCTTGGAATAAGTTCATTCACAAAAGCATTTGTCATGCTATTTAAGTGACTGTATCATTGTTTAGCCAGACTGAAAAAAAAAAAAAAGAAAAAGAAAAAAAAGGAGCAGAATCAAAATAGTTTTATCAATTCACTTTGTCTGCTTGTATTCAATTCTGGATTATGAGTTGCAGTTTCTACATAGCATTTGGGCTGTTTCAGTCCTTCTCAAGGACAGTATGGGGCTTTGAGACCACAACAGGCAGCTCTTTCACCTGTGCTTTTAATTTCTTTTAAATATGAAATCAAAGAGGAACTTGAAGTAGAAATTTGTGACAGTAGTATTTAATAGGTACATTTAGATCAAAGCTGAAGACATACAGAACTTTGATTGAAACAAGAAATTTTGCTTGGGTAAAAACTTTGCTTTGTAAGCCATGGAAGGTGTATGTCCAACTGGAAACCAAGACAACAGGCCAACTTACCTTGCAAATCATGCTCTTTCTGGGATCTCATAGTGGCTTTAATGATGTACTGATATGTACATGCACCCATACATTAACATGCTGAAACCTCACTTGCAGAGACCTGTACAGTTCAAAACCACCCATTTCAATTTATTCAGTAAATTCGGGAGTATAAAACCCATATGGTGCCAATAGTGAAGTATGATTTCTCTGTTATTTCTTTAAAAACACTACAGGCTAACCCTTACAGCTAAGATGCAATTCTTTCTGCACTCATTACTGTTGATAAGAGACACATATTTGGTATTTTCTGCTGTCCAGAAACAAATAAAAGAGAAATGAAAGTTTTTCTTGATGTGTGTATTGCACCCTTGTATAAAATCCTTTCATATAACAGGTCATTTAAGAAAGCAGCCAACACCCACTTAAAATCAGCTGATAATTGCTTTCTGCTGAGTGACTCACCCTGCAAAGCAGTGTGCCTTATTGTGGAGACTTCAGCTTTTAATTTTTTTCTCAAGTTACAGAATCACAGAATGTTAGGGGTTGGAAGGGACCTCAAAGATCATCTAGTCCAGCCCCCCTGCCAGAGCAGGATCACCTACAATAGATCGCACAGGAATGCGTCCAGGCGGCTTTTGAATGTCTCCAATGAAGGAGATCCGCAACCCCCCTGGGCAGCCTGTTCCAGTGCTCTGTCAGCCTCACCGTGAAAAAGTTTTTTCTAATATTTTTATGAAATCTCCTATGTTCCAACTTGTACCCATTGCTCCTTGTCCTGTCATTGGACGTCACTGAAAAGAGCTTGGCTCCATCTTCCTGACACTCGCCCTTGACATATTTATAGACATTTATGAGTTCACCCCTCAGCCTCCTCTTCTCCAAGCTAAAGAGACCCAGCTCCTTCAGCCTTTCCTCATAAGGGAGATGTTCCACTCCCTTAATCATTGCTGATCAAAGTTGCCCTGAGTGTTCAGAGGTGAGCTCAAGAAGTCTGGCTATATACATAGCGTGTTATTTCACGACATCTATTTTTATGGGATAATGGATCACTCTTCAGGTATCACTGTCATTGCTGTTGATTGCAGGAAACAGCTGTTTTCTCCTAGTCATCTCTTCTCATGACCTTTTCCATCAGTCCCTCCATTGAGTAGGAATCCCAGTTACCTTCACAAACAAGAAAGCTGACAAAGTGACAACAGAGGTGTGTTGAGACAGGGATTAGCATGTGAGGGCTTGAATATTTCTGTCTCAGGATGCAAGTATATGTATATTTATGCATACATATTTGTGTTTAAAACACATTGCAAGAGGTCCTGCTGTGGCGGTCCCACACTGTTCAGGAGGATGCACACATTACAGCAGTGACTGGGACCACTCCCAGGCTACTAGCAGACCACTCAGATCTCTCAGGTGCCCAAGGTTGGAAGGGGTTTGCTCATTTGTCTCCCTTGACAGATGGAGTCGCTTATCTGCTTTCATCCTGGAAGCTAGGCCACTTCAAGCTGCCTCTCAGCCAACCCCCAGAGCCCCTCATTAAAACGTCTCTCTGAGTTAAGGTTGAAGACCCCCTATACTTCTTCCCACCAGTCTGCAGCAGGGCAAAGCCTTTCTTCTTTGATCTTCCCTCTCACAAGGGCAGTACAGCAGAATGGATCAATCTTCACTCTTGGGCAGCTGAAAGCGTTTGCACTCTATCTCACGTAGAGCTGAAGAAATTTTTACAGACCCATTAAATTAATTCAGAAGGACCAGCAGTACTGTCTTTTTGTATTCACAAGGTAGTGGGTGGGCTGCAGGGGTGGTTTCTGTCAGAAGACACCAGGAGCTGCCCTGTGTCACACAGAGCCAGTTCCAGACAGGTCCAAGATTGACCCACCGCTGCCAGAAGCTGAGCCCATCAGTGATGCTGGTGATATCTCTGTGACAATGTATTTAAGGAAGTGTAAAAACCTCTGTGCAGTAGCTCTGAGAATGAAGAATGAGAAAACTGTGAAAGAAACAACCCTGCGAACACAAAGGTCAGTAAAGGAGGAGGGGGAGGAGGTGCTCCAGGCACCAGAGCAGAGATTCCCCTGCAGCCTGTGGAGAAGACCATAGTAAGGCATGTTGCCTGCCTGTGGCCTGTGGAGGACCACGTTGTAGCAGATATCCACTCTGCAGCTATGAAGGACCCCATACTGGAGCAGGTGGAGATGCCATGAAGGCAGCTGTAGTCTGTGGAAAGCCCATGCAGAAGCAGGTTTTCTGGCAGGAGCCATTGCCAGTGGAGAGGAATCCATGCAGGATCAGGTTTTCTGGCAGGACCTCTGGCCCATGGGGGGCACACACTGGACTAGGTCATTCCTGGAGAACTGCACTCCATGGAAAAAGACCTATGCTGGAGCAGTTCTTGAAGAACTACAGCCCATGGGAAGGACCCACATCAGAAAAAGTGAAGAACTGTGTTCCATGAAGGGAAGCCATGCTGGAGCAGGGGAAGAGTGTGAGGAGGAAGGAGCGGCAGACACAAAGTAGTGTGAACTTGAGCGTAACCCCCATTTCCCATTCTTCTCTGCTGGCTCAGGGAGGAGGTAGAAAAGTCAGGAGTAAAGTTGAGACTGGGAAGAAAGGGAGATGGGGGAAAGTGTTTTTAGTTCTGGTTTTTTATTTCTCTCTATCCTACTCTGTTATTAATTGGCAATAATAAATTGATATCCCCAAGTCACCTCTGTTTTACTCATAATGGTAATTGGTGACTAACATCCTTGTTCTTATCTCAACCTATAAGTCTTTTCTTTTTCTTTGTATTTTCTCCTCCTGTGCTGATGAGAAGTGAGAGTGAGAGAATGGCTTGGTGTGCAACTGGTGGCCAGCCAACATTAACCCACCACAGTCCTTTGAGACATAGAAAGTAATTATTAATGCCTACATTTTTTTAGATGTAGTTCTTGGGAAAAGGTGGTCTTCTAACAGCATCTGACAATTGACCATCCCAGCACCCTTTGCTCACCATACTTGTCACCTCCTCCACATTCCCATCATTCTTCTTCACACAGCCTGAAAGAAGGAAGTTTTCTATTCCCCAAACACGGGTCAACCAATATAAATCTGTTCCTTCTTACAAAAATTGAATTCCACCTCCTCTTCCTTTTAGTTAAACCTCTTACTGGAGGGCCTTAACTAATCTTCCCTATGCAATTGCTCAGCAGGAATGGAGAGCAAAATAAAGCTTTGCTCCTGTTATGGTTTTGCTTTAGTCCATGCATCAGCAGCTCTCTCTCAGTTCCCATATTTACTTGCAAAGCAGACCAGTGCAAGCTCTTGCTCTGCTCTGAACTCTTAGCTAGGCATTTATGGCAGTTTGAGGAAACAGGCTATCTCAAGAGCACTGCTCAGACATTAACTCAAGGATTCAGGGCTCCTTTTCCTTCCTTGTCATGTGTTCCAGTGCTTGAAGTGCCAGGAGCAAGCAATGTGCTTTCCTCAGAGAAGCCAAGAAGATAGGTTATGTTCCCAATGGCTGTGACTTTGTACTGAGATAACTTTAGTCCCTTCTCACTATGTCCAGGTGACATGACCCCTGCATTCTCCTCAAGATGGCTGATACTAGACTGATCCCAAGGAGCATGAAGAAAAAGCTTCAGTGACAGGGCTCTTTATAAACAAAATAAGATATGACTTTGTTTCCCAGATGTACATATAATAGGAGGGTCAGATGGGAAACTGGAACTAGTATCTGTCTACAAATGAAGCAGACAGCAATGAATGTCACCCAGATTTGTACATGAGCAAATTAGGGGAGAGAAATGAGTTATTCTGGAGCAACAGAAGAAGCAGAATCTCAGTTATGCATTTTAATGTCATCCAGGGTGGACTTTCTCCTTTTTGAGGGAAAGGTTCAGCATTTGATATTGGATCCTCATTTTGTATACAAGTGGTAACTATTACCCTAAGACCTGAATGAAATATTAGCCAATTTAAAACTATGCTCCACAGAGAGATGTGGTTTATGGATGGCTGCTGTGCCAAGAAAATTGTAATATCAGAAAACCATCTGACATATTGGGACTGGAACACAGATATGCAAACTGCTGCTTGAGAAAGGATCAATTGCACTATTCAGCTTTAATTTGGCTTGTGGTGCGTATTCTGGCTGAAACCTCCTCAAACTTTTGTATCATAATGGCTGAGATCTGGAAATAAAGATTTTCATGGCACGAAGGGATATATCCTGGAATTGCTTCTGCTAAGACTATGTAATCAACGTAAGAATAACAGAATTATTCAAATGTGCTTTACATTTACTGTGTGGAGACTCCTTGAGTACTGCTATGCTCAGGGACCCCAGCTGTCTATGTTGCAGTCAAAGACATGATGGAATGTTTTGTAAACACCCAAGGTAGCTTTTCCAAATGTAGCTGAATATTAGCTTTCCAAGTACTTTCTTTAGATACAAAGTTGACTTACAGCCTGCACTGATCCAGAAATTGCCACAGAAGTCCTCACTGCATAGCCAACTTTTTTTATTCTAAGCTAAATATGAATATGCTTAGGCTATGCTGAGACCACATCTTTGGCTGCAGCATAAACTCGCTGTGAAACAGTAATGATGCTAAACAAGAATGTCCCTGCTAGAAACAGAGTAGTCCAGCTCAGTGGACTTCACTGGTTCTCAAGGTATTTGAAATGACGTCCATAGATTGCACGTCTTGGTCTTTAAGGGCTAGCTGTCATAAGGAAATTTGCACAAGCGTAGTTGCTTGTAATGCAATGTAAGGCACAACCTTCATTCTGCAAAATGAGAGTGTAACTGCCCCAGTGCATGTCTGTTCTGCACCAACACAGTGAAAGATTGTAATGGGAGAGCTGTTGAGACGGAGTTTTTCTCTGCAGTGCTCGAGCCCTTTGTTTTAATGCTTAACTAACCAGATCCACAAGTGGTTTTGCCACTAATGGTCTAGCTCAAATCTGTTACATATAGGAGGGGAGGGGTTACCGAGTGTAAAGATGGTTTACTGGTGTGGATGATCAGAAGCGTGTGAGAACTGACCCATGGAGAGAAAACCAGAGAGGGAAGATCTGTTTGTTTTTTGAATATCAGTTTCAGTGTTCACAGAATTAATGAAGCCTGTTTTCCAATGGGTGTATGTGTCATGCTCTGTTGACTTTTTAATTAAATTACACCAAGGCTGCAACAGGAACTCAACCCATTTGAGATCCTGGTAAATCTACGCAGGGGACACTACCTGCCTGGAGTCTCTCACGCCTAGTGAGGTAAGAACTAAGACCAAAAATCTCTCCACAATTTTCCTGCATAAATGACCGCTAAGTGAATGAATAATCTTCTGTGATCCAATTCCTTGGGAAAAGAAGCTAAAAATTTGGTAATTAAAACAGGCAAATGCATTTCAGATAAAACTCTGTTTACTACAGAGATCCCTTGGGTTATATATTATGTCTGTTTTCATCACCCTTTGTCTCTTTTACTTCACACTATACAAACTGCTGGAGAAACACTATGTCTTCTGCTGGTCTGAAAAGCACCCGGAATATTTTGGGTACTAACACAATACAAATAATAATATAGTAATACTGAATCTGGATGAACGCTTGAGAGCAGGACTTGTAGTTTGAAGTTCTAGAACAGATGGATGTCAGGCATAGGCTATTGACCAGAACTGTATTCAATTTACAACCCTATGCATCCACAAGAAATCCATTACTTTTTGCAGGAGTACTTCAGGGGGCTTTAAATTTTCACCTGAATTGCTGAAATCAGAATTTTACCTAGGTTGATAGGTATTATAGGATCAGAAAGCAGGAATAAGAGAGCGATAAATCGTATACTGGAGATCAGAAGGGAGTTCAGCCTTAGACTGGTGAATTTAAGAAAGTATACTTTTAAGTAAGGGGTCTCCTTTATATTATTAACTTTTCTTTAGATTCTTTTCCTCTTAGACCTCCTCCCACTTTCATATTGACATAAAAGTTACACCCACTTTTCTCTGCTACATTTAAGGGAGGGGAATGGATCTTTCCCAGAGCTGTGCAGAACTGAAGTCACATATATTTAAGTGAGGAGTCTGACAACCTTCTCCTGACATAAGCGACTGCATTTTATAGCTTATTGCATCTGTATGTAGAAGTGGGGGTAAACAGGTGAGTCACTCTGGATGCTGGCACCTGGACAGGCTTAATTGTGCAGTGCACCTTAACCTGATTTCATAGAACCACAGAATTTCCTTTCTTTAAGCTACACAGCTACCATTCATGCTTACTCAAGATGAAGATGTATTTTATTGTTCCTACCTTTCTTCTCTTCTCTGATAATGTGGAACATGTGATGAACTTGGACTTAAATAAACACATCAAGCCAGCTGGGAAGGAAGAATCTCCTTGCAAACCTCTCACAGTTGCAGTAACCACCTCCTTCATTTTGCCGTCTGGGGACTGGAAGAGGGCAGACAGATGAGAGCTTGCTCTTTTATTGATGTGTTTACATCTCGCTAGCATTTTCAGAGACCATGTTTGATAGTCCTGAATACTGATCACTGGCCACATTAAGTTGCCTTTTTTTTATATCCCTTTATATTTACGTGTGTGCTCTCACTTTAAGGTGAAAAGACAGCAGCCCAGAGGAATACCTGTGTAAAGAGAATATGAGGTGGAAACAAGGGAGTCATGCTTACTTGATGGGCTTTATATTTATGCGCCCTGTTCAGTATAGTTTATAAAACATGCAGCAGACAAAAACATTGTAAGCAGAGTAGCAAGAAGCAACTTGCAGTTCTTTTTCTATTCAATATTGTAAGTACAGGGACAGGAGAAAAATCCGTCTTTGCATTTAATTCCTTTAGCT
Organism: Eurystomus gularis; assembly: GCA_013400335.1. Lineage (NCBI taxonomy): Eukaryota > Metazoa > Chordata > Aves > Coraciiformes > Coraciidae > Eurystomus > Eurystomus gularis. The sequence continues at coordinate 159,981 of VZZY01020873.1, forward strand.
AATTCAGCTGACTTAAAGTGCATAAATCTGCTTGCTCTCTTTAGCTTCAGTTTTGCAACAGTGACTCAGCACTTCACCTTGAACTTTCCTGCAGCATAATTGAGGATTATTAGTAATTTTTCTAGTTGTAGAAAGTGTTTTATGGATATGCATTGCCTCCTTCACATTCTCCTACTACTCATCTTTCATGGGGATCTATATTATGCATGCTGTAGACAGGCCTCTTCATCTTACCATGCACGCCCTCTACAAGAATAAAAAAATATGTGTACACGAAGGTGATGAAATTCTGATTATGCAGACACACCTAAGTATCATGGCAGCTTTCCCTATTGACAAAAGAGACTTAAAATTATTGAAATATGGAAGTCTATAAGAACCTCAGGAAATATGCTTAGACTATTTTGGGGACTGGTAGGATCTAAACAAATGAACTGAAATATCTTACACAAGACACTCAAGTCAAGTTTCTGAGCTCAGTTGCAAGATTACCTGGCCATTACCTAGGTCAGAAGGTTGAAAATAAAGCCCTCCCCTAAGTATTTTGATGTCGTTTATTCATGCTCTAGATAACAGAAGACATTCAGAAATACAGTCCTTTCTCCTTCTTTTTAAATGGATGGAATTTTTATCTCTTGTGAATCTAAACTCTGCTCCATATATGTAAGCTGAAATACCTTTGAAAATGAATTTCTGTAACCAGACAACACTATCCAGCACAGCAATGTACACACAGGATTATTAAAAATGCTGAAGTCAGGGAAATATGTATGTCACAGAGTCTGTGCAGTACAGTAACATTGTAAATGTACTGGAAGAGGAATTTGCCTTGATAAATGCAATATATCATTATCATGCACATGGCCCTTACTCCCAATTCTGAGAGGCATCAAATGCCACCTAGAGAGTGCTGATATGATGTTGACAACTATCTTCAACTCAGAAGATTGGCCAGAGGGCACACTGGCTCTTTCCGGAGGCAGTTTAATCATTGAACTGTCTGAGCTTGCTTTCTGAAACAATATTTTGCACATTGCTTTCTGAAACAGTATTTTCTGGCCTCTAACTACCTTTAATTAGCCTTTTGTTTTCTACAGTAGGGCTCTAAAGAAAAATCATTAGCAAGGATATGTGCATCTGTGTCAGCCAAGACCTCCCTGCAGCTCTTTCTGAGCAGTATTTCTGTAGAAAACTTTAGATTCATGCCTGCAATGTCCATGCAAGAAAAATAAATCAATAGGAGAAGCTGAGTGACTGTGTGACTGAGCTATGAAACTGTTCACATTGAATAGTGGTTTGATCTTTACTCTAACGTTCTTTACTCATCCTATAGTTCTACATCCTAACTGCAGCTGGACTGGGGCCAGGGTTGTGGGCGCTGTAACAGGACAGATCTGCAAGGGCTGATGTGCTGTGTCCCCAGGAGAGGGTGAACACTGGTAGCTGGCTCAATGAAGGGAGATGCTCCATTCCTTTCACTAGGGCCTATGACATATACACCATGCCACTGCCTCTGGTCCTGCAAACATAACTGCACACACTAGCCTGAGGTTCTCCAAAGACTGACTCTGTGAAGTTTCTTCAGTACTGAATATCCTGCTTCCTGCTTTAATTGCATTGCTTACCACCTTGCTGCTGCTGGGCACCAGGATATCCCAGGGTGTTCCTATGGCATGGCATCTTTACACATGCCTGGAGCAGCTATAGGTGCTTTCATTTCAGACTCATCTATGTAACCTACATCCTGTGACCACCGCCATGCAGCTTTTTGTAGGAGCTTGGATCAGAAAGAATATGTAGGTTTACAGAATAAAAAGAATTACTTGGGTCAAAGCCAGACCCTGGTCTACCAGGGTAGACTATCCCACTGTCCCCACCAGGCTTGCCTGTAGCTACCAGGCAGCTCAAGCAGGGCTGGCAAACCTGGACCCAGCTTTGCAGACTTGATCTGCCTGACTGGCTCCAGACCATGGGAATTTCCTCAGTCCCCCTCTGAAGACCCCTCAGGCGTTTAGGCATGTTCAAAGAACAGGCTTTAAGTGCAGGGCAAAAAAGGTGGGAGTAGGAAATTAGGACTGCACACCTCATAGAGGTGGTGGGTATTCAGGAGTTAATGTCATTCCCTGGAGTACAGCAGGAGACAAGATGTCACCATAGATACACACATGTTTGCCAGCAAGGACCGGAAATAGTGGCTGTTTTCCAGGACAAAGACATCTTTGGTTTTCTTGTGCCACAAGTCATGTGCAAAGTCCAGCTGGGATCTTGTCTTTTTGTCCTCTGTAGAAGTCAGGTGAAGCCCTGAATCTACCTTGAAAGTAGAGATCTAATGGGACAATCAGGCCCACTCTCATAATGAAGTCCCTATCTCACAGTGTCTGGGGGCCTCTTGCTGGTAACTCTGTCTTTTTACCAATAGGCTTTGTTTCTAAATGCCAACTAAGGAGTGAGACACAGAGACCTGAGGAGCAACACAAGGCACAGGGGTAAGCCAAGGAGACAGACAAGGTCACTGGGATGCATGCATCATGAGGTACACTAGGTAAACAGAGACTTTTTGAAGAGATGTGCTAAACATGAGTGTGCATGTCCGCTGGGGTGGAAAAAGTGGGGATATGGGCTGTGCTCTACTGCTGTTTGGACTATATAATTGTTTGTACAAAGTTTTCCATGCACAGGATACTCTAAACGCCTTTGCTGAATCACCTTAGAGGATACTACAAGGCCTAAACGTTCTTCCTAGCATGTGAACAGGAATATCCCTGAAGGTCCTGCACTGGAAATGTAGTCAATCATCAGGGGCTCTAAAACTCAAAATAAACCATTAGAAAAAAAAGTCTTATTGGATCTCTTCAAAGTGAAATGTGTAAGTCTTCACAGATGCATGACCTATTAAAAGGATGTTCATGGTGTGATTAGTTGTGTACCTTCAGCCCAGGGTAAAACCTTTTTGTTGATTAGTCTTTGCTTTTAAGAAGAAATTTTTGCGGTTTTTTCCTTCATGGAAAGTTAAAGGGCACTAGTAAGTAGCACACACACACACAATCTTTCAAAAGCTAGGTGCTTTTTTTTTTACTTACTCTGGGGAGGAAAAAAGCCATAAAACCTATTTGTTATGTTACCATGGGATTATGTTTTTGGGAAGTTTTAGAACCAGCTGAGAAGTACAACCAGTCTGCATGAAATGAAGTGCTCAGGTAACGTAGCATAGTTAAAAAGCTGTGACAGCATAAAACTAGAGTCAAATGAAGAGTAAAGTATAGGCTTTGACTATTATGTATTTATAATGAACAAAATATTTTTCTGTTGTAGATATCTGTCTATTTAATGGATATTCTCAATACACAGCTGTTCAGTGTGTCTTCTCATTTGTAGCAGTGCACAGGAGGTCTGCATGTCCTTGGTGTACAGAGGATGGGTGAGTGGAACAAAGAAATAAAAACCTTCCTGATTCATTAAGGGGCTGCATTACTTCCTTAGCCTTAGATCACTTACATTTACTCTTTCCTACGTCTTTTCAATTTTTTCTGCAAAAGAATTCTGCCCTGCCAACAATAAAACCCAAATTGACTGTGATGGCTCCGGAGAAAACTGTCACAGGAGAATAGACAGGTGGCCAGCCTATGCTTCCAGAGTTTTTATATACTTGGTGTTTTACCTTTGAAATTAGACCATTCCATGATTAGATCATCTTATACTCCTGTTTCTCTATCCATCCTTGTCTTCTTTCTCATGTATCATTAACAAAACTGCTTTTCCTAAAATTGAGTTGAGAGAATTTCTTGTGAGTTTATGATTCATGTGGGTTCAGCTGGAAGACCAGGCTTGTGCTTTGTAAGCCATCTGAGGCAGACTTTGTCTTTCAGGTCATTTGTGTGAGTGGTTGCCAGAATCAGTGATGAGTTATGAGGATGATCCATATTATTCATGCTAATTGCTGTGATTGTCCCAAGCTTGACATAAACAGCTGGTGTAATAGAAAGATCCATAATGCAGGTCTGATTTCACATCAGCCAAGAGCCACAGAGTAGTATGGCTGCTTAATATTTTCCCTAGAATGTGTTTCTAACCCAAAGCAGTTGTCACAATGTGCACCGATACTCAATGTCCTCATATACTGTGACAACGTGTCCTTTGTTGTAATGGTTGCTAGCAGTGGAAAGCAGTGGAAGGGTGCACACAGAGATCTGTAGGATTTGGCAGCAGGTATCTGAACAGAAAGCGATTCCTTTACAATCAAATTTGGATCATATGTGCTACGCTATATACCGTAATACCCTTTGTTTTCAAGCAAACAAAAACCTGCATAAGCCGTAACAAGCTTTTTTAAACAGAAGAATGATACAAAGAAGCTCATACAAAATGGCGCCTTTTCTCTGGTAAATTTAATGCGCCAAAAATAGGAACAGTATCCTGTCATAAGCAGAGAATATTACTCAAGAATCAGAAAATCAGCAAGGAAGCAACTGCATCTCTTCTGTGTGCTTCATTGTATCAAATACCTAATCCAGGTTTTATAACGTGTTGACAGGCTTTCTTCTGCATAAGAACACATAGGTAGTTTAAGTTTTTGTGTTTGATAAATTGCCCTTTCAAAAGCATATTTTCATTGAAAAGTACCCACTTTTCTCAGGCAACCATGTCTCTATTTTGTCTTTTCTTTTTTAATGGACCATTCTCTAATGACTTACCTGTTTCTTCCCAGGGGTTAAGAGGTATGGAGGCATAGGGCCTTGTTTATTGTTTGTGATCCCCAAGCTTTTACAGAAGAAATTCAAGAAAGAAATCTTTACTGTAATAAATATATCTGTTTTAATTTTTTAAAAATCTGTATTCATTGCTATTGGAGATTTTAGGAAAAGAACTTGATGTATGTTAGGAACTTGACAATAGCAAAGTTTTCCAGTCAGATGTCACAATCTCTTCTGTTCTCCCAAGTCTGGACTGTGTCATTGTGTTCTCCTTTGCCCCTCCTGCTCTTGTATCCCTCTCTCAACAATGGGATGCTAACTTCACCTATGCACTGCAGGCCCATCTGCTAAAGCTCAGTGTGATAACCACTTCTGACAACAAAAGCGTGTTATGTAGTAATGCTGCTTATGTATTTATTATTGATAGGTGTACCATAAGAAAATCATCATTTTTATTAGGTAATTTAACTTATTTTTTAATGTTGTAATGCCCTGTGGATTTCACCCAACTGGAAAAGAATTACTGACAGAACTAGAGGTTAAACACAAATTTTTGTGCAATGAGTCTGGCCTCATTCAGGGTGTGCCTCCAAATGCTTCTCCTTGGAGGATGCTTGTGGAGATAAAAGGGTAGGTAAAGGCTCATTCAGTTCTTGGATTCTTCTTCTAGCCTGTATAAGATAGGATGACTTGGTGAAGCATGTGCAAACTCTTCCAAGCACTACATAAAAGACATGCTAAGTGGATGCTGCTGAGAGAATAATCAGCACATCCTTTCAACACCACTCTTCAGTGCACAGCTTGTTCTTTGCAAAGGTCTAGCCAGCTGAGGGTTTTCCAGCAACAGGAATTTTGCGTCTGCTTTGCAATGCAGAAGTCTCCAGGGGAGCACCTGGCTGACCTCCTGTCTCAAGGTCACTCTGATAATCTATGCCATCGGATGCTAGCCTGGAGACTTGAAAGAGAGGCAGAATTAGAACAGAGAAATTCCATTTTGCCTGGAAAAAAGGAAGGAGAGAATTCTTGTCCAATTTCCATAACTGAGTATTACATGAAGAACACATGCTGGCTATGAAATCTTGACTTGCCAGGCCCATCTTATCTCATGGCTCCCTCATTTATTTCATTCTAATAAATGATCAGTGTGAGAATAGATGGATGAGTCAGACGGTGCTGACAAGTGCATCTTCCAAAGGGGCTAAACAGCCAGCACAGGCCTTGATGATTTCAGACAATTTTCGATCAGGATTTAAGCCTCTGTGCATAAAAGCTTTAAAATCTGCCTCCAAAATAATGGTTGATGCACTGGGGATATGAAGAAGATTTAATGTCTCAGCAAGCATGGGGTGAAGGACATGAGGCTTGCCAAGCCATTCACTACATGTTTCTTTCCTACTGGGATACTCTGATGTACATAAAGCATATTGATGAGGGTATTAACAGAATGAAATGGAGAATGCTGTCTCCATAGAATAAGGAAAGTCTCAGAGATGACATTGTCACATTTAGATTTTTCTGTACAAATGAAATAAACTGGAAGATTCTGGTTTTTAAAATGGATCTACAAGGACACTAAAAATGCAGAGTTATAAACCTAGCCAGATGAATTTGCAGTCCCCACTGATCCTCACTTTCAGATATCACAATACAACCTTTTCCTCTTGGGCAGGATTTTCAGAAGCACTCGGTGTTTGTGTGAACCTTCTCTTAGTGAAATGGATGACAAATAGGAGATGTAAATTTGCTTTGAGGGAAGGTGGGAAATGGTTAGGAAGGAGGGATATAACCCTATGCCCGTGTACAGATGCTAGGTAGTGTGTTTTCTACCACCTGGAAAAAGCTGCTTCTTTCATGCTGCATCAGCCTATACCTGTGGAAGATGAGTTGGGCCCAATAATGAACATATTTGTACATCACCAAGTGCATTCATAACACAGCTGGATTTACACATGTGCAGTCACCTAGTGTAAATAGGCTGAGATTAAAATGAAATTCATTCATAGAGATCTATGGCTGTACAAAATTGCCATAGTTATACCGTCTCCTGACTTTTGCAAGTACACCTGTGAAACTTCAAGGTCCTCTTAAGGTATAGTTTCTCCTTTTGAAGATAATGCATGAACTGTTACAGGAAAAGGTTTAAAAGGCTCTTGCATCCCTTTAAAATGTATCTTTTGTCTAAATGGCAAAGATCTTCTCAAAAAGGGGAACTTATTGGTGATTTTTTACAGAGTAAAGTGAAGCTAGCTTGTGGTTTTCACAATACAGGCAATTTTATTAATGTTATGTAGCAAGTAAGAATCTTTGCCGTGCTGCAGTGATGAGATGGACATTCAGGATAATAAAAGAGGATGTCTACCACAAGTCTTGGGAGAATTTGTCCTTTAAAATGTATTAAACTGTATCTAGGAACATACTGGAACTATCTCCAAAGTCTCATCAGACATAAATATTTATTTATAATATGGCTTTATCTCATCAATATATTTCCATTAAGACACAAATGCTTTCTTCAAGGACATTGAATGTTTTGACAACCCTATAGTACATACATTTTACTTTGTCCCTGTAGTCAGTACAAAGCACAAGATATTTCCTAGCTTACATACCAAAATTTTAAGGGAACTTGGGGGAAAAGAGCACTGGAACATTTAAGAAAAATAAACTGCATAAAAATAGTACAAATAGACTTTTAAAAACATGTTACCTATTCTAGTTTTTTCAAAGTTACCTTTCATGTTTATATCTCGGCACGAACTTCTTAAGGGAAAAATATTCTTGGGCCTCCTGCTGTTACATTGTACTGATGCTAGTAATAAAGATTTAAATGGTCTTGTGTTGAATTTGGCCTTGGACTACATTTCTTGGGTAAGTACAAGTTATATCCAGAGCTAGACAGAAGTGACTGTCGCTGAGAGTAGAGTGGAGGGAATGTCACAAAGAGAAGGCTTCTATGACCATGTTCCCCTTGCCGTGTATCCTCTGGTCACCCTTGTTGCACTAGCCAAGACAAAATAACATCAACCAGCAGCCCTCAAAGTAAAGTCAAGCTGTAGAGGTGATAAAGGAGCCAACTGTCTTCCAGTGAACAAAAATGCTACTTCTGTCTATAAAGTGTCATACTGATGAGTCATCTTGTCATCGTTACATAGAAAATGACTAAGTTTGTTAAATATGCCAGCTAATCTATTGAAGTTTGATTTAATGGCAATCAGTATAATCTATTACACATCACATTAATCCATTAATGAAAGAAACATCTGCAAGTAAGCTGGCTCTGTTTTTTTTTTAAACTATGTTCAAACAGTGCATTTAAAGCAAGTGCCCAATAAAATGTGACTATTTATCAAGCCATAAGTGTTCTGTTCAGAATTTAAGGAATTGCTCATTAATAGTCTTCTATTGTGTACTTTAACTGAGCTCTTGAGATGAGTGGCATGCCTATGCAGGGTGATGAAGCAGTATTTTAAGTCGTGATTTTAAGCACATTGTTTAAATGATTGAAAATTTTCCTTTCATAAAGGATACAGACACCTGTGTAACGTCTGCTGTGGCTGTGAGCTCCAGCTGCAGAGCTCTTGGTTATATGCAAACAAGTCTTAGCCATTTCGGTCAGGTAAACAGCATAATCAAAATGACTAGGCTGTCTCACATTATTGAGTTGAGGAGATACAAGTTGTGACTGAAGCGGATGAATATGGGGCTACTCTTTCACTTATAAGGGGAACATATCTGACGTATTTGACTCCAAATGACTAAGCAGGTGGGCTGAAAAGGTTAGGTTCACCTCACCAAACATAGAAATATTTGTGGTGAACCGACCACATGATTTTTTCTGCCTTATTAAAACAGTGAGCAAAAAACTCAATTTCCCATAAATCTATTCTGCATAAATCCTCCAGGAAGACGGAACCGTGATAAGACCAGCCATAAATATCGAAAAAGAAAACAAACTCTCTCTTTTCCGCCTCACTGCACAAAGGGAGCACATCGCTCCTGCTGAGTGCACCCCCCCCCTCC
>VZZY01020873.1:169024-185904 GCA_013400335.1 Eurystomus gularis
CGAAGAAACTGCACCGAAAGCTGCACTGCCAGAAAAGACAAAGCCGACGCCACCGTCGGAGGGAGAGAGAGAAACTCCAAGCTGCAAGAGAAAGAGAGAGAGAGAAACTCCGATCGCACCGAAAAGCTACAAGCTGCTGACGTCATCGAAACAGTCCAGGTCTGCCGGTCGGACATCGTTGCCATTCCACGGGGACCATCGCCACACGCCAAAAGGACACATGCACGCACACACACGCACCATCCACACATACAAGTCGTATTTTGACATAATTAAGTCCTTATTTGCCCTTATCTCTCGGTGGGTGAGAGAGGGAGTGAATGGGTGGGCGTGGTGTTCTTTAATATTGTAATATTTCCATAGAGTAAATAAGGTTTTATTTGAATATATTTAATAATAAACTTGTTAAATACTCTTTCGGTCTCCGTGTCTGCTTGAGAGCCTGGTGGGGAGATGTCCCAATTTACCCTCAACCCTTCTCCCTTTAGGAGGGTGGTCGGACCTCTGCGCGCCCGACCGCGACAATATTTCACCAAATTGAATTTCCTTCATAGGCAACAAGGAAGAACGGGCGTTTTCAAGGTATGACTCACTATATTAGAGGTCTCTAAAATAGCTTGTATGAGTTGTCTGCTAACACTGCCTCTTCTTTTGACTAAAACCACATGTCATCTGACTAGCTTAGGTATAAACATTTTTGCTTTGGTTGTTTAAAATCAGTGGTAAATATATGTACGGGCAGAAGAATGGTGTTGGAAAAGTAGTGGGTTTTTACTAGTGTCTGAATTGGGTCACTGGACAGTGTCTCAAGTGCAGTATCACAACTACACTGACTATAGATGTGTGTGATATATGGCTTTTCCTTCCACACTGGCGTGACGATGGCCTGGTCCATGGCCCTGCAAACTGTTGCCTTGGTCACAACCCAGGTTTCACCTTGCAGCCAGAGATATTCCTCTCTTTACCATCTTCCCTGCCATCTATCCTCTTCTTCTGACACTGCTCTGCAGCTCATGGTTCACTTTCCTCAGTCCTCCCAAAAAGTGGTATCTGCTACCCCCTTCCCCCCTGCCTTTCACAAAGCCCCCTACTTCTGACACTGCCAGGCTGGAAGCCTTGATCATGGAGACATGGAAAGAAGTTGTTCCCTTTCTCCCAATGACTGGCAAATACAGTTTCCACAGCAGAAATATCAGACTAAAATGCAGCAGTTTTTCCTTATCCCAAGTGTGACTACCTGTTCTGCCATCACCACTCCTTCTTCAGCAATCTTTTCTAGACTTTCAGGTGTGTCACCAAGATTTTTGCTAACAGAGAAAAAATGCATCCACAGAGCCTCCATCCCTCCTTTTTCACTCTCCTTTCCCTCCCTTTCTCCTTCATATCTATTGCCAAGCTGCTTTGCGAACTTTTCTTGTGAGACAATCATACAGCTCCAGCAAGACAACTAAGATAATTAAGAACACATATACACACATACAGTTTGCTTCTTACTGAGGAATGTTTGTGAGGAGATAATAGTATCTGTTCTTAGAACAATTAATGCAGTTATAAAAAAATACAGAAGCTTTTGGACACGTAGTTCTTTCTCAGAGTTGCTGTTCAGGTTGCATATTATTGATGATTTCATAACAAGAGGGAAAAACTGCAGAGATTTTACCATTAATCTCTGTTCCAGAACTTCCACACCCAATGACTTTAAGAAACAATCAGTGATGGCCTGTCCCCACCTCCCAAGGAGTGTACAGTCAAAGATAATTTATGTTTCACAAAAATAATCTCCTCTATTCCTTGCCTTGCTCCCTCCCCCCCCAATCTGATATGATCTGTTAGCACAAGAGAGAACTAATGGTTTAATTTAGGCTTTAAGCCTTCCTTTCATAAATTCTTAATTTAATGTGAATTTCAGGAATGCAAGAAATGTAGAATAAGGTTTTTCATTTGTAAGCTTCTGGTAGAAAAATCTCAGGCTTATCTGCAGTTACTGTAAATCAATACAGTTAAGAAGTGAGTCTGTGTGGAGATATCAAATTTACACTAGATATATAGATTTGTTTTGTTTGGGTTTTTCTTTTTGTCATCTGCTCTCCTATTTGTAGGGTACTGTGTACGTTTTACAGATGTTGAATATGGACTCAGCTGTGGGCAATGACAGATCTCATTTGCACAGATTAATAGAGTGGGATCACTCAGCCTAAACACTCACCAGCAAGGGTTTGGTTTTATTATGATACTACAATAATTCATTGAGCTGGTCTTTGATGTTGCTTTGGCCCCAGTTTGCTGTTTCCCTATAGTATTCTAGCAGTGCTGTGGCTTTTGATTTTTCATGGTGGGGAAAGCAGGAACAAAGTCAACATTATGAATGGGAAGGTAATCAGGCACCTATACATGAAAAATACGTCAGGCTTTTTTTGGTTAATGAAAGGGAAAGAGAGGGGAAAGCAGATATATTCTCTATCACTTTTACATCTTCCTATTCTGCTCGTCATTGCTCCATTTCCTTAACCTGCTCTGTTTTCCTTTTGTCTCCCTATGCTTTCCACTTAAGTTCTCTCTTCCTGTGTAACCTCAAGGCCAATGTGGAAAGGTAATGCTCACTGATGTGCTACCTGCAACCATAATTCATTATCCTGGTGTACTCTGCCCTTCTCCCACACAGGGATGACTTGCTTGTTTCAAAGCCCTGTTTATTCCAAATGCCCTTTGAGGGTCCACTCATGGATGTTCTGCTTTCATGACCATAAATTTTGCTAATAAAAATCCATATTTATAAATGAGGAAACAAAGATTAAAGTTTCTTACCTTTATTCACGCAGACGATGACTACCTTGGGAATTCTCCCAGGTCATGGGTGTTTGTGTCTGCCCTAGCCAAGATTCAACTCCATGGTGGCATCAGATCCAGGTACATACAGCCTTTTCCACTTAGTACCACTCAATATCCAGTGTAAATAATTGTGCAGGCTTGAAGTGAGCCATGATATTCTCCAAAAGCCTCTCAGTGATGCAAATGGAGTATGAGAACCAGGTTGTAAGATACCCCACAGAGTGTACCCATCTCTCAGAATAGTCATTGGCCCTGTGGAATAATGACAGAGCCTTCTAGTTCACAGCTCTGTGCTTCTGCATCTAGTCTGCACCGGCCTGCTGTCAGAGACCCTGAGCAGCCATTTTGTAGATGTGAGCTGCAATAGGAAATGGGCATCTCTGTTCCCCATCACTCCTAGTGACCTGGAACTGAGTCTAACCATAGAGGAACCCAGAGCTTTTTCTGGCTGTTTGTATTTCGGAGTGATTTCTTTTACAATTTCTGAAACTCTACAAATGGCAAAGACGTGGAGAAAGTACACAACATTTTAATACCAGGTTCACCTGCTCTAACATCTTTCTTTACTTCCCCAAGTCCTTTACCTTGCTCTCAACAAACCTCCTAATAGCTGTATTCACTGCACAATTACATATGAATTTCCTGAGTAGCATCCAGGATGTGCATTGAATAAAGCAGGTGTCTTCAGAAACATGGGATGTTACAGAGCAATTAAGACTTTAGTGTAGATATAGAAAATGTGAAAGCAGCACAAAAGCCTTCATTTGGCACTTGCTGATTTCCAAGTTTTTGGTCTGGCAACTTACACTGAAGATTTTTTTCACTGTGTGGGTTTGGGTCTAGTATAATTCCCCTCACTGTTTCAGCAGGAGGTAATAGGAAGCCTAGAAACACATCAATACACATCATCATCTAAGCTTGAACTTTCAAAAAAACCTGCTGCCACATGATATGAAGACTAACCAAAGGAGGAGCTGTCACCCTGTACCAGGCTGGACTGATAAGCCACCTGCTCCTGGAGAGCATGAATCTGCTGTGCCGCTTCACCTGACGGCATTTGATGGCTTTGTGCACCCTGAGCCAGATGGGAACATTTATGTTCAACTACTCTTTGGCGTGAGTTGGGCTTACAATGCAAACAAAAGAACTACTTTTTTTTTTTTTTTTTTTAAATAGTAAGTGCCAGCTTAGCCCAGAGGCTTCTTACTTGATGGTATTGAAAGGTCTGCCTAAAGCCAGTAGTAGGAGTTTCTCCAGAAAATGTCCCAAGAATCTTGTCTAACAGAAAATATTAGACAATTTATTTTTATGGATTGTAATATCTTTTAAAATAATATTAAATATACTGTAAAGAAATAGTTTCCTGGTGTAAAACTGGAGGAACATAGTAGCAAAGAGGCTGTATCTGTGCTGTTGTTCACCCTGATGTATTAGACTTTTCTCTTTCATAAGAAATATACACCACAATTGAAACTAAAACAAATCTGTAAATATTCCTGTCTAAGTCTGAGGCTTAGATCTATGTTTCCTCTAGCAGCTGTAACTCAAATCTTGTGCGTAGCAACACTTCCTATTATTGCACAGTGTTAAGTATTGTGCCTTTAATTTTTACTTTTCAGCTATTCAATTTTTAAGATATTTACATCTAAGCTTATGACAACAGGCTTATCTGAACACTTGCTTGCACATGCCACAATTAAAAAGGCGGCTCTTGCATTGGACTGACAAAACTCCATATCAAACATTTCCACAAATCCCAAACACATCCTCCCGAGTGCTGTGACTTACCCGGTCATCTTGCCTCAAGGAAAGGCAGACAGATAAACGTTCAGTTGTGCCCCGAAGGTCAACATTTATAATTGTTAACATTGAGCTAAAATAGATTTTTAATCTCTTCTTTCTGTTTCACAAAAATTCAGTGATATCTTCTAACTTTGGAGATGGCATTGGATATAATGCCCTACCTCCTAGACATTAAAACTGCTACTTTAAAATGTTTGAATTTCTGTACTTGCAATCACTATATATAAAATACAAGCCTCTACAGGCTCTGTTTGGATGACAGCCTTTTAACGGAAAGTGTAGCATAGATAGCTAAGGCAAAGTTCTGACACAGTCCTTCACAGACTTATGAACTACAGCTTAATATTAGATTCATAGTAACCAAAGCTGTTGATAGAAAAGCATTGACTTTTAGATGGTGTTCAGAATGGGTAAACAAACTCAGAATTCAAAACAAACCAAAACAAAATAAAGCGAAAAAACTTTTGCTGTTTTTCAGTCTAAGCAAGGCTCAGTGGAATATGGCTCTATGGTGATGTAGAGATCTCCAGACTACAAGTGGAAGTAGCAGAGCTGTAACACATCAACACAACTACTTTGTTGACAGACCTGAGCTGGCATTGCTACTGCTGCTGTGAAGTTTTCTGTTTGGATCAGTACAGACATGCACGGATGTGCAGTAGCTGAATTGCTGGATGTAGATGCCTCTATTGGTTCTGCTGGTTTCAGATAGTTGTTCATGGGAGTCCAAGCATCACAATGGACAATAATCCCTGCTCTAATGTGCTGACAGTATTGGGTAATAGATAAAGGACATCACAGACTAAATAAATAATAGCAAAAAACATTAAGCTAGATGTACGAGTGTCAGGCTGAAAAATTCTTTGTGGGGGAAGTAGGATTTTTAAGGACATTATTTTTGTTCATTGTGACATATGTGGCAAAAAACCAAATGTGTAAGACAATGCTTGTAGTATTGATTTTGTTGCTTGCTTAGGGACATGGTGAAAAGTCTGTCAGGGCTTTGAGGGCACTAATATACCCTAGTGAGCCCCAACAGCCTCACCTGGGGCTTTCATCCCCACCCCCTGCCCACTGGCCCAGGAGTCCTTTTTTGTTCAGTCCTGGGCACCTATTCTCTGCCCACTATGTCACAGGAGTGCTCGTATCCAGCTCAGCCACATCCATGCCCCTGCCAGGCCATGGGATCTGCTGATCTGCAGCTTGACCCATGGACTGACATCCTGGCTTGATCTAGGACCTTCCTTGGCAATGTGGACTTGCCAGATTCTTTTGACACTTACCACACCTGATCTCAACTTTTTGACTGATATTGCAGCTTGACCGTGTACCTACCTCATCACCACAACTTGCCCGATGATCCAGTCTCTCGGTTGAAGCTGGCTCCTGTCTCTGGACCTGTCTTGCTCACCCTCTTTGGGTAATGCAGGAGGGTCCTACCATGCTAGCTGTGTTGCCAGTCTCAGATCCCTGGTCCTTAGGGAGCAGCCAGCCCTCACTACACCCAGACAGTATGTTGGTCAAGCTGTGGTATTTTAGAAGTGGTAAATAATAATAAAATTTCATTTCACAAGATTGGATATATTTTTCCTTGTGACAGAATTATTTGAAGTCAGGGACTTGAAAGTGCATTTTCAATCACAGTTACAGTGTCAGTACTGTGAAATAATAATCACAAGAACAATTTTTGCATAAATCCTACTATAGAGGAGCTCATCTGAGCCAATTGATTGAAGAAAACTGTTGAGTTGAAGAATCAGAGTTTCTATTATGAAGATCAAACCAATCAAATGTTCTTCTGTTTACTTTCAGCTTGTGTGGTAGTTTGGACACAGTATGAACGTAATAGATCATGTGAAACATCCAGATAGTAAAGCTGCTTGGTCATTACCAAAGTAGGTCAGATTTCAGCCAGCGACCTCATCTAGTCTCTCCAGCCATCCATTCCCCAAGGGTATCTTCAGGAGGAATATTGCCAGTTTTTTCTTCAAGCTAAAGCTGAGTTTTAGCACTGCCAGGTTCTCACCATTCAAACAGCATTGCCAAGTCAGCCGTGGAGCCCACCACACAGCAGTCGCTACTGACATTTTGCATGAGAGATCTAATTGGTTTTAGTTATTTTATGCTGTGGGAGTTACAGAAAGAGAACAACAGCCCACTGCTTAATATTTGCCTGCCTCTCCCCGAAAGCCTTCTAGATTAAATTTTTTTAGAAGCCGAAGGTACATTTTTAATAACATCTTGCAGCTAAAGAAACTCCACAGTTAGCTGCAGAGCAGTGGCTGTTTATCAGTCCTACTCCCTCTCTTTGCTCTAGCTTTTGGCAAGATCACTATCTTCTTACAGTGATGAAAGAGAATATTAAGTACATACATCAAAATGAAAGACATGATAAGTCGTTTTTTATCTTACTGTTTATTAAGACTCTTCATCCTTGATTTATTAAGAGTGGTGCTTTTAATTGATAGTAGTGAAAATTAAAGCTGTGTCATAATAGATTATATCAATATCTCCTTGTATCCAAGACTAAAACCTAAAACCAATTATTTATTTCTTGTAAGGAGCATTACGCTGCATGTATTCATATGGGAAACCTGTCCCTTAGGTTGTACTTCCAAACTCAGAGTAGCAGCTCAGAAATGTGGGGTGATAATTCAGATACGCTGGTACAATGCGAAGTCATACAGAAATTTAAGAATTAGGCAGGCTGATGAGAGAATGCTATGAGAAATACTGAGATATAATTATCAGGTAGATATGCAGAAAGACAGGTGAAAGTCAATAGCTTGGCTCATAGTAGTACTATAGGAGTAATCCCATTTCTTTCTGGTAACACTTCCCCTAGTCTCCTCTCATATTTTAAGTATAGAGACTGTCAGTAAGAATAGTGCAGTGAGAGTAGGACTTCCAGGGAAAAAGTGCTTTGAAAAACATCCAAGGTACCCAGGTACTCAAAAATTTGTTCTGGAATCCAAACAGCAGTCAAACAAAGTTCAGAGCAGTATAAATGTGTTTCACATAAGCAACCTTGTCACTTTTACAGAAATGGCAGACACTTCCACCTATACTCACCTTTAGGATGCAGTAAAATGACCTTGTGGTTTCTAACATTGATCCACTGTGCCTAGAGTTCACAACGACTTGACTTTTTCAGTGTCCAGCCTTGGATGGCAGCTGGATTTTTTTTAATTTTTGTAAGACTAAGGTTATTCTCATGGGCCTACTGAACTTTTGGGGAAAATGCTGAACGTATTACCTGTTCCCTGGGAGATCAGGGAACATTCGTACCTCCTCTTCAGAAAGTTAGATGTTATCATGTGAAGAAGCCTGGAATATTCATTCAGTTATTCCTTTTTATCACTTACAAGCTATCCTGCCACTGAGGTCAGTCAGCTTCCTGCACGCTGTTAACTGCTTCCTTGGAGCCTGACACTCACTTTTATATTCACACCAAGAAGGAATTTCTTTGTGGGCATTACCATGGGGCTTTGCTGGGCACATGAAAACACAGGAATACAATGAGAGCCCAGCTTCAAAGCAGTGACTGCTCCTCCATTTGCTTTGAAGCATAGCAATCTGCATTATCCTGGATGACTTTTCTTCGTTCCATTAGATACAAATTAGTTCTTATGAAAGAGTCAACATTTATCCTGAAGCAGATTTCTGTCCCATTACTCAGTTCTTAATGAGTGGTTGTATCACCACAGGAGGAACGAATACGTGGTTGCTAGTGAAAGTAACCTGTTCACAGGAACAGAGCAAACAAAATTAGAAGTGGGATCCTTGATTGCCAAGTTTTCTGCCGTACGGTCACAGAAATACATGTTATTTAAAGACAGGTGTGCAGTACAGGAAAGGGGTCACAGTGTCACTGATGGTTGTACCTATGTCAGTGGCTTAGAGAGTCAGCTTGGTTTCCAGTGGACTTGCAGTCATTGAGAAATTGTGTTAAAATATTTGGTATAGTGGCTGCTGCGGAAGTAAAGGTTGCATCTCAACACTTTACATTTCCCAGCAGGGGCAAAGGCAGCAAGCCAAACTCTCCAGGGTTTTCCTCCTAGTGCCTTCTTCCTTTCTGGCACACCAAGTCCCAGCCTTGTGCTGGTCCTGGGCCCTCATTCCTAAACAGCAACATTCAAGCTTGCTTACCCTGCAGAGCAGACTTAGCTCAGCAGGTGACATCAGGCACCCTCTGTATGAACTTTTCATGATGCAGGTTCATACTTGGTTCCAATACTAAGTATCAACACATTCTCCATTCCTGCTGTGGCTACTAGAAGCCATTGCAGGCAAAACAGTCTTACCTTGTGCAATTTTTATTTAATTTAATCTTTTTGACAAAATAATTATATATAATAATTATATGTAACACAAAATTCTGATCACTGGTTTTGGTATTAAAAAAAAAAAAAAAAGCAATCAAACAATTAAATAAACAGCTTTTCTTTCCCAGACTGAAATTCAGTTAAACACTTTTTCTCACCCATCCTCATGTCAAATTCCCTTATTTTGCCGTGGTTACACTCAGACATTCCCAATTCTTTCTGTGAAGAGGCAGGAACTGTGGGAGTTTTGGGGTTGTGTGTGTGACTCTTTCTGCCTGCTGTTCCATGTGTATTGGTTTTTTTTTTTTCCTGCTAATAGAAATAAGCAGGAAAAAAAAGGAGAACCTTCTTACCGGATTTCCTCTGCTTTGTTGTGGGTCACCAATGGCTGCAGTCTCTTGGAGGTGTCCTTGCACTGGCATTTCTCACACCAGTGCTGGAGCTGGATGGACCCAGTATGAGCATCCTGACCAGTTCCCAGCGTCCTCCTACACAAGGCACCTGCAGGCCCTGCTACCCAAACCTGCCATATAGGCCCAGAACAGGAGGTTATTCCAGAACAGCATACTTGAACACCTAGCACAAGGGATATGGAAAAGGCTGAGGTACTCAATGACTTCTTTGTCTCAATTTTCATTGGCAAGGTCTCTTGCCATACTGCTCAAGTTGCAGAAGCCAAGAAGCAGGGTCTGGGAGAAGGAAGATCTGCCCACTGTAAGTGAAGATCAGATTTGAGTCCATCTAAAGAACCTGAAGGTGCACAAGTCCATGGGATCTGATGTGTTCCATCCACAGGTCCTGAGGGAACTGGCAGACCAAGTTGCTAATCAGCTTTCCATCATATTTGAGAAGTCATGGCAGTCTGGTGAAGTGTCCACTGTCTGGAAAAGGGGAAATGTTGCTCCTATTTTCAAAAAGGGAAAAAAGGAAGACCTGAGCAACTACAGGCCAGTCAATCTCCCTTCTGTGCCTGGTAAGATTATGGAGCAGATCCTCCTGAAGGCTCTGCTAAAGTATATGGAAAATGAGGAGGTGATTGGTGGCAACCAACATAGCTTCTCCAAGAGCAAATTGTGACTGGAAAATTTGATGGCCTTTTATGATGGAGTAACAGCATCAGTGGTCAAGGGAAGGGCAACTGATGTCATCTGCCTGGACTAGAGCAAAGCCTTCAACACTATCCTACACAACATCTTGGTCTTTAAATTGGAGAGACACGGATTTGATGGATGGATCACTTGGTGGATAAGGAATTGGCTGGATGGTCACAACTTAAGAGTTGTAATCAATGGCTTGATGTCCATATGATGAGTGGTGTTCCATAGGGATTGGTACTGAGAGTGGTGCTGTTTAACATATTTGTCAGCAACACGGACAGTGGGGTTGAGTGCACCCTCAGCAAGTTTACAGATGACACCAAGCTGTGTGGTCGACATGCTGGAGGGAAGGGATGTTATCCAGAGGTACCTGGACAGGCTTAAGAGGTGGGCCCATGCCAACCTCATGATGTTCAACAAGGCCAAGTGCAAGGTCCTGTACCTGGCTCAAGGCAATCCCAAGCACGAATACAGGCCGGGTGGAGTATGGATTGAGAACAGCCCTGAGGAGAAAGACCTGGGGGTACTGGTTGATGAAAAGCTCAGCATGAGCCAACAATGTGCAAGTACAGCCCAGAAAGCCAACCGTATCCTGGCCTGCATCAAAAGAATTGTGGCCAGCAGGTTGAGGAAGGTGATTCTGTCCCTCTGTTACACTCTAGTGAGACCCCACCCAGAGTACTGTGTCCAGCTCTGGAGCACCCAGCAGAGGAAGGACATGGACCTGTTGGAGTAGGTCCAGAGGAGGGCTACAAAGATGATTAGAGGCCTGGAACACGATGAGGAGAGGCTGAGAGAGTTGGGGTTTTTCAGCCTGGAGAAGGGAAGGCTCTGGGGACACCTTATTGCGGCCTTTCGGTATCTGAAGGGGGCCTGTCAGAAGGCTGGGGATGCACTTTTTACAAAGGCCTGTAGTGATAGGACGAGGGGTAGTGGCTTTAAACTGGAAGAAGGTAGATTTAGATCGGAAATTAGGAGGAAATTCTTCACTCTGAGGGTGGTGAGACACTGGAACAAGTTGCCTGGGGAAGTTGTGGATGCTCCACCTCCGGAGGTGTTCAAGGCTGGGTTGCATGGAACCTTGAGCAACCTGGTCTAGTGGGAGGTTTCCCTGCCATGGCAAGGGGCTTACAACTAGCTGATCTTTGATGTCCCTTCCAATCCAAACCATTCTATGATGTCCCTTCCAATCCAAACCATTCTATGATTCTATGATACTCCTAAGGGGCACGTTTTTGCTTCTCCTTTAGTCCCAGCTTGGCTAGTGTCTCAGTTGTTCCTCTATCAACATTGCCCCTTAACTTTGATGGTTATCCACCCTCCCAGGTGTTCAGTTGGGACTAGAATCAAATGTAAGAGAAGGAAATTTCCAGCAAATCCCAAACTTTGATTTTTTTGGCCAGATCTGAGTGTTACCAGCCGCTTTTTTAAGTGTTCACACACAGTGGTATCTGAGTCATTAGCCATTTTCCATGTCTGTTATTTAAAGTAGGTATTTATGGTAATTTTATGGCAAGAGCATATTAAGACTGGCCTTTAATGAACTGGTAGGGAGGCCCCAGTAGAGAATACTGCAATGGTTAAATGGTTTTAAGAACAAGTATTTATGATAGAGGGTTCTCCAATAAGAAGAGGTTGTTCACAGAATCCTTGTGGCTTGATATGAATTGATTGAAACATTATTACAGTCAAAATTTGAAAAAGAAAATTCCCAAAAGAGCAGACTACATAAAAACACATCTTTATAAAAATTGTGTGCTGACAGAAACAACCCATGGAATGTCGTGCCATTTCCCCTTTTGTTCTTTCAGCTTTTGAAAGATATGTATTTACATATTCTGCCTTTTACCAGTGATTTCTTATATGCACTGACAATATGACACAACTTATGTGTCCCTATCTGCCTTGTCTTTGCTTTTGTATTTCATTTTGCCATTGTGTTTGAAGTGGAATAATATATACTGGCGTAGATTGTGTTTTCTATTAGTTATGATTACTCACCAAATCATTCTGGAGTGTTCTTTGTTTCTTTTCTAATTATTGGGTTTGATCTCAGCTTGGGGAATAGAGCATTCTTTGCCGTGTTGTCCTGAAAATAATTGCGTTTGCAGTGATTGTTTTCTAATAACAGTTCTGTAGAATAAGTGCTTTGGGGCCAAATTCGACTTTACTTATGAGAACAAAAGAATTTTGCCTGAATAATAATTGAGTGAGGACTTCGAGTGTTGGGTCATTATTTGTGAAATATTTATACAGTCCATGACAGCTGCTCCATACCTCCACTACAATAAAGAGCAACCATCATGTCAAAACAACAACTATTATAACATTATAATCCAATTTGGGCAGCATAGTGCCTTGGTTTGGACATGAGGCTTTCAAAGTTATTCATGACAGCTGGTGGCTCAGACAGGGGAGAGATAACTGGAATAAATGCCATTGTGTAAGAGCTTTTTTTTTTTTTTTTTTCCCCACAGTAACAGTCCTGGTTGATTGTGGGGCTAATTTTTGACACTTCCAGCAACATTGAAGAACTACTTGCTTTCCCCAAAGTATTCTCATCTGTTTTGTACTGGGAAGATTCAGACTCACAGAAAGCTAATGAGAAAGAATTTTAATGGGGTTCTCAGCAATTATTTAGGTTTTCAATAATGTCCACTGATTATGAGGCATTCAAGGCATTGTACAGGTGTATGCCTAGGTGTCTCGCAGTGCTACTCTTCCTTACCTTTGCTTGCACCACAGTTCGTAACAGTTTAGCCAAAGGCTTTCCCCTGATGTTAGTCATGGCTCTGAACAAGTAAATCCTGCATGGGACAAAAACGTTATAATCCTCCAGCTTCATTTTATACTTATGTAACAATTAACATTCAAACTAATATTTCTGATAGTGTAGTCTTCGTTTTTAATTTACACTTCGTTGAATATTGAATATTGTGAGACACATTTTTTCCAAGTTTTCTCTTTTCAGCTGCATAAATCTAACACACAGGCTCTGTGCTTAATAATTTATGCCATTCCAGTGCACCAGTGTAATTCTTCTAATATACCCTGTGGGTT
Organism: Eurystomus gularis; assembly: GCA_013400335.1. Classification (NCBI taxonomy): domain Eukaryota; kingdom Metazoa; phylum Chordata; class Aves; order Coraciiformes; family Coraciidae; genus Eurystomus; species Eurystomus gularis. The sequence continues at coordinate 182,139 of VZZY01020873.1, forward strand.
TAGTTCTTGTTTTCTATATTTTGACTGTAAGAGTACAGGTTGTGAACTTTAAAAAGTTACTTGAAGAAACAGTTTTAGTTTCTGTAGAACAAAGTATTATGTTGAGTATTATATCTGAAGAATTATAACTCCGGAGAATTATTGTGATATGCTGTAAAATAAATAAAATAAGTAAGTAAAGATCAAATATCCTGACCTTGAATACAGGAAATAAACCCCATGCAAACAGAGCTGTGTGGGCTCAGTTCTTCAGGTGATGTCAATTAGTCTGGACAACTACAGTTATTTAGTTCTGCACCATGTGGAGACAGAATGTCATCACTCTCTTTGGCAACGATTGTCAAATTAACATACACACATGTACATTACAATAATAAGTTACATCCTCACATTTACAGTGCATTTGAGTTTTTTTTGTAATAGCAGTTGAGTGATTCTTAGATACTTCAGTGACAAACCTATTCTGAATGCAAGGCATTGATCATTACCCTGACATCTGTTAAGTGACCTCCCTACACATCCAAAATTCAGAGATATCGTATCACGTGGATTAATGTGTCATCAGCACTGTTTATTAAGGTGCAGTGGCTTGTTCAGGTTATCAGAAACCCCCCCCAAATTATCACTCAGTACATCATTAAGGATTGTTAACCATAGTCTGTCTTTACTCTCTCCACTTGATAAATCTGGCCACTTTAAAAATTTTGTTCTACTGCCTTTTACATGTGCTTTTCTCGCTCTTTCTCACTTCCAAAATCTATTTTTCCCTGAGCTATCAGGGAGTTATAGTCTGTAATGAGAGAGCTGCTGCTTTTGATCCTTTTAAAAGGTAACTGATTAATGTCCATGGGTGTTCTACAAAAAGGAAGATAATCTATCCCTACCTGTAGGATAAACAATTAAATGCTTAGGTATGCCTTACTCAGGAAAGTCTTCCACTGACATAATTTACAACAAAATAGATTGACCAAACACAGAGGAAGAATATGAGGGCTGGATTCAATATTGCCTGTTTGTCCTGGCATCACTTATTACCGCAATGGTCAGAACCTTGCTGATGCTCATCTACTGATGTTTACCAACCTGCTGGATTTGGGCCCAAAACAGTGTGAAATGTGATTGTAAATTCCCTTAATTGGGGCCAAGGCCTTATTTGGCTCCTCTGGCACTTTTCCTTTAGTTATCAGTCCTCCATGGAGTTGAGATCATAAATTTGGCCTTTTTTAGCTCTCAGCTCCAGTTATAATTCCTGGAGACTCCCAGGATTAAAAGCATCCTACTATTTCTGCTTTCTCTTCAGTTTTGTTGTTTATTCTATCAAGACAGGCTTAAATAATGTAATACAGAGAATTTGTAATTATTTCCAACATGTTTGTTCTTCAATTTAGACGAAACAAGAGACTTAAAGGTCAATCAAAATAAAAAACTTCTATGAGCCTTTGTCTCAATGTCCTTATTATTTTGGAGCACTCCCTAGATTACTGTGGGAGTGATTTGTAGTGTCAGTCTTCCCCCAAAGAGAAGTGTGTGATGAGGGACAACTCCCTTCTCTGAGGAGGTTATGTTTCCACATGTTTCCCCAAGCTTAAAAAAACCCAAACAGTACATTAATAGTTTTGTAGCAGAGTATATGAAGATACAGACTCCTTTGCTCTTTGCTGAAGAGGGCTCCAATTTGAATAGCATAATATTGAAGTGTAACAATACTCTATTGTCAGCAATGGCTAAGTGTAAGCCTATCTCCTCAAATCTCTTTCATCCTGAAAAGCAATACAAAATAGTTTCAGCCCTACACTAAAAATGGCCTCAGGAGAAACATAACATTTGAAATTTGAGAAATATTGAGAAGTTCACTAATCCTTCAGATGATTTATACCAAAACATACTGAAGAAACAAACATGCACTTTTATGTACCTCAATGAAAAGCTAAACTACAGGTTTTGCCTTTTTTCTTTTTTTCTTTTTTTTTTTTTGTTGCTGAATATTGCAATATATTCTGCAAACATTTCTAGTAGCTTTTGACCATCTCTCTACCTGCTCAATTACTATTCACTGAATAATTTAGTCAAAGATTAATGGCAAAACAGATCAAACAAATTATGCAATGAATATTTTTTTCACCGTAGTCAACTGGCCCTAAAACCTATTACAGGCTTTCATTTATAATACATACGGTTCTCTAGATAATAATTTAACAAGGACTGTGTATTACAGAGCTACAATTTTATCGAAGGCTTGTGAGGACATCACAAACCTCTAAAATGAGTCTCAAGCAGTTAGGAGAGACACAGGTATTCCAAAATGGGGTGACAGCCCCATAATTCAAAGCATGCATGCGTTTTAATTAATACTGCAATTTGGTGTAACAGTAAATCTTCCCTCTTTTTCACTATGTCCCTTTAATCTAGTTCTCCTCTGCATAACCACTTCTATTCCTCCCAGTTCTGGCATTGCTCCTGTCTGGCTCCAGCTTCACCTTCTCAGCAGCCATGGAAGCCTGTTGGGACAGAGTTAAGCTCAGTCTAAGAAAAATATTTGAATTCTTGCTTAAAAAGCAGGAGAATTGTCCTGCTGAAGCCAATGAGACAATGACACACCTGAGCGCCAGCTGTGCTCAAGAGACTTGGTGATGACCTGGGGTGTGGATGCCTGAGTGACCCTGTTCTCTTGCCTCTTTGCATGTCCCTTTCACAGGCTGTGCACACCCTAGATTCCCAGAATGACAGAAAAGAGAGATAAACACTTCTCCTCCATCCCTTGCACTGGCTATTGTTTTTCATCAAGTCTGGATGATTTTACCTTTGGCTAATAAACACACAATTTAAAAAAATTGAAGGTAGCTGCTGTTTTGCCGTTCAAAATAGACTATTTTCTCCCCTCTCTAAATAGGTGTAAGTTTCTGAATATCTGTAATTTTACTTCTAACTGTCCAGGAAACATTGCCAAACTCAGTCTTTGAGTGTTTACATTGTGATTGTGTTCATACAATTGTAAAGAAGACTGGATAGGAAATAATGTGCCCTGAAGCATACTAGCTTAAAAAGATAACTCAGTTCCATCACATAAAGTACACCTGACGTGAACACATCCAGAAAAGCACTTTGACATTACTGACTTTTGAAAAATTGCACTAGACTCCTCCTCCCCATCCCTGTGTGTTTTGTAGATGCACAAAAATGAGAAGGAATATGCCTAGATTTTGGAAGTTGTGTTTGGCACTCCCTAATTTTCCTTCTCTTGACCCTTTTCCCTAGTCTGTAAACTCCATGGCTGCTTCAGCCTGTCTTTTCTTGCAAACTGAGGCCAAACATGTTGTGGAATTGACATGTTGTCTCTTGACCACAAATACAGTGTCTCAGAAACAGAAGACATTTCTTTCCAAACTTAAAAAGTCACTTCAATTTTCCTTCAAAAGAGAGGACTATCTAGAGGTCAGAACTGCCAGAACAGTTTAATTCTGTTTAGAAAAAGTGTTCTTTGAACATTGACTTTAACCACTAGCTGGAGTACTGCAAACACCATGATGTGATTGCTTCCCATGTGTTTTGTTCAGCTCATTTCCTAAAAGGTTGTATGTTTCTCGGGTTTATCTTCTTCATAGCTTTCTAGTTATGAGAATTCCTTTTCTAATCAGCAGATTTTAGCAGTACCTCAAGCTCCTGTCAGAAAGTGGCAGGCTCTTAATATAACTCAGATTCCAGATTAATAAAATTACTGTCTCTAATGAAGTTCATAGAATGAGTCATAGAATGACTTAGGTTGGAA
>VZZY01020875.1:10452-27118 GCA_013400335.1 Eurystomus gularis
AAAGAGGGGGAAAAAGAGAGAAGAAAATGAAAAATAAAAAGTAAAGAAAAAAGATCTATCTGTTTTCGCTAGTTTGACTGGCCAGTCCCAAACTGTCTGGTACCTAATCATTATTGTTATTACAATTGCTTCCCTCTAGTGGGCAGAGTGTTCAGCTACATGGAAGGAACATTGTCCATGGCAATGATGACACCGAGGGACTCCCTGAGATCATCTATGTCGCCTCTAGCAATTGCTATTAGCAATTACCCAAATCCTTACTCACCTGGAGGTTGCTCACCACACACGTAAAAACACATATATGTGTTCAAGTGTGCATGTGGGCTTACTTCTGCCTGTACATTCAGCATACAGAAAAGCCTTCTTGAAATGGTGTCACACCTTGTTCACTAAACTAAGACTGTCAGGCCTTATTAATAAAAATTAATTGCCAAGCTCCCTCATTCCCACAGGAGGGCTTCTAAGCACTCCATCAGAACCTGAAGTGGGAGCTGGGTTTGCAGATGATCAGGAAGTGACATGACACCACAGCAAAAACTGCAAGGTTTTGATGTGATTATGTTTTTATTTCATTGGCAGAGCTGATAGTTGCAATGTTCTGCTTCTCCGCTGTGCCCACCCATCCTCCCCCCTCACCTAGATTCTCATCTCTTTTTTTTTGCTCTCCTCTCCCATTCTCCCTCATGCCAGAGACCTGTGCGATATCATTTTCCGCATAATGAAATCTAGAGTGACATTAATGTAAGTGTAATTTTATAGTGGGGAATGGGCCTAGCTGATAGTTTCTACCTGCTGTGTTTTGATGATAGACATTGGTATGTCACCATCTGTGTAATGAAATTTCACCTCCGTAATGGTTCAGATTATCAAACATTCTTCCAAGCTGTCTCGCAGAAATTTATTTATTTATTTACCCAATAAGTATGGCAAAGTTGCTCATCTTCGGGAAGTAGAAAGAGGGTGGGAAGGGGGAAGGGGTGGGCAGGGTGAGGAGGGAGGCTGAACAATGGCTATGATCAGAAAATATAATAATAATTAAAAAAAATTATCGTCATGCCAGGGAAGAAAATGAGATTGTGCCACCTTTGTGTTCAGTGCCCTGTCCAAATTCTGTTACTCCTCCTAACAAGAAAGAATAAGATGCCAGAGCCATATGCCAAGCAGAATATTAGTATATTAAAGCAACTAGTGAGGAGTCTGGAAATTTTATGGCTATAGAGTGTCTTTGCTTTATTCATACTCAAATTCCTCTGTTATCAGCTAAAGCTGGATAACATGACAAAATCAAATCTGCCTTAAAATGGACACTTTCTTCCTTCTAAATGCTGATGTTGTGATCAGAAAGCTAAGTTACTCACATTAAGGGGAATCAGAGACATACAGACAATGTTTTAGGTAATGGTAAAAAGCATTTCTACATCTCCCACTATCTGAGGGTCAGGACCTAGTCCTGAAGATTATTTGATCTGTCTTGGTATTTCTGTCCTGTCACCTTTATCTCTCCTTTAGAGCTTGTAAATTGTAGTGTCTCCATTTTCTTCCCATCCCCCATGAGAAAAATACTTGGATTCAGATTTCACTGGACACCAGAACCAGCAGTACTGTGTTTCACTACGAGGAACAAATTCTATTTAGCAACAGTTTACCTCTGTTTCATTTCCCCCTCACTTCTACTGACCTACCACCTCTGTAGAATGGAAAACCCTAGGTTTGTAGAGATGGCAAATAGAAATCCAACCTGTCACAGCTAGAACAGGGGCTTGTTCTCTTTCTTTGGCTGAAGCTATAGTCTATATATATCTACAACTTCCATGTGTCGTACAGTCGAAGCAACTCAGACACTTTTAAATGCATGTAGGACCTTCAATTTTTATGTCAAACTCCAGAAATGCCACAAAACACGTACACTGTAGCTGCTTAGCACATGCTTTTGAGAAACTCCAGAAATACTATACATAGGAATTGCTGCATTTTGACCCAACAAATCTGAAATGCCTAGGGAATATTGAATCGCAGAATCACAGAATTGCCTAGATTGGAAAAGACCTTTAAGATCATCGAGTCCAATTGCTAACCTCACACTGACAAGTCCTCGACTAAACCATATCCCTAAGCACTATGTCTACATGCCTTTTAATACCTCCAGGGATGGGGACTCCACCACTGCCCCAGGCTACCCATTTCAATGCCTGATAAGCCTTTCAGTAATTAAATTCTTCCTAATAATATCCAATCTAAACTTCCCTTGGTGCAACTTGTGGCCGTTTCCTCTTGTCCNACTGGTCCTGCTAACCACACTATTCCTCATGCAGGCTGGGATGCTGTTGGCCTTCTTGGCTACCTGCTCACACTGCTGGCTCATGTTCAGTAAGCTGTCAATCAACACCTCCAGGTACCTCTTTTCTGAGCAGCTTTCCAGCCACTCCTCCGCAAGCCTGTAGTGTTACCAGGGGTTGTTGTGGCCAAAGTGCAGAACCTGGCATTTGGCCTTACTGAAACTCATACAACTGGTCCTGGCCCATTGATCTAGTCTGTCTAGATCCTTCTGCAGAGACTCCCTACCCTCAATCAGATCAACACTTCCACCCAGCTTGGTGTCATCTGCAAATGATGGATGGATCAACTGTACAAACACTTCCTAGAATATAATATGCTTAATACATACACATGTTATTTTTCCCTGAAAACCACAAATGTTTCTGTTTGTAAGAGATCATGCCAAAAGATGCTAACCAAATGAACTGTCCTTTTTCTAATAACTTCTTGTTGTTGAGACAGACACGACATAGAAAGAGTTAGGAGCCAAAACTAGAAAGCCTCTTTATTGTTTTTACAAGCCTCTTTATATTCTTTCTTATCTATCCACTCTGTGTTCATGCACTAAAGCTGCTAAAATGATTCGCTCAATAGCTCTGTCCGCATGCCTCTCTTTACACGCTGATTGGCTGGGGCTTCTACTGTATTTTTTGCTTTGTCTGCTGTTCTCTTGCCAAGTCTCTGCTCTGTGGTATTTACTTGTTCAGTCTCTTATCACTTCCTTCTCTCCTCAGGATTTTCCAGCCTTGGGACTTCCCAGCCTCTTCAAGGATATACGGTTATCTGCCCAAGGTCAATGTCCATCGTCCTCATCTCTGAGTCCTCAGTCCAGCTGTGGACACCCACAATAACTCACATCAAAGTCAGCATGTATGCCTGTGGAAGTAAACAAAAAAGGTCCTAGAGGCTTTTATTTGGCCCCAGTGGACGGTGAGAGCTCACCAATTTTCATATATGAGTTTGTACTACAAGGAACTGGAGTGTTACCAAAAAAAAGCAATTGCTACATCTTCAGATTGGATAGAAAATTACTCTTCCAAGTTTCCTTCTTTTGTGTGCTTTCTTGGTGTCCACCAGGCAATGCTCTGTTGTGATGTTCACTGTTTTATGTTTATCTGCTTCTTCAGTTTTTGATACCCCAATAACCATATGGGGTCAACATTCAGAACTGTGTGTCTGGAAGGTCAAGGCATTTAATAACTTCATTTCCCTAGTTACATTTTTTCTCACTTCCTTCAGTAAAGGACTCTGTTTTTACAGAGAACTGAGAACACTTCATGGCTCCTACCTCACTTTAGGTGTTAAATAGGCCTGCATAATTTTGTTTTCTTAAAAAAAATGTATTAAAAAAATCACTTTGTTCACTTAAACTCTAAAACATTTATTCTGTCATGGAATAGTTAATATTTTATCCCAACCTTATGCAGAACTGAAGTAATGGAAAAAATGCTTGAAGGGGTTTTTTTCCTCCCTGCAAATCTTGGCTTTAGAAGAATAATTACTCAATTCAGTAAAAAAGTTTACTAAATTGAATAATTCTTCCCCAGATATTTTTTTCCTTCTCATGATTATTTTTTAACTAGTCTAGATAATGATACTATTAGCTAATTAGTGATAAATGTCAGTAATTTTATTTTACTGAGACCATTTGAAGTTATGTGCATATTTATGCAAAATGCAGATTGACTGAAACCTAAGGAAGTATGAAATTCACTTCTGCCCCAGAGGCCCTGCACTGAGACAATGCAGCCTGTAGACCCATAGAATCACAGAAACATAGAATCGTAGAATGGTTTGGGTTGGAAGGGACCTTCCAAGGTTGTCTAGTCCAACATCCCTGCAGTCAGTAGGGACATCTGTAACTACATCAGGTTTCTCAGAGCCCCATCAAGCCTGGCCTTGAACACCTCCAGGGATGGGGCCTCCACCACCTCTCTGGGCAACCTGTTCCAGTGTTCCACTACCCTTATAGTAAAGAACTTCTTCCTAAGGTCTAATCTAAATCTACCCTTGTCTAGTTTAAAATCATTGCCCCTCATCCTATTGTTACATGCCCTTATAAACAGTCCCTCCCTGGCTTTCTTGTAGGCCCCATGTCCACAGGCTGAGATGGGACTAGCACCCATGAGTGAGGTCACAAGGGAGAATTGAATTTTCCCCTGCTTAGGATTATATTAAAATAGTTCTTGGCATATGGAGGACAACTTTAGAAGAACTTTCATCTCAGCTGCCTCTGATCAAGGGCTTAAGGGTAATTTTGAGCAAGGAATCCGAGCACTGAGTCAGGCACTGTCAATCCTGGATGCTTCAAATGAAAAAGGGAGTGAGGCCATGACTCCTCTTCATTTGCCACTGGAGCTGGCCAGGTATGTCAGAAGGGCTTGCTTACAGTAATGGCAAGTTATCCTGTCAAAGACTGTGTGTGCATGTGTTCCCAAAGCCTGTGTCTTAAGATGTGCCTGCCAAACTCCTTTTCCTGCAAACCAAAAGATTGTTTTTCCTTGAATAAGGAAGTATTTTAGCTTTGTGCCTTAGGTATTTATCAAATGAAAACACCAGTGGAAAAATACTTTTCTCTCCAGCACCAGTGTACAGCACACAGGAACAAAGTAAACAGCAGGGATTTTTAAGTCAGAGGCCTCCATGGTTCAGTGGTGCATAGTCTGCTCTTTGACAATGGCACTATCCATACAGGCATGCAAAAACCATCCAGCTCTTCTGAAGGCACCTCAGCAATTCCTTCCCTGCTACATTCTCAGATGCGCTCTCTCAGCAAGTACCATCAGGAGAAATCCATCATTCAGAATACCCAAGTAACAATTTATAACAGTTTTCTACTCTCTGTTTTCTCAGGTTCTTGTTTTTGTTATTCCTACTGCATTAGCAGGAAATCTGTGCATATGCCAGCTTGAAAGACTGAGAAGAGACCTATCATGGATGGCTCGAGAGAGCCATATGCAACTTGAGAGCAACTGTCTCCCACCTTCAGCCCAAAGGGAGAAAACAGGGAATATATTAACCGTCAGAAACCTTTAACTAAAGGGCTCTGCATTTCAAATCAGAGTAGCCTCTAACAAATTGAGGAGTGTGTCCATCTGTGTATAATGCCTGTATTTTTTTGGTGCATAACTAGACTATAATAAAATAAAATATTTATAGGAAATAAATGAGGGGATATTTCCTGAGCAGCAGTTTTTAAAGCTGTCACTAACTGTTGTAAATGCTTAGTGCTTCCTTCCAGAAATAAATTGAACCATATTAACCATGTATATCATGGTTTGAGTCATCAGCCTCTAAACCACACATTTTCCAGAAACTGAGAGAATAAACCAGGGAAACAACCACTGCATATTTGCCTGGTTGCTATTTTTTTTCCTTAAGTATTTGTCTTTGACCACTGTCATCAACAGAATATTAGGCTGGATAGACCTTTGATCTGACCCTGCAAGGCAGATTGTATCAACCTGAATTATTATTACCGACACTGATTTACAGTGCTCTTGCTTTTATTATTATAAGTGTTGTCCCCAGGCACTTTGCAAACATACAACCACAGTTGCAGTGAATTTATGCTCTCTGAGGAAGCGTTGAGCAAACAGACAACATGAGTTAACATTTTCATTCCTTTGGTCATTTAATTGCTGTTGATAAAACTCGGAGGCCTGGCTACTGCCATGTAGTGAGCTATATTTTCATTTGCTACCTGAGGTTCACAGCCAGAAGTGAAGGTGTAACAGGACCAGTGGAGAGTGACATTGCTGAGGTTTGTGTGCAAGGCTCATATTCAACCTGCCTAGCTTTAGGTGCTTACCTGAGTCAAACAATTTAGACTACTCATTTGACCTTCCTCTATAAGCAGGTTAAGACAGGTCAGGAATTAACACATTTCTCGGGCGCGGTGGGACATGGTTCTTTTTCTGACAGATAATAGGGCAATTTAGGATGATTGGACTCCTAATTTAGATGCCTTAGTTATTACTTAGTTGGATGAATGGGGGAGTCTTTAACAGAGCAGAGGTTGCTATATGAATTTGCAGAATGGAAACAGGTAACCCAAAAATATGATACTGGAGAAAAAATACAAAAACGTAAGAATGAGTCACACTTTTTACTCTCTTTGAAGGAACAAAGCTAACGTAGTCTATAATACAAAACCAAAATGATCAAGTTTTATAAAAATTCAAGATTATTTTATTTTATTCAGAGAGTTGTTAGGGTTTTTTTATACCACAATTATAAAATTATATTTTGTTGATGTTTAAAAAGGGGTTTTTTTAAGGTATAGAAATGAAAATAATGAAATAAAATATAGAACACTTGTTGGGTTTTGCTTTCATGACAAATAGGCACTGACAAATCCATGCCACATTACCATCCTTGATTGCTCTGATGGAACTCATTTTCATCTCCTGTTCCTCTAATTACATGAAAATTGCATACTTTTTATGCATGACACATTTTCTGCAGCTTTAGAAAAAGGTTGTGAAGGGGAAAAAAAAAACATTTATCAGTTTCTTTCCCCCACTCATAAAGGCTATATGTCATCTACCCAGCGATCAATCCAGTTTTAAGTGCCAGTTTTCTGTGCTATTGTTATAAACAGAAAATGAAGTATATGAAAAAGTATGGGTTTAGGTGTGTTTTTTTCCCCCTCATCTCTTAAAAATGGAGATTTAGAGTCGTCCTGTCACTGGTCTGTTATTCTCTTTCCAGCCCTTCCTTCCCCAATTTCAGAATTCAAAGTGTAGATGAATGATTCAACATCAGACTAAGTAGAAAAGACTAACTTTGAACAATAGTACCTTTTAAGCTATTCACCCATTCCTCAGGTTTTGTCAAAGATTTATTTTAACAGTCAGATGAGAGAAGTGAATATCACCATCATTGCTGCAGAGGCATTAAGAAGTAAACGGACAGTACTAATAAATTACAAATACAAGGATAAATTAGATGCCACATACCTAGTTTTTAGTTATTTGTTTGCTTTCATGATGGAAAATGGAAGGATAGAGGGGAAATAAAAGCTAATGTTGTTAGTCTGTGTTTAACTGTAATGGGTTTCCAACAGGTGGATGCATTTTTCTGGTCCTAGGGTAGCAAGTCATCTAGGTTTTTTTCTCCTGACAATTACACTGATGGCAAAATGTGCTTGGTGTGTAAACACCTCCATCCAGACAGCCAACACGAGCTCTAGCCACTTGCAAGCCTCTCTGGAGGTTTGTTGAAAATCCTCATGGAACTTAGCAGTGATCAGCCCCTGAACTTTGAAGACACAGGGGTTTCAAGATGTTACTCGTTTTAGGCTTTATTTCTAAATTACTCTTTATTCATGCTAATTCTTGTAAGTCAGAAATTTGTATCAGCACGGAAAATTTATACAATTCAATTATACAAAATATTCAAGTCCCTGTCTGAAACAGAGGCTAACTGGGACCTTGGATATCCATAACATACTCCATTCAGTCATGGGTTAAAGCTAAGGATCTCACTAGAATAAATGGCATAAATAGGTACTGGGTCCTGGAACGTAAAGATTGAAACTCCTGTTTTTCTTTCCCCAGATTGATTCAGGTCTTAAGTTGACTCCAGAAACAAAATCTTTCCAGACAGAGTTAAATAAAGCTGGATGATCCACCATCATGTCAATGCTGGCAGATAGTGAAAGCACATGGATTCCTCCTGGCACGTCGATATATCTAGTGACTGCCCTGCAACAGTACATAGAAAAGACTCTTTTGTGCTGGGTGATGCCTCACTCCGGAAACCCACTGTTCTTATTCAGGCTTCTCATTCAAGAAAGTATAAGCCTTTTAAACTTCAGAACTGAAACTCAGTACTGTAGATTTTTTAAGAGTTAAAATGAAAAGGTGATCTTGATGAGCAGAGCGCAGAGAAGTAAGAGTTTCCTGCAGCATTCACAGCACAATAGCAAGTCAGAAAGTGAAGCTGGCAAGACACATCTCAAAGAAAGAGTGCCATGCCGTGAGCTCAGTCTGGTCTGATGTATATGCAGTTCATTCCCAACATAAAACATTCACAAATAAATAAAGTACTGATCTGTCCCTCTTAAATATCCATTTGTATCACTGTAAGACTTCTTTTCGCTTTTCCTCAGATTTGTTTATTACACCCGCTGGTTACACCATCTATTAAATTAACCCCCAATCTAGTTCTTAAAACCTATGTAACCTTGAGTAAAGTTATCACAGATGATAAAGGCATCACAGACAACTAATCCAACTTCACTTCAGTCCCTGCAATGCTTTTATCTTTGTAATTTGTTCTGGTGCTGGGGATGAATAAAAAAGGATCTTTACTAATCACCTGAGAAAAGTTATGCACATTGTATGTGTGCAAAACTGGGGACTAAATTTTGCATACACTTCTGAAGAGGGACTGTCTCTAGCCGGGGATGAAATTTTCAGTGAACTTGAGAGAGTTATTGTACTCATTTTACAAGAGTCAAGATTTAATTCCATGTTTTGTGGCTTGCATAATGTTTAGTTTGCTGGGGCCACTACACAGTGGTAAAATATTGTCAATTAATAGTAGTGAATTCGTTTCTTTTCTTTTTCTGAAACTCTGAAATGAAACCTTTAAATAATTAAACTCCACTCTATTTTTTAGAAAAATCTATATTTTCTATGTGATTTTAATAATGACAGTTAGAGAAATAGCTATAAATTAATACTTTTAAAAATGAAAGTAATAGTGAAGTTCATTTAGCTGTATGAAGAAAAAAAAAATCAAGCTTTTTATCTGTATTTTCTTATGGTTAAAGACCTAGATATTGATACACAGACTTTCTAGGTATACAAGGAGAATTGTTCAGATAGTGGTGCAAAATTTTCTTTGAGGCATATTTCAGTAAAGAAGTCCATATTGAAGTTTTTATTGGGTTTGCAGTCTTTTTTATACCAGGACATATGGATGACCACTAGACATTGACAAAACCATTCAATGATCCTGGAATTTAAGGAACTAGACATGTATGATATGTATGATATGTAGATATGCATGTTTGAGACTTTTGTTACAGACCTTCCATACCTCGGGCTATTTTCTCACAGGGCTAACTTTAGGCCACATTGCAAAACCAGTACTGTGGTTACTTTGTTTTGCAATATGAAGGCTGGAAAGCTTGGTAAGTCTTGATGGCTGGAGCTTTTCCACCTTGTGCATCCACCTATAACCAATACGCCTGCTTCACACCCCTGGGGACAGAGTCAGCAAGATGAATTAGATGGGCACTCCCAACTATATTTGTAAATCATGAATAGTTTGGATAGGGGCCAATGAAAGACCTCAGCCCCATCAGGGAAGAGCTGAGTTAGCCCGACAAGATAAATGGCCACAGTGGAAAAGTACTGACTAGTACTGACCAAAGTTGATCAACCTACAACCCTATAAATACAGATACTAAGGTGAGGCCCACTGGAGCTCTCCAGGATCTAAGCAGGCTGAGTCTCAACATCATCCCCTCAGCTGGGATGTCTTTCAGGTCAGACTCTGACCGTTTGCTGGTAAAGCTGAAGAAGGGAGCAACTGTTTGCTTGCAATAAGCCAACTAAGCTAAGGGAGGTGTGAGTATTCACAGTCCTCAGGATCTTGGTGAAAGGTCTTGAGGATCCTGGGATATCCACATTTCCAATAATCTGCAGAAGGGCAACATCTCTATATTGTGGGTCAACATGTACAACTATACTCTGTCCCTCTTGAACTAAGGAGCCCAGAACTGAATGCAGTACTCCAGGTGAGGTCTCACTAGGGCAGAGTAGAGTGGGAGGAGGACCTCCCTCCATCTGCTGGACACACTCTTCTTCATGCACCCCAGGATACCATTGGCTTTCTTGGCCACAAGGGCACATTGCTGTCCCATTATTGTTAGTTTATAAGTTAAGTATTGATAATTTTGTACTTTTAGTTAGTACTAGTAGTTTATAAGTTACCACATTGGGGTTGATATACTCAAGTTGCTATTATCACATCTCACAAAGACACAGTGTTGCCCTAAGCACTACACCAAAATCCCAATATCCCAATATCCTAAAAGGTTCTTGGACATAAACTGTCAATGAGGTTTGAGAATAATGTAGGTCTAACATTATTGTCTAAAGGAGTTTGGAGGGAAAGGGAAAGTTTCAAACATTGCGACCAAATGGGAGGGCCATCCTTAACCCTTTGTCCACCTCCAATCCCCATGACAGTCACTTTAACCCAATTCCAAATAATGTACTGTGCCTAAACATTGATTCACATACACATTGAAATCACATCACATATATAATTACAAACATTGTATTCCTATTATTTTATTGAATCAATTTGCCTTAGAGCAAGTAATGTAGTGACCCTGCTATCAAATTGAACTTTGATATACCTTATCAAATTACTAAATATTGTTAATAAATTGTATTGTGGCTTTTATCTGAGTGAGGTGCATTCCACTTATTTTGCAGCAAACAGAATTCTGTAGCAACTGATTTAAGTGAAAACACTCATCCACGACAAAACTTCATGTCCCCGAAATGCCTGATACCAGAGCTTCTCCTTATTAATCTCCAGAAACAATAAATGAGTATGTTTTTCACTGAAAGCAACTGGATGTGGCTTTGAGAATGAAGATTATGACAGTGAAATGCTGTATGTTCAGTAAAACCTAAACAATGTTGTTTGATCTTTGGTGGGTTCCACTGTATTCCTGTGCCTCAGGATCTATTAATACAGGTTCAAAATTCTTGGTGAGTAGACAGGCAAGTGATTATCATTGCAATGAGTAGCAAATCCAGTTATTTCTGAAGTGGCATATAAAGCAATTTTGTTCTTAAACTTTTTTCCAAAAGTTAAATAATACATAATTGTAGGTAATAAATGTGAGGGAACACGGTTTTTAACCCTTTGTATCAAATGACACATCCCCCTGCCTTGAGAATGTTAATCCTGCATTGTGATATCCACTGATCCAGAAACGTCCTTTGAGGGTACAGTGGAGGTTTTTTTAGCTCTTGTGGAAGGAGTTGAACAAAATGCAAAGCCTGATGAGCTAAATTAGGTACACATCATTTGACTGAGTTGAAAGAAAATATACAATTGTGCAATTAAAGAGATTTAGCAAGAGATTCATAGGGGGTATAATTAGGAGTGATGGGATGAAATCAAGGAAACAAACGTGTTAAAATTTACAGCATGCACCTTACTGTGCAATCTATTAGGTTATGGAAATATTTATTGCTGGAATGGATAAACCTCTGAATCTACCAAGCAATGAATAATTAGGTCTATGCTGAGCCTCAACATTGGGCATGAGCGGTATGACCTGAGAGTTCTTTTCTGATTCTCCATTTGAACAGTCTCTTTCGCAAGCAATGAGGTCCTGCAAAGACCAGATATGTACAATAGAAGAAGAAAAGAAAAGCTTAACTATGTTTTTATATTTTAAAAGACTTCAGGAACTGCTGAGGCGTAGCCAATGGAAATGGAAATAAACTGCTGAAACATATCTTGGTATAGAGTATACTTCAGAGCAGGCATTTAGTATCTGAAGACTGGATGACTAGGCATCATACAACTTGATCAGTAGATCCAAAATATTCTGCGCATCCCCTTAACATAAATGAATAAAGACTGATCCCTCACCTCTGTCTCTAATTCTGTAACATTACTTTTTAGTTCAATTTTCTGTAATAATTGATGAATTGCTTATTTATCAAAACATCAATATTTGACATTTATAAAAAATTACTAGCAGTTCCACTGAAAAATAAAATGGTATACATTATACTGAGGCAATTAAATGGAAAGATAACTCGTAAGATATCATTGCAGTTGCTGATAGTTTTATTTTCTATCATCACCATCATTATAAAATTCAAGATAATAAGATAGTAAAAACATTAATCAATTGATTTTTCATTTTATTTTACAGTAGTATGGAATTAGAGGAGCTTTAGAGAATCTTTTTAGAGATGTAAAATGCAATTTCAAGCCTGGATTTTGAACCTAAGCATGGTGGGAAAAGTTGTCTTCAAAGTAGATCACAGCTTTTTTATAGGACCAGATTACTTCTGAGACAGGTCAGCATAGATTATGAGTAATGAGGAGTGTTGTATGGGATAACATATCCCAGAGAGTGGGCTACATCTTTTTATAGTGCAGCCCTGCATAAGCAGAACTGTTCTGCATGGTTGTTTATATACACTTTGTATAGAAAGTCAGTGAAAGCTTCTACTGAAAAATAATTTAAGATGCTATTGCAACAGCAGAAGACTGCCCATTTCATGTTTTACATCAGTCTTGGTTTTCACTGAAGGCAACAGCAGACAGAGGCATGCCAAACCTTGCAAGGTAACTCTTTTAGATAAACTAAAGACTAAGGGGAACCTTTCTAAATCTGGGAGCATAAGTCAAATACTCACATTAAAAATTAACCATCTAACCTGAGAGACTGAAAATCTGTTTCTTCCTGACTGGGATGCTTGAGCTTTTCTGCCATGCTATTTTATCAACAATAAGTAAGGTGGAAGGCAGGCCTAAGTGTAGGGAAGAGTTCTGTATTATTCATGCTGAGAATGCAGTTTCTCATGGTCAAAATGCATTTTTAACATTTTTATTGTTGTTGTTATTATTATTATTACATCCTTCCTTGCTGTATTTTCCTGAAACTCTAATGTGACACCAAAGGAGGGTACTCCTGTAACTGAAATTATTTACGTAGTTCAAGTAATACAGCTATTCGCAGCGTCACAGCAGATAATGCCATAAGCATAATTGTTGATGATTTGGTTAAGAAAACTCTTTATTATGGCTAGGGCTGCCACTGATAGAAACATCTTCCAGAAAAACAGAGATTACACTACTTAGAAATGTAGCTCTGGGAAAATCACTGAAAAAAGTTAAGTAGTCCAATAGCCAATCCCTACCTGCACATTAATCAAGACAGCAGCCTCTGTGTTACTCCAAAAGTTTTTGCCAGTTTTGCCTTATCTAAAATACTCTGTTCTTAATCCAAAATACACAGTATCATCAAATTAAAACGAGTCATTATTCATTTGTCTTTACTTATTGTAAGAGTCTACCATGTTTTGTTTCAGGGTGGCTTTAGACTGAGGTGGCTATATATTAAAAAGCTAACAGTATGAAAAGAAAGTATTGCTCAATTTGCAGGTATATGAAAGAATGAGAATTGATGTCTGAGCCCTAACTGAGCTCACAAGGCCTGAAGCGAAGTTACTTGTCCTGAAGGCCCATATGGCTGAAAGACTATTTAAGGTATTATTTATTTTTTGTTATATATTTTATGCTTACAGCATTGGCAGTAAATAAACACACTGAAGAAGAAAACACTACTTAACGAGGAGTAGATGAGATTGAATGCGACTGTTCCAGACCTGTACAAGAGGCACTGGCCCATTAAATGAATGTGTGGAGCTACTTCTTAATGTGTTAGCTAAGTAATCAATTTCTGAAAATACCAAATAATTTAAAAATAGCCCTGTCTGACCTGAGCCAGTACTGGCATCAGACCAGGCATTTCTCAGGTACCTACTTCTTCCCTTAATCAATCAGTTCTGACATTTTTCCTTTTCCCTTTTATTCTTTTCTCTCTCCCCACCTCAACACTCCACCTCCTGCCCCCAGCCAACCTTCATGGATACAATTCTTAAGCTTCTTTTAATATTCCATTAGCTTTGTAGCCCACTAACACAAAGTAGATGTAAAGGGAAAATCAATATAGCAGATGCAGCACGACACTGGAAACTAGGACCCTGGGGGTCTGCTCATGGTTTTGGAATTGCTTTGCTCTACACCTTGAGCCAGCCACTTAACCTCTTGTTGTCTGACTTTATTCAGCTGTAAACAAATGTAACAGCATTTGCATGCTACACAAAGGTGTTGAGAAATGTAATTCGTAAACCTTAGACAATGCACATCCATTCATGCCTACTCAGATTTGTAATTCCCTTACAGGAGTCAAATAAAAGTCTGAAGTCACTTTAGAAAATATTGCTTTTAATATTTGCTATCTGCTTTGAGATCTTTGAATAAAACCAATTTTGTCAGGACCAAATGTTTAATCCAGAGAAGAAAGACTGAGATCACATTCTTCTATTATAAAGGGGCCATAACTGATTCAGAAAAAAGAGACAATTATAAAGAGAGGTGGAAAAGATATATATCTTTCTGGATTATGTTTGTTTACAGGGTAGAATTCATAGTCACAGGAAGTTCCCAAGACAAGATTTTAAACAGCAACAGAATGCAAGTAAGTATATATATGCATATCATAAATACCCTTTGTTACCCTAAGTAAGTAACAGCAATAAAAATTTGGAAGTGGTCTAAAGATTCATGTATTCAGGGAGTAACTTAGTCTCTAAAACCACAATGTAGGCAAGTCACCATGTGGAAAACTCCATCAAGAAACCCCACTAGTTTTGAGGGATTTATTTGTCTTAGCGTGTTCTAAGCTATGCTTATGTTGAAATGCAGATGAGATCCATCAGGTTCAACCTGAACCATTTGCAGAACTGTGTGTGGGAAGATATTTCACTGCACAGCTTTTTTAAAGGTCTACGTGTCTCTCTAGAGCATCTTCATAATTTTGTCTGGGACAGAACATGTGGAATCAGAGCATCCACTGATGTTGGTATACACTTCCATAATCTTTAAGTATTTTATTATCAGTGGTTCAAATATATAATCCTGGTTCACCAGGTTTCTGAGAAAACAGGCAAGGCAAGTATCAGGTTTTTTGCAATTCACCTTTCTAAAACAACGAATAATTAACTTCTCTTCAAAAGCAATAAAAATGTTAAAGTCAAAGGACTGTAAGATTTTACTAAGAGAAAGATTTGAAGAATTTTATTTGGTGGAAGATTATAGATGGGAAACTGAGACCTAGGAAAGCATTTATTGAAGGATATATCTATAAACTCATGTTATTTAAAGTAATTAAGCTCAGATTCTCCAGCTGCAACACTTCATACCTCTTGCTTTCTTTTGTACCTGAACCTTTGTTATACTGGGCAGGGAAACATAAGCATATGAGAACCACCAGTTAAGAAAGGGACTTTTTCTGTACAAATGCTGTAGCCTGAACTGTCTGAAATCACATGAAGAAGGAATGCTGAGCCCATACTTGGGCATAGCAGACAAAGACTGTGGATGTATAACTGGAGAGGGTGAACACAGGCTACGAGATCAGTTGACTGAGGAATTGTGACCGTAAAAGTTATTCAGTGTCTTATGGTTGCCAGCTGCTTCTCTCTTAGGTCAGATTAGCTATCTTTGATCTGAGTTAAATTTATTGAGGGAAGAAACACTTAATTTTATTTTTTTTTTTCTAGCAATTTCTTTCAGCTTCTCTCTATGGCTGTCCAATACTTCCATTTTGAAGAGGGCTGAGAGTTTGTTCTCTGCCATATCCATTATTTTTCATTTTGTTGGTTGCTAAGCAGTCCCTCGTTGCTAAGTAGGGTATGAGCACTTAATTTACTACATTCTTTTTTCTCGTACCAGATTTTAGAAATTGCAGATCCTGTTTAATCAATGTGTAAATGCATGCTTTTGATGTATTTTTCCTAAGAGCAATATTTTGATCATTCTTAATGATACTTAATGAAGTCACTGCATGATTTCTGATTGTACCTAATTGAAGCTTGTGACTTGCATTTCAATGTTATCATCTTACAGTTTTATGTCTATCAGATGAAACTTTACAAGGACCCAAATAAATTAGAAAATATACTGAATTGATGCATTTCTTGGAATAAAGTTGCTTGGAAAAATATATATAATTTTTGAAATTAATCCTGGGGTAAAAGATATATTACATATCTAAGGTAGAAGAGGCACCAGAAATCGAGATGAAAAGAAGGCTGGTTTATTATTGTATAGTGTTGGGTTACATGAAATGAGCTAAAAGAGTTGAACTAGTTCGTTAAGAATAGATACCCATATAAAGCTATCAGAACTGTTATAATTACTTATAAATTTAATGAAAGTCTCCTTTTTATAATGCTGATAATAGGTTGGCATTGTATGGACACAACATCAAGACAAATCCTGCTCTAAATCCCCTGTAAAATAAAATATAGATTCTGCAATATTTACTCTTAAAAAGCAGTCACATAATCTGGGTAAAACCACCAGATCTATTTATCTGAAAAGATTTTGGGGATCGTCCCCATATACTCAGTTGGATGCCCAGTTTAACACTGATAAGGACAAAAAAATACTGTTGGTCCAGTTGAGAAAACTAAAATCATTCAAAGCCAATCACCTCAGTCCAAGCTTAAAAATCTGATATTTACCAGCAGAGCAAGGTCTGAGAAGTATCTTCCTACAGAAG
>VZZY01020876.1:0-14389 GCA_013400335.1 Eurystomus gularis
TTTTGTTTTTTTTTTTTTTCCGTGTGTGAGTTATGCTGGGAAATTGTTCAGAATAGAAGAGCTTTGATCTTCATGATGAGGACTTTATTGATGCATGCAGAATATTAATTGTGTAGATCCTTCAAGTCGTCAATGACAATGGGCCCTACCCATTGCGGGGAGGCGCTGAATTTCTTTGTGATGCAAGAAGATTGATTCCATTTCCATAACAGCAGCTGAGATTTTGCTGCTAAATTTAGCAGTGGAGTTACTGACAGTCTTTTATTTTGCAGTGGGAATATTTTTATTTGCACCTTCATAGAATGGCTCCAATATCATCCTATTGCTCTCCTCAGTAACCTTCTGTAAGATGCTCACTCCCCTGTTTTGCTTCAGGAAAAGGAGGTGGATAACTGATGCTTCCATAGAAGCAGATTAGTTCTGGTCTTTCCCTGTAAACTTTCAGTGCTATGCCTTCCCCATCAATGTCTGGTGAACTTTTATCTGATTTTTTTCCCCTGTGGTAGCCACAGCTGTACAGGATTGAGCTTGTGAAATATTGTGATCTTGGACAATGAGATATCCAGAAGGTAAAAACCAGAATTCTAACCATGGAAAGCTTTATAGTACTTAGCAATACCAGAAAAAAAGATGAAGAAGGAGCAGGTAAAGTCCCTTTACCAAGTCTGTCCCAGACTGTTCCAGGAGCCACTGCCCAAACTAATCCCCTCCACAAAAGGAGGGGTGTGAAGTTTTGTAGCAGTTAAGCTTCAACTGTTTTCAGAATGTGGTAAAACTTTAAACTTAAACTTTATCTAAAAGTCTGGTAAAGACTCTCTCTAGTGAGAGAGGGGATGGAAACAAAAAAAAGTTCTCTTCCCGTGGCATGAAAACCTCAGATATGTAATAGTCACAAATAAATGTTTTAGTTAAGAAACATGTCCTTTAAAGTTTGTAGTTCAATATTTTCAATGTTTCTTTTAAATAAATCCCTGAACAATATGTTTATATTTCTTAAAAAAGTTAACCCTAAGTTGACCTTTTGAGTGGCAAAAATCACTGGTTTCGGTTTGTTAAATGAAATGAGTAACTAATTTCAATTTTATTTAACTTTAAACCATTTTTAGTAATGGCTTTTTTTATTTATTTCATAAAAACTTCTTTTTTCATAGAGTTTTTACTATGATCATGGAATTAGCTTTGAAATGAGCTTTTTATGCAAATTCAGGCAACAGGAAAAACTGTCCAGAAATGTTAAGAAAAAGAATTTTTAAGGAAAAGCATCAAATTATTTTTCTGCTGGAATCATTAATGATTAGCTTCCATTGCTTTTGTGAAGAACAAATCTACCTCAGATTGCACGAGAATGCTGAAGAACAGAGAACCCTGGTGTGATGCAAATTGACCAGGCATCTGCTGAATGTTGAATTCTAACAATACATTAAACAGCTGCATTCTTCTGGGAGATTAATATTAAAAACTGCAAGTAGAATAAGACTTGACAAGACTTGAATACTGAAAATTTGTAGGCAATTTGAGACTACTTAGAATTACTCAGTAACCAGTAATCTTTAAAGGCATATACTCAAAATTTGTGACAGTTTTCAAAATAATTCAAGACCATTGTGAAGTTTGTCAGTAGGGGACATGTAAAGGAAGAATTTAAATTCTTAAATAATATGAGTTTATTCCTCACAATTTTTCAGGAATATTAAATGTTGATTTTATTATTTAGATTAGTTTCTTAAGTTATTAATTTATTTAGATTGATGGGGGCATGTGGAGGGAAACTAATACTAGATGCTGAAAAGTGCTGAGAGGTTGCAAAGTTGTGTCATGGCACATAGATCCCAGTAATGGATTGTTGAAAGATCTTGCCTGCCCAATTCTGGCATTCAGGATGACAGAAAAGGGAAGGGTTCTGTAAAGGTATTTTGTTCATAGAGTTTTACAGAAAGTTTTTAACATTAGTTATGAGTGGAAATGACCGGTCTGTTGCCTCAAAAGTTAAAATGCTGTCCTGATAACAGGATGCATGTGGAAATAGTACATGAAGTTCACAAATTGCAAGTGTTAAGATAGTGTATTGTTCATTATATCTGTTTCTCTTACATTTTGTTTACGCTGCCTGTAAACATATAGCTAATATAAAGTGATCTTTTACTCTAATATAAAATTTTCCAACTAAAGATATTCTCAGGACTGAAAGCAGTGCATTGCATTAGTAATAACTCCAAAAGACCTGGGAGTGATTATAATAGGCTTGCACAGAAGTTGGCTTAGGGAGTTTCTATAATATTTTTTTCTGTGTATAAAACCTAGCTGTTTCATTTGAAATATCCAATATTAAAAGAAAGATTCTGCAATAAAAAACACCAAAGTTTTTCATAATAGGGAGAAATCAGATTTTCAGACAGTTCCAGTTGACAAACTGCTTATAATTCTCTGTATACAATACAGATTGTATACTATGATGTAGCTGAAAAGCATCTGACAAATGTTAAACATCATTAAGAATTGAATGAAGTATACCCTGAAGTGATTATAAGCCCTCTTCCTCCAGTGAATTCCCTAAATAGTAATGAATGGGGAGTTAATCAGAGGGTCTGCTAGCTGTTGATGTCAATTCTTTGTGAATTGATTTTGTTTACAAAACGCTTCAAACAAAGTTGGAAGAGGGGGGAAAGCAACACTTCTTAGAAGGAACTTTTCCTTGGTTAAACAATAAATCATGAGTGTATTTGATACAGTGCTCACTAGCAAGAAAAACATTGCTTAGCTAATGGAAAAATAATGATGCGGAAATTTATGAAATAAAATACTGGACATTTAAAGCTGGTTCTTCGACCAAATTTAATCCATGTTTGTGCAAGCCCTATGGCTTCTTATATTCATAGTTGTTTGAAATTAAATGTAGATTTGTTGAGTTGATATTTTTTATTGGCAGAGAAGCAGAAAATATACTTTGCTGTTAAGTCATCTCTCTGTTCCCAGGGGTAGCGGGAACCTTTTGAAGATCTGTATTCATTAGAAGAAGGAGTTTGTTAGTTAAATTGCTTGAAGTTCATATGATGATGAAACTTTAAAAGTAAATGCTGTTGGATATGGATATAAAATATTCGTAGGTACACTAGTTATTGAAACCCTCTATCAAGATCAAATCTATACTCTTTCATTCTACTTATGTATGTCTATGTTGGTTTAATTAGCTGGAAAGCGTATAAGAAATCACATAGAAGCTGAAAAAATTGAGATTTGTTTTTCAGTAATGGGAGTGACTCGAGTAGTACTTCAGAGTATTTCTCAGCCCTTTTCTAGGACATATCTAATAGGACATATCTAATGAGCTTTTTTGCAGTCTTCTGAATATAAATCCTGTTACCACAATGTTCTGTGGTAGACTAGCATTTGTGGTGGTATTTGCTTCTTTATAATGCTCAAGGAGGCAAAAAAAGCGACACTTTTCTCTTTGAGTGACAGTTCCCACAATGCCCAGTGTTACTCTAGCCAAGTAAAATGCAAGGCTCTCTTAAGGCTTCCATTAAAAATCCTTCAGAGACTATTCCTAACTGTGGTTTACCAATTACCTCTTTTAGAACAGCTCTATCTGAATTTTTTAGTGGTCTGCATTTCTTCACTTTCTCTCCTGCAGATCTCCTGTCCCATTCCTTTTTTACCATCATCAGATCTGGTCTGTGCAGGCCAGTAAACTACAATGACTATAAAATTATGTGAAACCCAGCTTTAACAACAATAATAAAAAAGATCCCCAACACTCATTTTGGTTCGGATGTTATGAATAAAAATGAATTGGTAATTTTAATTCATGGAAAGTTTATACCCTAAGGTACTTCTTAATTGCATTTTAATTCTTTCTAATTATGGGTGGAGGGTTCCATTTTAAGCTTACATTGTGTACAGAATAATTTGCTAGGCTGGCATGATGTAAATACTTGAAATTCCTGACTGTACTCCTGTCTTTCACAACAGCATGTAGGAGCTCGGTCTAAACCACAGTGAAAACACTCTGCAGACCTCACTGGAATTCAGACGAATGTCTATATTTGTAGCTGAGAAATATTTCAGCATATTCATCTGAGGAAAAAAAAAAACCAGAAGTTTTTTTCCATCAATAATTCTTCTTTAATTGAATTTAGGTAAGACATGAGCAAAAATGTTTTTGGAATTTCCACTTTACCTAGCCTCACCCAGTCTTGCAGATTGGACAAGGACAAACTGGATAATGAAAGTTACTTTTTTTTTTTTTAATTCTGATAAGACATTGATTGTTCTCACAGAAACAGTAAGGATCATTTTGTTCCCTAACTTATCAGCAGAAAAGCTGACAGTTAAAACATGCATTTTTCTTATTCTGTAAAGACCATAGGCTGGGACAGAATGGGAACCTGTCCTTCATACATTTATTTCAGTGCTTCATAAAATGAAAGAGATGCCCTGTATGAAGAGACTAGGTGTAATCATTACATGACTACAAATGCTTTTTCTCTGCCTGGAGCATTCTGGTGTCCACCACCAGATTTCTTTAATCCTCTAGGATGCTGACTATTCTCTCAAATTCCCAGAGCAAAATCCATTTCTGTATTAGATTATCTGAGGCTACTTCAACTTCTATGTATCTCATGGTTAGTGCTGTACCTGTAATGCCCCTTGGCTATCTACATTGTGACATATAAAAATACCTACTTTCCTTTCTTCTCTTCACCCTTTTTGAAAGCCTGTCTGAATCACTAGTGAGTCAAAAACATTCTGAACTTGTTTAATATTCTTGTTTCTTCTTCACTGAATGCAGTTTTCTATCAGAACAGCACATTTTTCTTTCAGTTATGTTTGAACAACACCAGAAGATTACCCATGGATAGGGGAAGAGCTTTGTGCAAAACTTCAGTATGAAACCTGGGCTTAGTGACAGAGTGGGCCACATTGTTTGTTTCCTGTCTCTCATCACAGGCAGTGTGTTGTAAGGTTATACAGGATAACATTAGAAGAACCCAGACCCCAAATAGAACTTAATCTGGCTGTTGCCATAAAAGACAATAGAAATGTTTCAATACACACATCAACAACAAAAGAAGGACTGAGGAGAACCTCTGTCATTTGATGTATGGGGGAAACATAGTGACCAAGGATGAGGAAAAGGCTGAGGTACTCGATGTCTTCTTTGCCTCACTCTTAAAGACAAGTTGTTCTCCAGGTTCTACAAGTTGTTCTACAGGCCAGGTTGTTCTCCTGGCCTGTATCAGAAACGGTGTGACCAGCAGGAGTAGGGAGGTGATTGTGCCCCTGTACTCAGCGCTCGTGAAACCACACCTTGAGTACCGTGTCCAGTTTTGGGCACCACAGTACAAGAAGGACATTGAGGTACTGGAGTGGGTACAGAGACGGGCAACAAAGCTGGTGAAAGGGCTGGAGAGCATGCCCTATGAGGAGCAGCTGAGGGAACTGGGCTTGTTTAGTCTAGAGAAGAGGAGACTGAGAGGACACCACATTGCCCTCTACAACTACCTAAAAGGAGGTTGTAGTGAGGCTGGTGTTGGTCTCTTCTCTCAGATCAGTAATGATAGGACAAGGTGAAATGGCCTCAAGTTGCATCAGGGGAGGTTTAGATTAGATATTAGGAAGAGATTCTTCACTGAGAGGGTANTTACTTAGACACGTACATCTATGGGGCCAGATCATATCTACCCAAGGGTACCGAGGGAGCTGGTGGAAGTGCTCACCAAGACACTTTCTGTCTTTTACCAGCAGTCCTGGCTAATTTGGAAGGTCCCATCTGACTGAACATGAGCCAGCAGGGTTCCCAGGTGGCAAGAAGGCCAAGAGCATCCTGGGTTGTATCAGAAATAGTGTGGCCAGCAGGACTAGAGTAGTGATTGTCCTCCTGCACTCAGCATTAGTGAGGCTGTACCTCAAATACTGTGTTCAGTTTTTGGGTCCCACACTACAAGAAAGACATTGGGGTGCTGGAGTACATCCAAAGAAAGGCAATGAAATTGTTGAGGGGTGTATAGAACATCTTACAAGGAGCAGCTGAGACAACTGGGGTTGTTTAGCCTTTTTTCCTTTAGGAAAAAAGGAGGTTCAGGCAAGACCTATTGCCCTCTACAACTACCTGGAAAGAGGTTGTAGCGAGGTGGGTATTGGTTTCTTCTCCTAAATAAGAAGCAACAGGACAAGAGGAAATGGCATCAAGTTGACCAGGGGAGGTTTAGGTTAGACGTTAGGAAAAAATTCTTCACTGAAGGGGTGGTTAAGTGTTCAAATAGGCTGCCTAAGGAAGTGGTGGATTCACCGTCCCTGGAGGTATGTAAGAGACATGCAGATATGGTGCTGAGGGACATGGTTTAGTGGTGGGCTTGGCAGTGTTAGGGTAATGATTGGACTCAATGATCTTAAAGGTCCTTTCAAACTTAAATGATTCTATAATTCTGTTCTTTCTATCCAAAGGATCTGTAATGTCATCACAGATGACATACACTCCTTCAACACATCCCAGCCACAGGAAGCCAAAACATATCAAGAAAGTTCAAAAGAAAAGCCAAAAAATTGGAGGTTAAACAGACTTTTTGGTTTTGTTTGGTTTTGATTTTGTTTTCATTCCAATACTTGGCCTCACTAAAAGTCTTTTAGAAGTTTCCTTCAAGTTATTTAGTGATCGTAACCTCTCTCTGATGTCAGCTTTGCATAGCGTAGAAAACTATGACGGCACATTATTAGGGATGTGGCTTTTGATTGATTTTAATGTCCAGCCTTGGTCTTGACATCAGTAGCTGTCTTTGGTGAAGCTTTCATGCTCCAGACCACTTTATATGTTTTTCCCTCGTGCATAGAGAGAACACAAGCAGATTATAAACAATGCAGTAT
This sequence comes from Eurystomus gularis, assembly GCA_013400335.1. Classification (NCBI taxonomy): domain Eukaryota; kingdom Metazoa; phylum Chordata; class Aves; order Coraciiformes; family Coraciidae; genus Eurystomus; species Eurystomus gularis. Next base: position 6,862 of record VZZY01020876.1, read on the forward strand.
TACAAATCAATTGGGTTTTGCAAATATGCATGATTGATGAGACTAAGCTAGCTACGGCCTAAGCATTAATATGTTTGCCACCCCTGTGACTCCAAAGGTGTCTTTGTTGCCCAAAGTTTTGTTGAACATGTGTCAATCTGTACTCTTCCTTGGAAGGGGCTCATCTCTGTTGTTGAGTTGCCATCTTCATACTCTTCACACTTTCTGTATTTTCTTTAAAATTGTATGCTTTTGTATGTTGGTGTTTTCCTCCAAACTGTGAGCTTAGCTTTGACTGCAATTTTACCTTTCCTACCTAGCTTGGCTCTATTCTATGTATTTTCTCACAACTTAGCCTAGGTTTGAAAACATGAAAAGCATTGTCTAGCTGTGTCCACTCAAAACCAGCCCTTGGAGTGGCAACAGCTAAGCTCGGAAGGTAGGATCACACAAACATTTCACCTGCACCTTTTTGTGGAGAGGGTAAGGAAGTCAGCAGATGAGGGTTGTTATCTGTTTCATGATGTTTGCAGAGCTAGAAAAAATGTGAGCCTTAGTAGCGTTAGCATCGAGGTGTAATGGGTCTGGTTGCAATCAAATTAATATATCACTACTCTTTCCCTTTTCCGTCTCAGAAGTACAAAAGATTAGGCAAGACACTTCTCATTTCTAATAAAGGCAGAGATAATGCAGATAGTAGAAGTAATGCGTGTTGAAGCAAGAACAAAGGCTAGAAGATGGAATGCAGGAAAATGAGAAGAGAAGCAGTTGTTCCAATGTATTTGTGGGTATAGTTGTTAGTAAGCTCTGTCATGTGATGCATTAGTATGTGTAACCTTACCTTAGGATCAGGAAGTAGAAGTCAAAGATGTATTTGAGCATAGCCTAAAGAGAAGGGACACAAGGAAAACAAATATTCTTATGGTATATAAGAAAATAGAGAAAGAAAGATATGAAAAGATAATTTAGGTAGTAAAAAGCAAGAACTTGGTATAGAAATGTTCTGAAGAGAAAAAAGAAAATGGAAGAAAGACCTGGTAAAAGGTAGAGTGTGTAATGAGTAGTGACCTAATATAGAGAAGAAATAATGTTATTTCTACATAATTCTCTGTTCAGGAAATCTTGATAGTTACTGATACAAGTATATGGGTCTATTGATGAAGGAAATAGGCTTATTTCCTTTGACTAAAAAGAATACAATGCTTGAGTCAAGCTTTAAGCACTTAATAAACCTGGTGGTTTTTATCTGATTTCCACCTTTAAAAGTAATTAGACTTTGTTGATCAATGCTGTCCAGTGTCTGTCTTAAAGTGCAATATCCACTTCTATCATACATATTACAGGGATGCCATGCTGTCTGGGTAGCATCATATTTTGCTAAAAAGTCACAGGAATTTTGATCACTTGTATATAAATTAATATAAATTGAGGACACTATTTTTCAAATAGATATTAAAATCCATTTTCACTTGTTATCAAAAATTTATCTATACTGTCAAGACACCTCAGAAGAAATATTTGCAAGTGTCATGGCTGATATTGCTTCTGTAGTATGACACCATTGTAGGCTAATTGAATGTGTGGTACATATTTATGGCTATTTGCAGAATGTCATAGGAGTAGTGTGTGAATGTTATCATCGCAATACAGATTTTTAACTCATTCATACAGAAACCTCCATAACAATGAATAACACATGACATAGCCAACAGTATTTTTTCACTTTCATGAGGAAGGCTCTTTATGACCAAAATTTTCTAGAAGAAAGCTTATAGATATTGTATATATTTTATCATTGTATACATATTATCATTTGTATCATAGGCAGAAACTCCTGTTTCTGTTGATTGAATTCCCCTGGTAGTTCTTCTAAGATCTCCAATATTAAGACCAACTGCCCAAAAATTATACAAGAAAGAGATGGAAAATATCCAAAAGGAGTAAACAGGCTGTAGGATTTGGCATTAAACAATGAATGTTCTGTATTGAAGAGATTTCTGAACATAAGCATTTGAATAAAAATCTTTTAGAGTGATTAATGTTATAGGAGGGTGTATCTAAAAGACAGCGGTACCAGTAATCTATTTGCCATTCATTTCTGTAAAATTTGTAAAATTATTACCTTACTGGAATATTGCCTGCTTCTTTATGTAACCATATAAATTTATGATGTATACATTTCAATTGCTTGTATAGGGAAAAAATAATGAATAACAATTAAATATGATTTGTGAAGAGTAGAAGCCACATCTTCATTTTTAACAATCTCTTTATTTTCAGTGAAGGTTATGTGGTAGTGAGGCAAATTGTCTGCCTCAGTTTAAGAATACGTGGTCTGTCATCTTATTTGTTTTTTTGGGCTTTTTGTGGAAGAAGTACTATATCTATATGTTTGCTGACAATCTGTACAAAACCAGTATTTCTTTAAGAAGCAAAACGCAGAATTTAACATTTTTCCTATGATAGCTTATCCTTCTAGTGTTCTGGACCCATGGGAAGACAAATTAAAGTAATAAAATATGGATACTGTTAATGTACTTTTAGTGAATACAGGTAGATAATGTAATAGAAGTACTCAAGTCATTTTTAAGTGAACTTGCCCAAAGGTATTCCTGGAAAGAACTTTTTAGCAAATCTTGTATCCTTTGAAATTATTTTAGTTTCAAAATCAGAGAAAGGGGTTGAATCTTTAATTCTTAAGTTATTTCTCTGTGGTTCTCAGTCCAGTTTTTATTTCCCAGCCCTACAGAACCAAATTTCCTGCAGCCTTTAAATGGTGATTCAATTAAAACTACCTCATGCTTTACTGGATGAATTTCCAGAGCAGTAGTATACAAGTATGCTTTTAGCAATATAATTACTGGTACTCCTGTCTGCTGCCAGTCTTATTGGTATTCTTGTTTTGTTTTCCATATCACTGTAGGGTAATACTTCCTTTACAACAAACAAAAAAACCCCTGAAGATAAACTCCCTAATATGGATGATAGAAAGATTGTTAACAATAAAACTTATTACTATAGTCCTTAAGAACTTTGAAGAACATTTCTGCACAACTACTCAGCTCTTTAGCTTGTTGTGTAAATGTTTTATATAATAGCTAATATAAGATTCTAAATTATTTCATCAGGTATGTTTGCAAATGCATGATTTGATTCATAGTATGTTTTGGTGAATTACTTTTACCATAATTTATTTAAAAATTAAGGTACACAACAGACTTGAAATTCCACAGTGGAGCCTGTTGCAGAATTAAAGACAACAGCAAAATAGGGTTCAAATTGAGAGTGTGATCAGTGGACACCTTGTGCATGTTGTTCCCTTGCACAAGTAGGAGTATGAGAGAGACCGTGTGTAAAAACTAGCGGGAACTTAGCTTTTGCATTTGTGGCAGATCTGTTATAAAGAAGATATACTCTGATTAAGGACTATTTAAAATTAAAATATATCTGACAAAGACCTTAAGATAAAATGTGGGCCGTTATGCTGGAGCCAGATGCCTGGTTTCTGCAACAGCTAGGGTTTATAATTTCTATATAATTTACAAGCATAATAATCCAGAAGTTTTGTGTATCTTCAGATCTAACAGGCTGAAACTGGGCTGTATTGATACACAGATTTCTATCAATACTTAATGTTCAAGAACAACTGAAAATTCAGGTAATGACAGTGGTTTTCCTCCCTTGGGATGCTTCCTGTGTTCTGCTAAGAACTAGGATGAAAGCATCTGTGGTAGTATAAGGGACAGGTATAAGGACAGATGGTATAAGGAATACATAAACTATGTGAGCTGATGTGTTAAGAAAGGATCAAAAAATTGATTTTTTCAAAACTAAAAATAGAAAAATCTTCATAAAACATAGCATGTGGCAACCTGAAGTCTTTTGATACAGATCATTTAACAGACTTCAGTGACACACCAATAGCTTTCAACCTCAGCAATCATCTCTTCAGACATGAGTTGTAAAATAAATGAGTATTTTTCATGAGGGACCTGTGTGAATAGATTGACATCTCTGGAAAGTATTAGCTTAACTTTTTCAATAACTAAATGAAATTAAATGAAAAATTCAAAGCTGTAGGCTCTCTTGGGTTCCAGAACAGTGCAGAGCTCTTTATGCTTTCTTTTTTTTATGAGCTCTCTGCCATTCTTACTACTATAGATAATGGATTATTTCTTTCTATTCAGATGAAGTAGATGGATATACATGAGTGATAACAAACTACCATTTGGGATGTGTGAAATCCTCAATCTGAAATTCCTATTTCTACAAGAAATTAGCTATCGTTTCATTAAAAAGAAATGGTTTTGCTCTCAGAAACTGTAATTGTTGTAGAACAATGTATCTTTTCTGTCTTTTTCAAATTTTGTTGGAAGTTAATTTGGTTTCTTGAGATGACATTTCTTTGTTTAAACTGATGATAGCTCTTATTTGTGTGTTTTGTGGGGACTATATTGTTTAGAACTCTGAAAAAATAATTGCAGAATATTTAATTTTTTATTTGAAAGATTAAAAACTTTCTTTTGTACTTCGTGCTATTAACAGAAATGTTTTTAATTTCTCTTAACCAATATCTAATTGATTATCAATACTTTCTTGGAAAGAATATACAGCAGGGTGAAGAAATCAAAAAAGTTTTTAACAGCTTTTCTGAAAGCTTGGCATTTTGAAACAGCAAAATTACATATAGTGCTGAAAGCTCTTTAGAGTTTAGAGAGGGCATCTGTGTGCTTTCTGTAGTGATTAATTTTGTAGCTCTGAAATAAATATGGAGGTACTCAGGAGCTAGGAGAACTTTGCCTTTCTCTTTAAGGCTTACTTGTGCACTGTTTCCTGCATTATCATTCTATGTAGGGGCTGCTATAGCCACAGACTCCCCTTGATTCTCCCCCTCACCCAGACCCACACAGTGTCAGCCCCTCTCGTTGTAGCCTTTATGAATGAAGCAATCATGTTGTCATTTATACACCTTCGCATCTTCATACCTATCACCCACTATATCTTGAAGGCTCTGTTCCTACCAGCTCTCAATTATTGGAGTTTTTAAGCTGTTCTAATCATGTCAAAATAATAAAAAGCTACTGGGTCTAAAGGATGCAGTTTAGTTTTTCATATTGAAATCTATCAGCTATCACAGCAAATAGAAAAGTAAATAAATTTTCTTTATTCTAAGATATCAGTCTGACTTCCAGCTGCAAAAGGAAATATAGGAAGAAAATGGGAGAAGCATGGAAAATTCAATTGGTTATAAATCAGTAGATATTGAAGAATTACAGGCAGCTAATTTTCTTTGTGAAAGTGATTGTGAGAGAAAATAGACAACTTAGACCAAGTCATATCACAAATTCCATCCCAGCTATTTAAATAAGTAATTTTATTTCACCTCTTCATAACTATTTAAATCACAAATAGCTAAAGCAAATGTATCTGGAACAGAGTAACATAGTAAGGAACTATCCATACAGGTGCTGCAGCACTGTAGTCTGGGAAGTAAAGCAGTATGCTTTCCCACATGTGGAAGTGTTAGCTCTCTGTTTTAATAAACTATCTGGGAGACAGTTCCCTTTTGTGTAACACTGCGAGAGGAAAGAGAGAAGAAAAAAAAAAGATATCAGAAATTGCAGACTTCTATCAGTCAATCATTCCAGTTGCTCCTGTATTCTAAAACATGTAGAAGTGAATTTCACTTTCTTAAGCTATATTATAATTGTAGTGCTTTAACCCTCGCAATATTCTTTCTTAATTTTGTTTCATCTTAACTTTCCATCAGCTTTTACTATGTTTCTTCTCACTCATTTCCATTACTGTATTTTTGAATTTAATTTAATTTGGGGCAAACTCTTGCAGAGCATTTTTTCTTAAACTGAGGTTATGGTTTTTCAGTGATGGCTAGAGGTAGACAAGTGGATTTAGTGATCATGTCTGTATTTAAAGGTAGCCTAAGGAAAAGCAATTTACATAAGATAATTTTACCTTTATGTTGAGGATTAGCCTTGCTCAAGTTAACAATCACCACTTTTTTCCTACAAAGGCAATGCAGTGTAGCTGATCAGCATAAATTAGTATTCGTTAAATTGTTCTTATAGCTGAGTTTTGTTTGTTTACATGAGAACTGCAGGGTTTTCTTTGTTAGCTTATTGCACTGAAGGTTTTGTTTAATATAAATCTGGTTTCTGAAGTTGGTGTTGTAACAGAACAATATTTAGTCAAATGGGAATAGGAACTATATCATTCACTGTGCAGATTATTCTAAATAATGAATAACAACTAAATACAATGAAGTTAAACTCACTTTAAATCACTAACAATAATGAAGAGTTACAGTATGCCATGGAAAATTTAAGTTAATAGTGTACTTTGATCAGTTCTACTGATAACTTTCCCAGTATAGTAAATGGACAAATTTAAGTATTTTCTCTTAGTAATTTCTGCAGAAGGACACATTTGAAACAAATGTAGTTTCAACTGAGCTCTGCTTGGTTAATAACATAAATTAAAATTTCAGAACATTTGAGACAAGCATCAGTTTTTGCTTCAGTGAGGATGCAGACCCAAGCACTCTTATCTCTAGGAAAAAACACTTTTACAGGTCAGGATTGAAGGGCAGTGATGCAGCACAAAACAGAGTTAATTATAGAATAATAAACGGTTTTTGTCTTTAGAAAGAAGGATTATTGTGCAATTCTGAAAGTTTCAGCATTAAATAGAAAGGTAAACACAGAAAGGAGGAACACAAGATATTTTCTAGCAAATATTTAATATCTAGGGAGCTCATTTTGCTAGGCTTTTCCTTCTTGTGTCTTCAGATTGGTCATATTGATTCAAATAGAGGTTTCAATGTCTCATATGGTTAGCACATAATTTCAGCTGAAGATTTTTGTGGTTTGTTTTGATTTTTCTTTTTTAGTGGAAAAAAATAGACATTTTTTATCTTATATCTTCTGTTCCATTTTTCTGGTGCCTTTAAGTAATTAGACTCATTTTTAGATAATGTTAAAGCAAAATTATGTTAGTAATTATAGTACAATGATAAAACCGCAGGCTATTGATCCTGGTGATATTTGCACTTATCTTTTACTCAGTGCACTATTTGAAAATGATGTATTATTGCTTCAGGCTACAGTTAGTAAAATGAAAGCTGTGAACTTAAAATTGCCATTAAAACCCTTTGGTGATCCACAAGTCTGTCACCTCCCTTTGCCTTGAGACCACAATCACACATGTGAATGAATATAACTGAAAAGGCATTTGATCTCACTGTTAACAAATAGGTGGGGTACAATAAGTTCTTTTTCTCATGCGGTCTATGTGTAAACAAAATTTGGCACTTCAGGAGAAAAAGGAAGTTACTTACAGTTACTGACAGTTCCTTAAACTTTGTGCTGGTCAAAGGAAGCTGGAATACAAATTGGTACTATAGATGATTTGGTGGTCTTCTTGCCTTTGGATATGTTTATCTTGCCTCATCAAAATTGCTGCATATTTTGACTTGGAAATGAAGGGGTTAATCTCGAGCATGTGTTTCCAATTGTAGCATTTTACTACTTAG
>VZZY01020876.1:14579-43367 GCA_013400335.1 Eurystomus gularis
CCCCCCCTCCTCCTTCCCCTAGCTTTATAGCTGAGCTGACGTCATATGGTATGGAATATCCCTTTGGTCAGTTTGGGTCAGCTGTCCTGGTTGTGTCCCCTCCCAAGATCTTGCCCACCCCATCCCACTGGAGGGGTGAATGCTGGGATCCTTGCTCAGCAGTAGTCACAACACAGGTCCCTTCTAGCTCCCAGCACAAAACACTGCTGCTATGTGGAAAACCAGCTCAGTCAGACCCACTACAAGGAGAAACACACTCGAGAAGTCTGTATTTAACATGAGAAGTAACAGAATGTATTCTCAGGTAAATGGAAACTGATGGGCAAATTGGGACTGTTCTTGCCAAGGGAAAATTTCAGGTCTCAGTAAAGCATATTCTCTATAGGCAAAAATGGTTCTTCTTCAACTGTGTGTGAGTGGGAGGAGAGGGAGAGATAAGGATAAGTGAAATAGGAAACACTTGGCAGAAATCAGATCTAGGATTTGGTTGAACCCAAGCTGAAATCTAAATGTTCTCATTCCTCATTTCACCTTGATAATAAACCCGAATGTTACATTTCCCAGAGGAAAAACAGAAGTGCTGTAACTAGAGTATAGTCAACAACAGAAAACTTTAGTAAAAATAACTGAAGTACAAAATAGTAGAAACTACTATTTGCAGAGCACAAGGAAAAAGGAATATAGAAAATAAAATAAATTTAAAAGTAATGACTAATATGTTCAAATACTAAAATTGACTATATTCAGAAAACAGGAGATTTATGAGGCCTTAGACTTCAAACAGGTTGTTTCTCCCAAGTAATACTGGAACAGCTCCTTCAGGATGGCTTTTTATGGCTGAAATTGCTCAGTGTTTCTGGGGTCTGGAGCTTCACTTGCTGCCATGGCTCAGGAAAAAAACATTGCAATTACTGTATTGCTGTTAGTTATCACACTGAGTGGTTATATAATGCAAAATATAGATAAAGGTCTTTGACTTCAAGTAGGATGAGTAAGGTTTGAAAAAGGGTAAGTGGGTTGTAGTTGCACAGAGGTGCGAACATAGGCAATTATTTAATATAATTGAGAAGTGGCAAGTTCCAATTAGGTTACTGCAGAAATCTTCAATTTCTGAAGGCCCTGGGAGTAAATGGTTGCAGATGACTTAAGGCGTTAATTCCACCTTAACTGCAGAGGGAATTCCTACAGAGGATCTGGAGGGTTTGCCTGGAGAATCTAGAGGCAATTCATACAGGATGAGACACCTAGCTGAGGAGATTTTTACTGTCTTAAAAGTGCTTTGATTAAAATAAATAAATGGAGTCTAGTGATATGTTTCCTTTTACCTAAGCTTGTGCATCTAAAATTCAGGTACCTAGATTAGGCTTTTCTTGCAGACTTCTGTAAGCAGTTGTAAGAGAGAGGTCCAAGCCAGAGGGAAATTCATTCTGCCTGAGGTCAGTCACAGTAATTTTCTCTGAAAGTGAAGTTTAGGCTCCTTCAGTCTTGCACATCTATCTCTTAATCAGCTGAATCCCTCCTAAATGACTATTTTGCAGCACTAAGCTGCTGTCTATTTAAGAGGATTATAATGTATTTATGGATAGTTCTCATTTAAGTGTTCCTATACTAATCTTGATTTTTTCTAAAGTAATTTAAAATACTTCTCATGCCCTGTAAAAAAGTTGACAGGATTACAGAGACTTGCATGTTGAAAACTGCCATGTAATTAACAACTTTGTTATAACAGTTTTAATCCTATTCTCAAAGTGACAAATTTTGTTCAATTAATACAAAAATATTTCTATAAAAAGAGGCAGGTGTTTTCCTCTGATTACTGCACTAAACAACCAAATACACCAGTGATCACTGTATTTAGATTGTGAATTCCTTATACAAATAAATTAGAAATAGTTCTTACTGCTTCCTTTATTTTGCAACAAAATGTTGTTACTAAAATGGTTGTTTATGTTTCTCAAGTTCTTGGCTGGAAAGTAAGCTGATCAAATCAGCCTTCAGCATGTGATCTGGTCAATAAAATTCTACTTTAAAAGTTTACCTTTTTTCTGGTAAGCAGGTTTGAGTCAGAAGGTGGTTGCAATCAACAAAATTAGATGAGTGTAATGCTCAGAATTGAATGAGTGTTAATGTCTGTGTTCAGTTATAAACTCATTTGCAAAAGTATTACAGCTACGTTCCAAGAACAATAATATTCCATAGACAAAGTTACTCTAAATACTAGCTTTGTTGAAAACAAAAATTTGCAATGCTACTTTTGTAAAATGTTTCCTTATTATTAAGAAGGGGGGAAAATATCTTCTACATTGCTCTTTTTCTCTGGTTTTTGTTTGGTTTTTTAAAGTGTATTAATGGTTTAAAGTGCTTTTCTGATTCAGTTTCACTGTACGTGCATTTAATCAGTTGAGCTGAAGTACTTTATGAGAAGGGAGGAAAGAATATCACCATATTTTCATTGTATTCTTCAACATGGTACTTGGTACTAATGCCTGTTCATTTCCTCTATGAAGATTATCTTATAATTTGAGTTAATTGTGCTACATTTTGCATGAAAAAAGTGGGTAGTATTGTTTTTCTTTTGAGACGTGTGGGAGCAGCATGCACAGAAAAAAACCCAGCTAAATGAACAATGAAATTAGGATTCCTTGCACTAGTGGTCACTGAGACAATTCTCTTCTCCTGTCTGATGAATGGAAGAAATAGTAGCCTGAAATTACTTCTTTCTCTGCTGGAGCTTTTAAACTTTTCACATGCTGAGAGCTTTAGAAAGAGAACAAAGCAATATAGGTATAAGATTAAAATGCTCACCAGAAATGGTTTGCCTTTTTTGAACTTCACATTATTTTCTTGAACTTGCATTCTTCTGCCTCTATTTCATACAAGAATCACGATGTATATCTCAAGAAGTGTTATGGTCATTCCCAAGATCTCAGTGTTGCTATGCATTGTCATGGATGTTACCAGAAACTTCAACAGTAATAAAGAGTGAACACATTGAAATAGTAGCTAAAGGTGATTTAGATGCTTGTAGTTTACTTTTAGATTTAAATGAGTAACTTGTATTTCTTTTTGTGACAAATGAGATGATGTATTCTAATAGCTCTTTCTGAGAGCTGTGCTAGGCATCAACAGAGTTAAATCCAGAAACTGTAACAAAGCCTGATGGGAACAATGTATTATTACATTATCAGCATACTGTTCCTTGGGCTAGCCTTTGGTTTGTATTTATCTGCTTTAAGAGACACTTTATAAGTTGCTCTCTCATATTATTGGAGTTAGTTTGGTTACTATGAAATAACAGCAATGTCCATAGCTGTGTTATTACTTTCATTATTTATTATCAGGTTTGACAAGAAATGTCAATGATAAATAGGTGGCTGAAGAATAGAGGCTATGAAATAATCTTTTTGGGTCTGTGTGTGTCAACAAAGGTTCTTCATATCCAGATACTGTAATTTGTTTGTGCTTCATATCTATAGGGAGGAACAAAAGAAATTAAGTACTTTTTAAAGCTAATTATGAATTCAGAAGGCAGTGGTTCCTCCTGGTGAGGAACCACTCACGTAGCGGGAAGATGGGGAAATAATCTGAAATAACATCAGATAACAAATTAAGTGTGGCCCAGACATTTCATTACTCTTAATTATTTTGACCAAGTGTTTTTTTTCAAGGATTTAATACAAAATTTTAAAGTAATATTTGCTCACATATATCATAGATTTGGGCCTATCCATGTGCAAATAAAGTATATCTTTGTTGAAGAAAATCCTTAAAATGGAGAAGGGAAATCTAATGATACAGACCCAATTTGGGAGGCTATGTTAATTTCAGTTGCTTGAAAAATCTGAAGTAGGTAATAACCTGCATACTTGGGGTTCAGCTGATATACAGGGATTGTTTGCTTGTGTATAGGGTGGGTTTCTTAAATTTCTATAGTAGATATGAGAATGCTTGCAAGCAACATTTGTCAAATATTACCAGTGTATGTGAAGAGCCCAGGAAAACTAAGTGCCTAATCAGTAAAAATGCAGTTTAATGTAACAGGATTTACACTTTGTTAGAAAAGAATCAAAATGTGTAGATTTCAGACTTTTTATAGATTCAGGACCACATTAATAGAACATCTGTATTTTTTTAAGCATTTAATTGGTGTAGCACTGTAATTGGTGTAACAGAGCTCAGAACTTGAATTCTGTCTTTACTTTCTTTCCTACCCAGAACTATCCTATATTTTGCAGTCAGGTCCCAAATGCAAGAAGGAAGGAAATCTCTTGAATGAAAACTCAAACCAAGTTATCTACTATGGTGGTGGGGTTTTTGTTTTGGCTTTTGTTTGTTGTGGGTTTTTGTTGTTTTTTTTTAAAGTGCAACATAAGACGTTGGACCATACCTATCATTTCAACAACCTACAATCTTCTTTCAGTTGCCTGATGCCTTCTTACTCCTTAACCACTCATTCCTACACTACAGCCACGCTTCAATTCCTGCTGACTACACTCCGCAAACTTCTTCCCCTACCATTATCTCAGCTCCTTCCTAGTAGCATGCCTGCTGTTGCATCTGCACTTACTGTGACTTGACGCTGTGATATCAGTCATCTTGTTAGATATGACACATGCATACATTACTCTTTGAAATTCTGCAATTTCAGAAATCGTATATAAAATGTAGGAAGTAGGAAATAAAAAATTAGCACTCTTCATTTATTGATGGAGAGGTGGCTCATATTGGTGTTGAAGTATTTGCATTGGTCAGACAGAATCATATGTAGACTCATGGAATCATGAAGTTTTTCCAACCTAAAAGATCATCAGGTCCAACCGTAACCCTACTCTACCCAGGTCCACTGCTAAACCATGTCCTGAAGCGTCACATCTACATAGCTTTTAAACACATCCATGGATGGTGATTCAGCCACGTCCCTGGACAGCCTGTTCCAGTACCTGACAACCCTTTCAGTGAAAAATTTTTCCTAATGTCCAACCTAAACCTCTCCTGAGGCCATTTCTTCTTGTCCTATCACTTGTTACTTGTGAGAAAAGACCAGCACCCACCCTTCTAAACCTCCTTTCAGACAGTTGTAGAGAGCAATGTCTCCCCTCAGAGTCCTCTTCTTCAGACTAAGCAGTCCCAGTTTCCTCAGCAGCTTCTCATAAGACTTGGTCTCCAGGCCCTTCAGCAGCTTTGATGCCCTTCTCTGGACCCACTCCAGCACCTCAATGTCTGCCTTGTATTGAGTTGCCAGAAACTGAAACAGTACTTGAGGTGTGGCCTCACTAATGCCAAATACAGGGGGATGATCACTTCCCTAGTTCTTGCCATACTAAGCAGAGATGCTGTTGGCCTTCTCAGCTGCCTGGGCACACTGCTGGCCCATATTAACCCAGTTGTTGATAAGTATCCCCAAGTCCTTTTCTGCTGGCCAACTTTCCAGACATACTTCCCCAAGTCTGTAGCATTGCAAGGGATTGTTGTGGCTCAAGTGTGGGACTCAACACTTAGTCTTTTTGAAGCTCATACAATTGACCTTGGCTCATTGATCCAGTTTGTCCAGATCCCTCTGTAGAGCCTCCCTACCCTCAAGCAGATCAACACTCCCACCCAACTTGGTGTCATCTGCAAATTTACTGAGAGGGCACTCTATCTTCTCCTCAAGATCATTGAGAAAGACATTAAACAGAAGTGGCCCCAATACCAACCCCTGGGGAACACCACTTGTGACTGGCTGCCAGCTGGCTTTAACTCCATTCGCTACCACTCTTTGGCCTGGCTGTCCAGCCAGTGTTTTACCCAGCAGAGTGTATGTCTGTCCAAGCCATGCACAGCCAGTTTTTTCATGAGGTGTTACAACCTTAACTGGAGAGGATAATGCTGGAGCAACTCTCTTTGCTGTCCTTTGGTTCTCATTCTCACAAGGACTGTAACTCTTTCATGTTTTCTTCTTATCTCTTGTATTATCTTCATATTGGGCTATTTCAAATGATTGGCTATGTCCTTGTTCTCATTTATATCCTGTAAAGCTAATTCTACCCAGCTCTAAAGACTACATTCTTTAAGGATCAGTAATTAACCTTCCTGTCTTGTGGTTTTACCCTTGGAGATATCTGTTAGCATCCTGGGCTTCTATTATTAGGGATTTCTGCTGAAATAGTATTATTCTTGTCATTCTGAATGCCCATGGTTACCTTCAGTAGAAGTAACACCATGTCCTTTTTAACCTTTTGTCACCCTCTCACTCCCCTCTTCCCTCCCTCCTGCCCCATCACCAATTTTATTGAATTTGGTAGTCATTCCGACAATAAGAAGTGATCTTAAGGTTCTCTTCAAAAGGGTATAGAATCAGTATGCTATTCCTCCACAACAAGCTATTTGTACATACCCCAGAGCATAAGTGTCATGCAACAGAACCTCTGGCATATGGACACACTGCTTCACTGGTATGCTAGAGGAATAAGCCATCTTTAGACAAAGTAGGAATATGATCTGTGCATGGCTTAGAGAACTTACTCTCTTCTTTAGTTATTTCTACAGGTGTGCAATATATACACCTTGATTATTAGAAGCAATATTATCTCCTCTATTATTTTGTTATGCTTTATTGAACAATTTGCCATTGCAGATCACGAGAGAATGTAATCAGTAGTTCCCAGAAAACTTAAAATTGGTTCATACTAGGCCCTTTCTATAGCAATTTATATTTTGAAGTATGATGATATCCATGACAAGCAGAAAAATGCATTTGCAGAATTCAATCCCTGTATTAGCATAACTAAACAAAAATTTAACAATGACTGCCCAAGCATAGCCAAAAACCAATGGTATCCTTGATTTTTTTTTTTTTTCCCTCCCCACTAAATTTATGTTAAAGGTAGTTGCATTTTTATAGAGAAAAATAATTGCTTACCCTTTTGCTCTACCGGTAATGTTCTGTATGAACACTAATCAGTCTCAGTGAAACTCTAATCTTAAGCAGAGTGAATGAAATACTCATTAGACGTGCATTGTCTACATTGTTCAATACATGACTGTCGGGAACAAATAGGCAAAGAGGTAGCAATAGTGTTTNAGCCTGTTCCAGTACCTGACAACCCTTTCAGTGAAAAATTTTTCCTAATGTCCAACCTAAACCTCTCCTGAGGCCATTTCTTCTTGTCCTATCACTTGTTACTTGTGAGAAAAGACCAGCACCCACCCTTCTAAACCTCCTTTCAGACAGTTGTAGAGAGCAATGTCTCCCCTCAGAGTCCTCTTCTTCAGACTAAGCAGTCCCAGTTTCCTCAGCAGCTTCTCATAAGACTTGGTCTCCAGGCCCTTCAGCAGCTTTGATGCCCTTCTCTGGACCCACTCCAGCACCTCAATGTCTGCCTTGTATTGAGTTGCCAGAAACTGAAACAGTACTTGAGGTGTGGCCTCACTAATGCCAAATACAGGGGGATGATCACTTCCCTAGTTCTTGCCATACTAAGCAGAGATGCTGTTGGCCTTCTCAGCTGCCTGGGCACACTGCTGGCCCATATTAACCCAGTTGTTGATAAGTATCCCCAAGTCCTTTTCTGCTGGCCAACTTTCCAGACATACTTCCCCAAGTCTGTAGCATTGCAAGGGATTGTTGTGGCTCAAGTGTGGGACTCAACACTTAGTCTTTTTGAAGCTCATACAATTGACCTTGGCTCATTGATCCAGTTTGTCCAGATCCCTCTGTAGAGCCTCCCTACCCTCAAGCAGATCAACACTCCCACCCAACTTGGTGTCATCTGCAAATTTACTGAGAGGGCACTCTATCTTCTCCTCAAGATCATTGAGAAAGACATTAAACAGAAGTGGCCCCAATACCAACCCCTGGGGAACACCACTTGTGACTGGCTGCCAGCTGGCTTTAACTCCATTCGCTACCACTCTTTGGCCTGGCTGTCCAGCCAGTGTTTTACCCAGCAGAGTGTATGTCTGTCCAAGCCATGCACAGCCAGTTTTTTCATGAGGTGTTACAACCTTAACTGGAGAGGATAATGCTGGAGCAACTCTCTTTGCTGTCCTTTGGTTCTCATTCTCACAAGGACTGTAACTCTTTCATGTTTTCTTCTTATCTCTTGTATTATCTTCATATTGGGCTATTTCAAATGATTGGCTATGTCCTTGTTCTCATTTATATCCTGTAAAGCTAATTCTACCCAGCTCTAAAGACTACATTCTTTAAGGATCAGTAATTAACCTTCCTGTCTTGTGGTTTTACCCTTGGAGATATCTGTTAGCATCCTGGGCTTCTATTATTAGGGATTTCTGCTGAAATAGTATTATTCTTGTCATTCTGAATGCCCATGGTTACCTTCAGTAGAAGTAACACCATGTCCTTTTTAACCTTTTGTCACCCTCTCACTCCCCTCTTCCCTCCCTCCTGCCCCATCACCAATTTTATTGAATTTGGTAGTCATTCCGACAATAAGAAGTGATCTTAAGGTTCTCTTCAAAAGGGTATAGAATCAGTATGCTATTCCTCCACAACAAGCTATTTGTACATACCCCAGAGCATAAGTGTCATGCAACAGAACCTCTGGCATATGGACACACTGCTTCACTGGTATGCTAGAGGAATAAGCCATCTTTAGACAAAGTAGGAATATGATCTGTGCATGGCTTAGAGAACTTACTCTCTTCTTTAGTTATTTCTACAGGTGTGCAATATATACACCTTGATTATTAGAAGCAATATTATCTCCTCTATTATTTTGTTATGCTTTATTGAACAATTTGCCATTGCAGATCACGAGAGAATGTAATCAGTAGTTCCCAGAAAACTTAAAATTGGTTCATACTAGGCCCTTTCTATAGCAATTTATATTTTGAAGTATGATGATATCCATGACAAGCAGAAAAATGCATTTGCAGAATTCAATCCCTGTATTAGCATAACTAAACAAAAATTTAACAATGACTGCCCAAGCATAGCCAAAAACCAATGGTATCCTTGATTTTTTTTTTTTTCCCTCCCCACTAAATTTATGTTAAAGGTAGTTGCATTTTTATAGAGAAAAATAATTGCTTACCCTTTTGCTCTACCGGTAATGTTCTGTATGAACACTAATCAGTCTCAGTGAAACTCTAATCTTAAGCAGAGTGAATGAAATACTCATTAGACGTGCATTGTCTACATTGTTCAATACATGACTGTCGGGAACAAATAGGCAAAGAGGTAGCAATAGTGTTTTCTTATATCTCTTTACAGCAGTTAAAATGACTAAAAAATGAAATAGAAAAGATATTTCCAAGAAAGCCTTGGATTTTCTGTGCTACACTGCATGAGCTTCTGATTCTGATGACACTGCCGTAATGTACGTGATTTTAAGAGCAGTTCTTTGCTATGGCACAAACATTACAATAGAATATTAGTAAGCTATGGAACTATTATCTTATTCTTTGAAACCAGTCTAATAATATTATTTAATTAATTAGGTTGCCAGCTACATTGATTAACTACCTGGTTAAGCATATCAAAGACTAACAACAGCTGAAATGGGCTTTCAGAGACTTCTATTTTCTTCTGGTCATCAAGATAAATAATGATGTAATTCAATATGGTGATATTCCTTAGGTCGATGTCACTGTCATATTTAATGATTCACAGTTTCCTTTATTCCTTTGTGTATAAACCAACATTTGGGAAAACTAGCTATGTTGCTTGCCTTGGGCTGTGATCTGTCTGCTCTAAAGGCAGACCTCTGGTAACAGACAGCTGCTTGGAGGTGCCTGCTACTTCACCAGGGCTACCCTGGATATATGTGTGTCAGTGAAGCAAGCTACATTTTGATTAGCGGGACTTCATTTTAAAAATATTTATTTATTTTTGTTGCAAAGCCTTCCAACAATTTTCAGATGTCAGAAGACAGACACTGACATTCAGGGGATTTACCATTATCAGTCAAAACTACATGGCTGTGTTGCTATAGAGCACGTTGTGCTGTCTGTTGTATCAAGCTAGGGTAAAGTTTCATTAAGTTTCCTTTACCCAGCACCAGTGGAAATAATTATGTATCATTTTCTCCTGCCCTGGTGGTTATGGTGCAATATACAGTTAATATAGTTATGTATTTGAGCTTTACAGTGCTTGCTGACTCCAAGGAGTGGGATTTCATGTGAGCAGTGGTAGCTTAGCATCCTGAATATTAAGACTTTTCATATATAGGAAGAATAACGAAATACCACATCCATGGGGAAGTGTGATATCTTCACAAGTAGGAAAAAGAGGGGAAAAAACATGTCTTCAAATAAAAGATGTTCTTAGGGAGGATGTGACTGTATTGGCAAATGATTGCATATATTTATGACACCAAAATGAACAGTTAATAGGATGATCTTTGGTATGACAAATAGCTTTGACATTGGAAAAGAAACATATTCATGTCATAGTGGACATGATGATTTAGACTGCTCCTTTATAAGAAATCAATAGAAATTATATTGTAGAAAATATAGCATGCTTGTTCAACAGGTTTTTTTTGTACATTTCATTCTTTAATATTTTTAAATGTGATATGCTCAGTAAATTAAGTCAATATTTCCTAGAGTAGCTGAGTGGATTGAATTAATATTTGTTATTGTAGTAAAGTAATATCACAAGTCTGTGAAACATCACTAGAAGGAATTTACATTAGTTGTCTGTTTACTCTAGTGTCCTCCAATCACTCAGCAACAACGCACAAGTGGGTATCTTCCCAAAATCTGAGAAATGTTTAATCGTGGTTTTCAAGGTCATTCAGAAATGCCACAACCTGCTGATCTTGCAGGTGTAGTTCCATTGAGAAAAGTAATTGTAGGAAGGAGGATATCCATTGCAGACAGCCGAACTAAAAGGAATGAACAATAAAAATGTCAAAAACTTGTTCTTCCAATATATATAGAATTTCTCTGAGGAGCAGACAAACAAAGATTTAGCAAAATTGTAAACATAGCTGTCTGAGTTTTCAACTCACTCAAAGCTTCCTTTCAGAGAGTAGTAGGCCCCTGCCATAACCATTTAGCAGAGAAAGAGAGAAATGTTTGCCCTAGTGCTGAAGTACGCAAAGCTATTGAGTCTTCCCTACTGCCTACGGGCATCATAGCAGTAAGCAGAGAGGATAACTGCACAGCAGCAGCTGCTTTTGCCTCTGGCCTTGCTGTAGGCCAGTCTGAATCCTTACCACCACTGTACATGTTTTATCTCAGTGATGAGACCCATAAGAGTGGACAAGTGACTCTGCACCCTACTCCTGCCATCCCTGAGACGTTATTCCTCTGTGTAGTGTAGTGGAGCAACAGAGATGTGTCTACAAGGGAGTTTGCTGCCCCTCTGAGTGACTCTCACCAAACACATTTAGTTGCGTGTTCCTGTGGACACAGCTGAAAAAGTTGAGACAGACTCGCCCCTTCTCACCATTTTGACAGAAAGCATATATACTTCCGTTATTTAAACTATAGCATTGTCATGTATCTTAACGAAATCAGCAACACGACTATTTATTTATACAAGATGCACCTTACTGAAACACTCCCAATTAAAGAAGTACCTATGTATCCATTGTCTGGGGGATTGTTTTAATTACAGAATGGTAGAGATTGGAAGGGACTTCTGGAGATCATCTAGTCCACCCCGTCACTAAAGTAGATTTGTCTAGATCAGGTTGCACAGGATCGTGTCCATGTGGGTTTTCCAAGTCTCCAGAGAAGGAGCCTCCACAACCTCTCTGGACAGCCTGTTCCAGTGCTCCATCACCATCATATTAAATAAGTTTTTCCTTAGGTTCAGGTGGAACTTCCTGTGTTACAATTTGTGCCCCCTGCCCCTTGTCCTGTCACTGGGCATCACTGAAAAGAATCTAGTCCCATCCTCTTGACATTCACCCTTTAGATTTAAACACTTTATAAGCATTGATAAGGTCCCCTCTCAGTCTCCTCCAGGCTAAAAGACCCAGGTCTCTTAGCCTTTCCTTGTAAGAGAGGTTCTCCAGTCCCCTAATTATCTTTGTTACCCATTTCAGAATGCTTCCCTATTTTGGCCATATTAACAAAGTAGATTTTTGCCTAGTTTGGGTTCCCCTACAAGAATTTGAGGCAGAAGGTCCAGAATAATATATTTTGAATATCTTATTGAATTACACGTATATGCAAATCTCTAGGTAAGAGCAGGCAAAAAACGTTAAGAAATCAGGTGAGTCTTCCATGAAACTAAATTTTCTTACTCATCTTTACCTATTACACATCTCTACAATTCAAGTAAAACATTGTGTAATTATCCTGCTAATAGGAAATGGAAAGAACTCTTCAGCTTTTCATTTTTGTAGATTTCGGTGCCTAACTGAAATAGATTAACTACGAAAGAAGTGCTCCCATCACATGGAAGTAGACAATACTGCCCTAGGGGTTGTAGTGTCTGAATAAGCTGTTTCAAGTTTTCGGCAAGTGAGATTTTTGTGAAATGGTTATGACCAAGGCAAGAGTTCAGTTCTCTTAGTTAAGACCATAGTGGAAGATATGGCCAAATGTCTTCAGACAAGGAAAAAAAAAAAAGCACTATTAGTTTCAGTTAAAAAAAATAAAACCAGCAGCCTAGAAATATCTTTTGCCTCCACTGAATAACATTTGCTCTGGGATTTGCCGTCACAGAAATGTGGATACCAGCAGCTCTCAATTTGTGGCCATGACCTCCTTTCTTTGTGCCAGGAATCTGCTCAGATGTTCTAAGCAGTCTTGGCTTCTCTGCACCCCAGAGAGGTACTATAGCCTTAGGCTTTCCCTGAAGTCTTTCTCAAATCAGTTTTCATACTGAATATGCACGAGACAGCTGCCAAGTTAAGTTTCTGTGACTTCTCCTAAGCAACTTAATTGTAAGCCAGTTAAACACCTTCCAGTAGAACCATGTGAATAGTCTTCTCAAAATTCAGATGCCTGCAAAAAAACCAAAAAAACAAAACAAAAACAAACCCAAAAGCAATACCCCAGGAAAACAACTGGAAGCTTGCTAGATAGAAGAAGTAATACAACCATTTGCCTATTATTGCAATGTCATTCTCAGCAGAAGAAAGGAAGGGAACTGGAAGAAGTGCAGAAGAGTTGCAGGAAAAGAATGTGTTTATTTGCCCAGCTGCACCTGCACATACCTTGTTCCTTGTATTTACACGTGCATTTATGTATTTTGTTGCTGTGCTTAGTTATCTTCCATTTTGCCTAAAAAAAAAATAGGTCCTTACCTGTTAGTGTAATCTCAGAATGACTTCTGGTAGGAGATTCTGCCTCAAAGCACCTGAGGCAGTTCACACAGTTCTGCTGCAAATGCATTATAGTTGTACAAGCTGGATTGTGTGGGTTGGTGGACTCTGCAGGTACTTGCAGCGTATCAAGGTGGGACTGGCCTTTGCGGGATACGCAGCAGAGGAGAGATAGCAAAGGAGCCTTTCCCCTTTGTGAAGGCCAGTACTAGTCTTTGTACTAGTCAGTGTGGTGTTACTTTAACATCGTTGTCTCATATCTCTTGATGGGATATTACTGTGTTTGTGTTCCAGTGTCACCTGTGGTGAATACACATGATCTATGCTAAAATGAAGAAAATATCCAGCTAGATAGCTATAGATATATAAGTGCATATAGATAGATAGATGAATGAGAAATGAGTGAATTTTTCATCAAGTCCAGGACAACTTTTTAAGTAGCTGCCTAAACACAAGTTATAATTATAGCTCAGTTTATGACAGGCTATATCTACTGTAATTTGCCAGCATGTAGCTTAAAATTTCAAAGTTATGGAAGACTACACCTTTAAAAGTCTGAGGCCACTGATCTCATCTTCTGAAGAGAAAGATTTGCTGGAAACTCAGGCTGGAGAGTAATAAATCCATCAGAAGCCAAGAAATGCTTGGTGCTAGGAACAAAACTGAGGGGCTCATTTAGAGTAAGTAGCAATAGGGGGATGCTTTCACCTGCCGGAAGATTACATCCTTTAAATCAACTTTCATTCTTTGGGGTTTTTTTTTCCTGTTTGCTAAGAAACAGGATTCATTCTAGACCATATGAAAGCCCTTCCTGCTGTTTTGATGTAAAGCCTTTTGGACCTTATAAATCACAAATAACTTTGCTGTTTCACAGCTCCCACATCCACAGTTCCATGTATTCAGTATGTCATTCAAGGTGGATAGAGTTTAATCAATCTTCAAAATGTGCAATGGGAAAAATTCCCAGTGTTTAATTTTTCACTCTGTCTCAAAATTTCAGTCACAGAAGAAGAGAGGTAAGCCCATTAAACAGATGCCTACTTGGAGAACATAGAGAGAAATCTTTACTCGGATCCAAAAGAAGAAAAATTTATAATAATAACATAAAACGAATCACTCTTGTACCTCATCTCAACTTGATGTTTTAAGAGGAGGAGAGGGTCTTCCTTTGGCTTAAAAAAAAACCCCCAAAACCAAACAAAAATGCAGACAAATGCCAAATAACAAAGCTTTTGTAATTGTGACATTTCTTTTATCTCCTTTTGGAAGAAAACTGTTTGCATTTTATTTATTTTTCTGTTTACTGTTACGAGATTTTTCTTTTCATTTAAGTGCCTTTCATACCTTAGAGATAGAGGCTATGACCAATGATAGGACCATATTATGTGTAAAATAATTAATTTTAAGCTGTTAAGAAGTTTGCTAAGTAGATGGTAGGTAACAGAGTACTAGCCTATGCCACAGGAAATCCTTTCCAGTTTCCATAAAAATACACATTTCATTATCTCTACAACCAGAAATAAATTATATCTTTCAGGGCCTGCTTGTTAGTGAAGTAGTTCACTTCTGATAATATAGCAACTATGTCTAATCATATTTGGATACAGCTCTACCAGCTAGCATACTACTTGATCTTCCCTGCAACTTAGAGGTCATATTTTTTTTTTCATTATGTGACAGAGTAGTATTAATTTTACAATTATCCTCACACAGCACTAAAAAAATCAAAGTACCAAGTCATAATTTACTACTATCTAATAAGTATATAAACTCTGTAGAGTTTAATGTTACGTATAAAAACAAAGTCATTTAATCTTCCTACAAGTGCATTTTTACTCTAATATCCCTTTAATTATGGTGACAAGAAATATGTGGATTTTTTTTAAACCCCAAGCAACATAAAAATAAATAAACCTCCCTAAAGTTCATTTCAATATGCCTATTTGCAGCTAACTCCATAATGAGAATATACTACCAGGAAAATGCATTAAAAAAAAGGTTGCTATGGGCTTTTCAAAAGGTGTATAGTTTAAATCTTAATGTGTCAGCCAAGGAAAAGTAAGAGAAAACAAAAATCTAAGAAATCTAAGAAAAATACAGGGCAAAGACACAATGCCTTCAACAAATAGGAATTTCTTTTTTTAATCAGCTTTAGGACAAGTGACTGATACGACTACTGGCGCAATTTTTACTTGATCCCATTATTTCTGCCTGGTTTATACTTCTCTTGTGTAATTACTGTGTGCTGGTAGTAAACATGCGTTCAGTTCAGAAAAGAAGGAAATGCAAAATTTATCTTATTTGAGGAATATCCAAAATGAGTGTCTAGTTTTCTGTTTTGTTTCGTTTAACCTATAATCTCTTTCATGCTCTGTCACAAGCTTCAGGAATGAAAAAAACTTTAAAGTTTTATGCAAATTGTTGTCATACTGCTAGAGCTCTTTTATGCTTGCTTGCTTGAAGGTCCGTTCTGCACCCCTGTTTGCTACCTCCTTGGCCATTTAAAAGAAAGAAAATAACCCATTAAAGACCATCTCTGCATCAACAAGTGTAATATCTATGCAAAAACGTAACACTGCCAATTTCTGCACTGACACAGGAAAAAAAAAAATCTTCTGTCTTCCCTTCTCTTTGTACATAGGGTTGCTGATACCAGGTATTTAAGTTCTAAGACTTTTTTGTTGTTTCAAAAAAAACCCATGCAATTAAGTGCTTGTACTCTCCTCCTTATAAAGCACTGTAAATATTGCCTGTTTTATAGTAATAATTTAGCTTTCCCCTGCCTTTGTACCAGAAGTATAATCCTATAAATGTGTATACTACTTGGCTATTTTGATATTTTAGTGCTTCATCTAAAAATAATTAATGCATCTTATAATTAAAAATGTGTATTATTTAGAAACTGTCCAAAACCCTATTTATGCTCTCTGTCATACACTCCATCATCAGTAATTATTATTTTATTCACACAGCCAAGACTTCAGATCTAATCCAGCAGCAGTTAGTAGTATAATCCATTTTCCTTATTAATCTCTTTGACAGCAAACATTCTCATTAAGGCATCACATCATCCATTTGCTCCCTTACTCACCCATACGTATTAAAAGTGATTGTAACAGGTGAAATCTTATTACAAGGATCAGAACAAATTTTAAACAGATTAAAACCTCAAACCAACAAAAAACCACTCAAATAGACCCTCAAAATTTGAGCAGATTTTTAGAGCCGTAAGTTCTCCAAATACATATTTTTTTCAAGGTATTGCTTGTGAAATTCAGGATGGGAAAGAGGAAATAGTGGGCAACGTTCTGCTACTACAATCTACTGATGCAAGAGGAATAGAATAACTATAAAACATGTTCTTTAAGTCTTGCTTTTGAGTAATAGGAGCAAGCACCCAGAGCTGAACCCAGATAGGACTCCAAGTGCTAGTTCAGCTCTAGGACTGCTCTGATTCTGCAACAGAGATAAGATTACTTGCTTTCAGATTTATTTTTTTTTTGAGTATTAAAGAAATTTAACCTGTACACTGCATGAGATGTTTTGTGGTTTTTATTAGTTTATTTTTGGTAATGTGTTTAGTGCACATTTTGTGTACTACGGTCTATCAAAAAAAGTTCATATTGTTTTCTTGCATGAAAAATATAACTCACATCTCGTGTTTTCTGAAACTGATGTGTGGCAAGGACTTTGTATTATAGCATTACTGCTATTTGTAACAGGTTTTGGTTTGAATTCATTTTAAGTTCTGTAAAATTAATCAACTTTTTTCTTCAAGTTTAGTGCTAGAGACTTCCTGGCAGATAATAACAAAAGCTAATTGTCTGTGGTAGAGATAAACAACTTTAATTATTCTTCTACTTTCATTATACTGCATACTGTTCTTGTTGTAATAGCATCAGTTTGACTTGTTTAAAAAAAAAAAAAATCCAAAACCAACCAATAACAGCATCAAATAATTTTTTTCTTTTGCTTCCGTCTTCATCCTAAAAAAACCCCCCAACAAAGAAAAAAAAACCCACACAAAATATTATATCAACACATTTTTCAAAAAATTAAGGTCAGAAGGTACTATTGGATTTTTAGTCTGCTTTTAGGTGTATTGGAAACCATTACATGTTTTCCTGTACTGTTAAATATCTCATGAAGATGTAAACAGAAACACAAGATCAGACACCTTTCTGTAAATCATACTTTGCATTATAATTTCCATAAAGCTACCCAAGACTTCAAAGGATAGCTAATCCAATAGTTTTCTGATAGTTTGTCTAATCGTGAGCCAAGTTTAATTTGTGTTCTAACTGAGCTAGAATCTTGAACTTAATTTACATATATATTTTTCTTTACTTTTTGTATAAGAGGAAAAATACCCTCAAGTCTGAAAATTTGCCTTTCCCTTGGAGATAATCGGTGTTCATTTTCAGACTTGAGAGTCAAACGTTTGGATATTTATGATGGTTGCAAATGTTTCCAAAAGTTATCCGGTTTAGTTGAGAATAAGATGATGCCAGTAAAACTTACTTTGTGGTTACAGCAGTAAAGAATTCATTACTGATGCCATGACACTGGTAAAGATTTATTCTCCTACTTGAATATCTGTTTGAAGATATCGACTTCCAAACAAGTATCTGGTTAATTTTGAAACTGTCGTAAGTGAGTGCAATATGAAGGTGAATGTAGTGTGTTTTGTGTTTGAAAATGGATATTTCTAAATGATTGCAAAATGCTAGGTCTTATTGCTGATATTTTGAGACTGTACAGCTCCCAAATGAAAGTTTCTGCTGCTTCCACCACAGCTCTAAAATCTGCACATTACCTAGAAAAATATAATAACATAGCTTTCTCTCTACATGGGTTCTGGTAGTCTCCAAAAGCCAAAAGTTCCATCTTCTATGCTTATATTGAATAATATGGCCCATATTAATTAGACATCCTACACACACTAGTTCTTACTAACTTTATCACTGACAACATACAATGCTAGTTCCTACTCAGCTCTTTTACACAGCTCCTTCTGCTCAGAAAGTTAGTTATTAATGACTTCAAGATTTGTCCTGCAAATCATTCTGCCAGCTTCCAGTGCTGGCAACCCACATCAAACCAGTACTGATCCTGTTAGCTGTTATCCCTTCACTTACATTTTTGAACTAAACCAAAATCCCTTCATGTTTATTAAGACTTTAAATAAAGTTAGCAGAATGACTCTTTAACCTGGTTTTGGAAAAACACCCACGTTTTAGATACAGTAGTCACACAACATACCGGTATGATTTTGAGGAGAAAATTGGTTCTGTGAGAATTAGGATTCTTGGGAGCTCCATTTTCACGAACTAAAACTGCATGAGCCTGATCAGAAAGTTGCTGTCAGGGGTGAGCATTGCAAAGAGACCAGCTCCCAGTTCAAGTCTCCAGTCGAAACTGTCAGCTATGCAGAACTGGAGGACAAAGCATGCTGTCACTGCCACTTCACCAAATGACTGTAAGCCACAGAAAGTGGAGAAAATGTGCCCTCTGTCAGAAAGGGATAAAGAAATCATATGCTCAGGGAAATTAAAAGTCAGGGAAATGTGAAACCCTTCCCTTCACCTCAATCTGAGAGAGCAGGTGAGTGCTGTGAGGCAATATTAAGCATAGGACCCAGAAGATACTCCTTGTATGTGCAGCATTGCAAATATCTCAATTCATGCAGTATAATTTTAAAAAAAAAACCAACACAAAAAAAATACTAAAAAAACCCCCACCCTATAAAACCAAAACAAACCTCCAGGAATATCTATTTTGCCAGGATCCATAAATTTATGTGATTTTTGCTATATATAATCCATAAATAAGCCAAAACACTGTCCTTAAAATGCCTTAAGAATAAGTAAATTAACTTTTGAGGGTTTTTAGTTGGAAATAGTTTTATGGTGTTATTGAAGTCAAGGGAAAACTGCATTTGATTTCACTAGAATCAGGATTTTATCAATATTTACAGCTTTTAATATCCTGGATCACAAGATTATGTTATATGTGATAGAGTAATACCTTTCTGGAACATTAGGATTCCTGTATATTCATTGATCTTGGACTGCTTTGCTTATGTCTGCTCAAGAAAAGACTTAAGATGAACTCTGGAGCTCTGAAAATGGAGACCTTGAATATCTTTTTTGATGTTGCTTTGCCATAAGCTTGTTTGAGTTTAATAGCTTGGCTAACAATGATGTAGTCCACCAGCAGACAGCTTTGGCTCAGTTCTTCCAAAGCATGTATGAGTGTTTAGTTGTAGGAATATGGTGAACCTTAGGGTTTCCTGGTCCTGGCTCTGCCTGTCCTCAAATCACGTTGGGATGGGAGGTGGTACCCTTTTTGCTCTTTATCTGTGGGTTTCTGTAAGAGGAAAAATTCAGGACAAAATGAGGAGAATGCTCCAGGCAGGTCTCCAGTCAGGGTGACAGGTAAGTTCACATGGTGGAGCACATTCCAGTTTGTACCTGAGGCTCATAATGAGAATGAAAAAATATTTCCATATAGAATTAATTAGGCATACTGTGCATATTTTCTGGTAAGGAAGCTGCAAATATGAAAAAAAGTCCCCCCAAAGTAGATTATTTTTCATAAGTCTTAATAATTATATATTAATATGTAGCTTGTTCATAAAGAGCTCCTTCCGTGTTTTTTCCCCTGATATGTGAATTCCTGGTTGTTTTGATCAGTGATATAAATAATGAAATATAGTTTCTCTTCCCTGGATGGCTGAATATATCTTATGATCCAAATTGTGTCTCAGGTGTTCATCACTATAAATATGAGATTAATTCATCATAAGTATTCTGCCAAATTAAACTATGCTCTTCTCATGAATTTTCCTGTCTTTTATTCGTCAGTCCTCCAAATGTCCTCTATGGAAAAACACCATTAAAAAAATTGAACAATGTTAATAAAATTACAAAAAGGTTTCATTAGAAGACTGAACTTTTAATGATAAAACCCCAGTTTATCTGACTTCCCAAGCAATAATTACAAATGGAGGACTTTGGTACTTTTCCATGCAGTAAACATGGCTTCTTTTACTACTGGTTTTTAGGCAGGAGAAAACAAAAATGTAAATCACATTATAACATATTTCATAAAGATTATATTTTTATATAATATTACAAAGTTGCCTTCCTTATGGGCTAAATGTCATATTTTCATTTAAATTGTATACTTAAATATTAATTTAACAGACTAAATTAGGCAATGGTTGTAGACATCTTAAGTAATCGCTAAAAATAAATTCAGTATTCAATTTTTTTTTTTTTAAATTACTAGCTTACATGACAGTTTGTAAACTGTAGTAATGTAAATATACGGGGTTTGAGATTTTTTTAATAGAAGTAGCTTTATTTTAAAATTTAGATAAACTAAAAACATTAAAATCCTTGGTGTGGAAAATCTTATGGAACTAAGAGATCAATTGTAGAAGTTATAACAAGGGCAAAGAGCTAATCAGTGAATTTCATTTAATAACCATTTAAGAGTTGATTATACAGATTATTCTAGTTAACACACAACCTTAAAAGAAAGCAGTATTTGTACGAGGGGAATTTTATATTTTCTGTGTGCGCTGGCAAAAGCAGCTGTGCGCATCATGCCCAAGATATGTAGTTTGAGGTAGGGGGTTAAAAGGCATAAGAATGAAATAATAGAATCATAGAATTGTTTGATTGGAAAAGACCTTTAAGACCATTGAGTCCAACATTAATCTAACACTGCCAAGCCCACTACTAAACTGTCCCTCAGCACCACATCTATATATCTTTTAAATATCTCCAGGGATGGTGACTCCACCATCTCCCTAGGCAGCTTGTTTTAATGCTTAACAACCCTTTCACTGAAAAAATTTTTCTTAATAGCCAACCTAAACATTCCCTGGTGCAACCTGGGGCCATTTCCTCTTATCCTGTTGTTTGTGACTGGGGAGAAGAGGATTTTGCAATAACCTCCTTTCAGGTAGTTGTAGACAGCAATAGGATTTCCCCTGAACCTTGTTTTTTTCCAGGCTAAACAACCCCAGTTCCCTTGGCCGCTCCTCATAAGACTTGTTCTCTAGACCCTTCACCAGCTTCGTTGCCCTTCTTTGGACATGCTCCAGAACCTCAGTGTCTTTGTTGTAGTGAGAGGCCCAAAACTGAACAGAGTATTTGAGGTGTGGCCTCACTAGTGCTGAGTACAGGGGTACAATCACTTCTCTAGTCCTGCTGGCCACACTGTTTCTGATATAACCCAGTATGCTGTTGGCCTTCTCGGCCGTCTCGGCACATTGCTGGCTCATATTCAGCCAGCTGTCGATCAACACCCCCAGGTGTCTTTCTGCTGAACAGCTTTCCAGCCACTCCTCCCCAAGCCTGTAGTGTTGCATGGGGTTGTTGTGACCCAAGTGCAGAACCTGGCACTTGTCCTTGTTGAACCTCATCAGACTGTCCTTGGCCCATCAAATCCAGCCTGTCCAGGTCCCTCTGTAGAGCCTCCTTATTCTCAGGCACATCAACACACATGCCTAACTTGGTGTAATCTGTAAGATTACTGATGTAATCCTTTTTTTAATCTTCTATATTTCTCATACTTCTCACCTAACAAAAAAGCAACTTACAGAACATGTTTCTGTAGTCTCTGTCTGTGATGATATTATGAATTTTTTAAAAAGGAGTAGATTGAATCTTGTTGAAGAGAGTAACATTTACTTAGAGTAGTCGAAGTATTTTCTTTTGTGAAAGTGATGTGAGTACATTTTGTGCTTGGAATGCACTTATTTGGCATACGCTCTATTCCCTAGGTATTGCTAACCTTTCTAAGTTATTTCTTTTTTAGTCCTCAGTTTTAATTTAATATATTTGACAAGAAATTAGATTTTCTTGTGTGAACCTGAAAGTAAATCTTGGCAATATAAGAACAGGTCATAATTCTGAATGTAAAAAAGTTCTCTTTCTCTCTCTAACACACGTAAACACAAGCAAAAAAAAAAATTGTAGATCAGGTGGAACTTGAAACACTACATTTTTTGGTTTTGTTCATCTTTTGTGTGTGGAAGCAACATTAAATACATAGTTGTTCCATCTTTGGAGAGTATCTTGCACTGTTTTGGCCCTGGCACCTCATCTTGTTGCCTTTGACTTTGGGAACTCTGCAGCTGAGGGAATTAGGCTGTCCAATGTGAGCTGGAGAGAGCCTGAGAATTTGAGGAAATCCCACTACTTCTTAAAAATGACCACTCTGAAAACTGCAAGTCCAGAAACCTTAGGTGCTTTGGCTTGAAACTTGGTTCCCTGCCCATCCAGGCTCCTTGATGCAGAGCTGGAGCACCCATGGCTCCTGGGGTCCACTGAAGGATGCTGCTAGTGCTTTTATTTATCAAATTTATTTCACAGTAGGGAGCTGATACCTGCTGATCCAGAACGCTCATTTCAGTTAAGCTGCATATACCTGAAAGTTCAACAAAATGAAATAGTGCACTTAATTTCATTTGAGACACCTGTCATTGTTGCAGCCTGCTTTAAAACATTGTTGTCATCTTAACTGGTAAATACACAAACCCAAATTGTTGGAAGCCCTGCTCCTCTGATGATTCATGCTTGTGCATAGCTTCAGACAATTAGTAGCCTTGCTGAAATCAATAGGACTGCTCTCCAACTTTTATCCTGGCTCCACTGAAGAAGATTACGAATTTTCCACTGACTTCAATAAGGCCAGGTGGCTCTCAAAGTATTTCATGTGCTGCACAATGGGTAATAATGCAAAGGGGTGCCACCCTGGTGAAACTAGAAAATGCTGCATCTGTGCTATCACCTCTGGAACATGCCTTTTACAGTCTGGACTGTGGAATTGATGTCATTGTTAGATGCCTCTTCTATTTGCGTTTTCTGTAGTAAGTAAGTAGCTGTAATGCTTTTGCAGGTTTAGGACTTACTCTAGTCAGAGTTCTTGTTTAGTTACAAGTAGTAATATTCAGTAGAAGTAGGGAGAAAAAAAAATTAGGCCTTTCATTATAAATGAAATACTATTTCCAGCATAGGCCAGGTGGTACTTCTCTTGCAAGTATTCTTCCTAGGAATAAGACTTTTTTTAAGTGCCTGTGGCAAGCAATCCCATTCAGTGTTTTATTGGACTCCTTCAAGTACTCCATCAGACATAACAGCCATACTGTAACATGCTGATGGTTTATTCTTTGTGCATCGATATACCATAAATATGTTCTATCTGAACCACCTTCTAGTACTGGTGACCACCTTATCATCCTTAGCTTATTGTTCAGGGAATGTTGCAGAGTTTTGATCAACTAAGCAGTAGTTTCATCACAAAACTTTGGCTTGCAATTTAATTTCTAATCTGCTTTTGCCCAAAAGGTGAAAATAGAACTTGTCATTTCCAAAATCTACGTAGCAAGTTCTACATTTCCACCTGATGATAACCCCTGTCTACATCCATGATGTCTCTATTAGTTACTACAAGGAAATACTGGCTATGCACTAGCATTATCCTAACATTGCTTTCCAGGGCATTAGAAAATGACTACACAAGTGCTACATTATTTTAGCATTTGAGGACAGGAGTCTTCTTTATGGTTTTCTTCATCAAACACTTCTCAGGTCTCTAGTCCACAGGCTTCTGTATGTACATATGTACATACTTCAGAAATATAGTTGATCATGCCTATAAATATTTTCTTTCATATTCTTTAAGCAGAACAATTCGATTCTTCTTCCACCTGCCCCCTGCAAAACCCAAGTAACAACTCGTTAATAATTTTCTGAATATAAATTTACTTTAGAGTTGTCTCACTAGACAGCAAATATGCTCAAAGCAGTCTTGGGTGCTATAACAATGTAGACTTTATCGTGGGAGACAGAACTCTGCATTTGGTTTCCCAACAGCTTTCACATGGGAAAATGTTTCTAGTGCAAGCTTGCTTCCTACATGTTTAGTTCCTTAAAGTATACCTTGATAAATATTAAACTATGAAGATTCATCTCCCTCCATTTTCATGTGGTGATAGTTGTGCTCAAATCTTACAGTGCTCATTCTGTGCTTATTAGAAGTGTGGGATTCTGTGTTAATTAAACTCAAAATATTCCTTGTTTCATGGAATTCTTGCTCATAGTAGGCATTTGAAAATGGACATTAGATTTAAGCCCTTGTTTAATATTTTTGAAGCCCAGCCCTGTGACAGGGATTCTACTACATCTGACTTCACAGTCTAAGTAGAAGGTGACTGACTGTTGTCTAGTAACATTGGTGAAATAAGGTAACTGAACAGACAGCAGCTACTATCTGCAGTGCAAAACTTTGCTTCAAAACTACAAACTTCAGCTGTTTAATTTCAAATGTAAATCATTAGTTCTTATCCTCTATTACTGGAGAAGTTATGAAATCAAACACAAGTTTTTCACATCCTTTTATTGATGGCTGTGGGACATTCTTCTTGCCTTTATGATATTTTCCACAGCATATGTGGAAAGATTGTAAGACCTTATACTTTTAATTGGTTTGTCTTCTGTTTTGAGTGCTGGTAACTTTTAGCTTAATACTGTGAATTGTTCTATTCTAGTGGATGTCATAATTTCAAACTTCTAGCTGGACAGTTACACTAACCCTAAGCACCTGCCTTCCATTAAAGAGTCTTTAATGTTTCTAGAACCAGGTATTTGAGTCAAACTTATTTACCCCTTTGTTTCAGTTATAAAAGTAAGTTCATATATCATCTTTGTAACCTGTTTGGCTCAAGCATGTTTTGCATAAATAAATTATGCAATTAAGAATTAATCTTGGCTGTTCTACTATGTCTCATCCAAGGTTATTGAGACCTGTCCTAAACAAATATCTTTAAACTTGGGGATGTCTACTGCATGTCAATAGTGAGCCCTAAGGTTTTGCTGGGCAATTGTTGAGCAGCTTTCTTTTAGCCTCAGCCTGTCTGCCTGTTCTCTCATGGATTCTGGGTTCCCTCTCCCCACCTCTTTTCCAAGAGTCATTTATGGGTCCCTTAATTTCAAACTTTTCATTCATAGTCTTCCATTGCTAGGAATACAGTTCTGGTGGTTCTTTTTGTTGTTGTTGTTGGTTGGGATTTTTTCCCTTCCCCAGCAATTATACATATACAGAGGTGCTACCTAAGCCATTCTTCGTCAATAGAAATGGAGAATTCAAGGCTTATCTGGGAGATATTACCCTGTTAGAATAATTTTAATACAGAAATAATACCATATGTACACGGTTTACACACCATATATAATAAAATGGATAAAATCCACAGCCTTTCCAAACCGCTAATTTTAAGCATGGTCTTAGCTCAAAATGCACACACACCACTACTTCAAAATTTATTCCAAGGAGCTGATTGTTGCTGATGGTCATAGTAGGCCATAATAATGTATCTAGGATTTTTTTAAAGTGTCTCTCCATGATGACAAACATTAACAAACAGATTAATATGTGGTTTAATTGTAAGAGGTTACCCAAATAGTATGCCTTCAGAGCTGTCTTTCCAAGCACAGCCTGCTATAGGACAACTATTTTGGCCAGCAGACAGGAGGAACTAAAAGCTTCATTTCATTTGTGATGCTGGGATCAGCCTGTGGTGATCCCACAACCCTTGCTCAATTAATTCTGTTTTGGCTTTAGGCTTGTATCTCTGTTTGGCACAGCAAATACAGCCGTGCTCTGAATATTACTGGAAGCAGACGTAACTATGTGTTACGCACTAAGAAGGTTTTCATGCTGAATATTCATTCTTTTGACTCATTTCGTTGTTAATATGTGCAGGCATTTGTGGCAGGTTGCTACTTGCTGACTGATTGGCACAATTAATTTCCATGTTCCAGTTGAGCTACAATCATGAAATACAGTTTGCTCATTCATTATGGGTTATTGCATATAAAAGAGGGCGGGTGGAAGTAAAATCTCTCATTTGAAAACTGACCTTTCCATCAGAGACTGTCAGTTTTCTGGCTAAGAATTAAAAATACTGAGGTGCCCTTCTACATTTCAGTTAAGTAATAATTTGAGAAACAGATTCATATTTTCAATGGGGACTAAGAAGCACACAGCACAGTTTGGGTTAATGGGTTTGGAGATCCAGTGTTGTTTAAATACACAGAGAATTTCAGTCTGTGTTCTACTTTTTTTGGTTATGTGTCATCCACAGTTGAGCAATATTAAAAACATTCCTTAGGTGCTACATCATGGCTCTAAGCAGGGCTTATTACTTAAAACACAATCTTCTACTAGTGCAGCTATCTGACTTCCAGACACTGATTCATTTCTGTTCAAATTAGAACACAGGGCTTACTGTGTTTCTCCTCTTATGATCTTCATTGTCTCCAGATTTTACAAAGGAATAGTAATGTTATTTAACAGCTACAGGAGTCAAATTTCTACTGGTGCTTCTTGCACAGTGAAACCAAGAGCAAAACACTGGAAGACTGTAGGGAGAACATTAAAATAAATAATTACATGCTATGCTCACTTTTTAGGAGAGGATGAAGTAGATGGTGGTTGTATGAAAGTCAAGTAACTATCAAATAATAATTAACGTTACCTGCTCTCAGCTTTTGAAATCTAGATATCATTAACTGTTTTTCTTTTGCTGTCTTTTTTAACAAGGTCTCTCTATTAGGGCTGCAATTGACCACTGTTCTTTTGGGCAAGACAATGCAGTATGAGAATAAAAATCCTTTCTAATGGACTCTACAATGTATATAATCTACACATAGTATTATTTACTCCATGAAAGTGTTCCCACTCCAGCTTACTATGACTGAAACAGCCTTAAAACTGTAACAGTGGAAGAAACAAAAAGTTCTAAATTCTGCTTTAGCCACTGAAACTGATTTATATGCATGATTTCACTCATAAATGTAGTATATATACTGAGAAATTTTCCTTCTAGATCACTTGAAAGAGTTAATACTCTTATTACTTAAAAAAAATACTTGAATGTTTTAATCCACTTTTCTCCATATTAATGTAATTACAGAGAAAATATAATGTAGTTACATAGAAAATGGAATAGATTATGTAAACAGAAAATGGTACTGGCCACAGGGAACCTAATCAAAATCAAATGAACCACAGGCCAATGTCACTGTTTAAACAAAAATGTGATCTTAGTGTAGCACAGACAAAATCTCTGCATTGCAACACAACACAGAATTAAACAAGGACTTACCATAAATCGGTGTTAAACAAGAAGTTACCAAATTACATAAAGTGTATATTGTACTGCACAGCTCTAGAATAGAAATAAACAGGCTAATAACTTGATAATGAGGTGCAGATAGGCACTGAGATTTAAAACAGAAAAAAATGTTTACAGGTAATTCTGTATCTAATGAGAAATAATATAGAACAAATAATAATTAAAACATGTAATAAAAAATAATATTCCTTCCTGTCTCACTTGCTGGGACCTGTGTAAGATGGTGACTCAGACATACCAATATGGGTAAATGTATGAGATTATTTCACTCTGTAAACTAACAGAATCTCAACAGGTAACAGTTTCTGGGTAATATGTACAAGGGGTAACATTACACTGAAGTAACTGTAGTCCACATTCATGTGGAAACCTTGTAACTTCTTTTCTTAGAATTTATACTTACTTCATAATTGTATATTCCAAGTATACAGTAACCATTTTACTTCTTTTATTTTGTTGCTATTACTGTTAGCAAATGGGTTTGGTTTTGTTTTGTTTTTAAGAGAGGTAATCTAGAATTGGAAATTCTTGGATCTTAAATAGTCTTTTCAGTCCCAGCCCTCCCCTTCCCAAAAATATACATCAGTTTCAAGGCAGCATAATAATAGTTTCACCTAGTTGTGCTGTTCTCTGGCTACCCTAGGGCTTCCAGATCTTTGTAAATGAGTCGTTCCCCCTACACTGAATTGGGCTATGGGTTGGCTAGTGGCCATTACAGATGACAGTAGTATCTCTTTGTTGTTAAGAATTGCACCTAAAAGAAGAAAGTCACTTTGTCTGAGAAGTAAGTAATAATAAAAAATTATTTGAAAGAAATCAGGTAAAGGATGGACTGGATATAGTCTAAGGCAAGATAACAATGTGGGAAAATACTTAGCACAATTCTTTGCAGTCTTTTTCTCCTACTGCTTTTCTCAATCAACTAGTAATTCTTCTTAACATCTCTTGATGCTAGGACTTCTAACACGAGGGTGCTTTTTCCATTAGTTGTTTTTCAAAGTAGCTCACAAAAGAGGCATGTATTGTCACCATTGGAAAAAAAAAAAAGATATTTTGGGCTGCAAAATGATCAAGGGGAAGAAAGTCTAAAGATGAGTTAGAAATGGACTGAAAGCTAAGCTTAAGGGGTACTGAGAAGCATGAAGTATAGATCACCACCTGTTGACAGTTTTCTCCAGAGAAAACTGAAACCAAGAATTCATGCTGTGCTAGAAAATATTGTTAAAGTTAGTGGAACAGGGAAGTATATAATCTGGGGACATAACATTTTTCATTTGTTGTAGAAATCACACTGAGTGAAAGGAACCAAGAACACTGAGGTAGTGTTTTGCCTAAAAGGTC
>VZZY01020877.1:0-22561 GCA_013400335.1 Eurystomus gularis
TTCACTACATCATACTACTGTTAACCGAAGGCTTCTGTGTGGATGTCGAGTGTTCATTCAGCAAAAGCCACAATACACCATTCCTGCAGCACCCCAAGTTCTGAGAAAAACATTAAATTGCCATTTTGAGAAATCAATACTGTATCGTTCACATAAAAGCAAGTGAGAGATCAGTTCTACAAAGGATGTAACTACAAAGCTAGCATAATCAAAAATGTACTATGAAAGAGCTCTAATAAGCTGCAGTCTGGATTCCGCCTAATCAGAAAGATGGTAGGTAAGGTCCAGTTGTATTTCAGAATAAGAAAAAACTTGGAAATGCATGAAAAATCACGACTTTTAACAAAATAAAGAAACAGGATTCAAGATCAGAAGGGGCATACTGAATTTACTGGTAAGTACTTGTGTAGTATGTACAAGGTATTCTTGCAGTGAAACTAGCTGTATGTTTGGGGTTTTTTGGTTGGTTGGGTTTGTGGTTGGTTTTTGAGGTTTTCTCATTTTGTTTTTGCTTAAATTGATTTTTTCAATCTTATTTACACTTACTGCATAGTATGCTATGGTTGGAAATGTCTTAAATTTGTAAATTATGTATCAAGGACACAATGAAAATGCAGGAAATATACTTGGGGGGGATATTCATCCTGTCCTGGGCATCAGAATATAGAGATTAATTCTTTGTCCAGAAGACTTATTTGAGGCTTTGCTATCAACACAGATGATAGTTACCTAAGTGCTAATGAACACTGTTAAGAAATTATAGTCATTTTCAACTGTCCTTCAATGTGATTTTTCAGCTGAACATAATTTTCTTGTGAATCTTTATTTTTTTTCCCTCAGAAAGGATAAATGGTTATAATAAAACCCAGAAACTGAAAGTTACAAATCGTGTGTGCAGTACTTATTTTTCTTTTAAGAATAAACAAAGAAAAAAGTATCCTCAGGGCCAAAAACAAGGGGTTTTTAATTTTATTTTTCCCGCTCACTTTAAAGGTGTAGCAGAGAAGACACAACTTCTGAAACTAAATGTTCCTGCAACCTTCATGCTTGTGGCTCTGGATGAAGGCCCAGGTCCTCCAATTAAATACCAATATGCTGAACTGGGGAAGCTATACACTGTTGTGTCACAGCTGATCCGTTGTTGCAATGTGTCATCGCGGATGCAGTCTTCTATCAATGGTATAGTGAATTTTAAGTTTTCCTTAGATTAACTGAATATATCAGTAAATGTCTTTTGTGCATATTAAGCTATTACACGTAAAATGGATTAGCTGAAAAAATGTTTGCCTTTTATGTTTAGAAACTCCTATTATTTAAAGACAGAAATCTTTTCTGTAAGCAAAACTGATTTGCTGTACTAAAAAGCACAAGACAGAAGTCTGTTCTGCATCTTATGTTTCTTGGCTTATTCCTTAAAAGTTATAGGAAGAAACCCAAGTAGTAAAGTATAGTTTGTTGATTACAAAATAGTAATGATTTAGAATAGTTTAAGCTCATTTTAAAGAATTGCATAAAGTTCTTTTGATTCTGAGTAGGCAATAAAATAATAGATCATTTTCATGTTACCAGTACAAAAGTAATCTGTACAGGAAAAACACTGTAGCAGGCTCTGAAATATCTAATACTGCTGATCAGTGAAAATACTTGCATTGCTGTGGAGAGCTCTTGAAAATTATTTGGTGCTTGTTTGCAGTCAAGATGACAAACAGAAACCAGCACTTTAATTTATTAAATATAAAGAATCATCTAGAAATTGGTTAGCCATAGTATAATCATTAATATCTCCAGTAGTTGAATACAGTGCAGTTATTTTTGAGAAATGGTGACAGAATATTAGGCTACGTCAACTTTATAGCCACTATATGTACGCATTTTATTAAGTGTATTTTAGAAAACCTAATTAGGAATTTGTAGAGAAGCTATTTAATGGCAAACTCATTACAGCTTGATGTGTCAGGCTATAAAGTCAATAGGCTAGAATGTGCTATAGTAAGATTAATGAACTGAAAATTTTACTGTGCTGTAATAAGCTTCAGAACCATTTGGCAATTTTTATTTGTTTTTGTTGCCAGTGCATTATTTGAGGCTTCTGCTGAAAAGATTGTCTACCTATGAAAAATAATTGTATATTCCCTGTATTCATAACGTTGTACTAAAAAAAATTAACTTTGTATGAACATTACTCTGACTGCTAATTATGATTACTATTTACAGGGTTCAGTTATTTCAGCATGTTAAGCTAAAAAAGTTCTCACTTGGATTTCAGGCATCTTTAAATAATAACTCAAAATACTTACATTTGGAAACATCAGGAGCAAATCAACAGTCTTTCCTTGCACAAAATGAAGCTTACCAAATAAGATATATCTGGTTTTATTCTTTCAAGAATGTATTACTTCGCTCTGTACTCTAGAGGTTCAGACAGGACTGTTCTGACATAGATACTCTTCTGAACCCTTTCCCATTGCCTAGTGAAGTAAATAGAGCTTGTGTCCTAAAATATGATAGATTTGGACTGTGTTATACAAGCAGTGAAGCAGATAAATTCAGGAGATAAGAGGATTTCACTGAGGAAATGCTCAGTAATTTCTCTTTTTGCATATGAACGTGTCTCCAGCTGTTCTGCTTTGATTATCACTGTATAATCTTATCTGAGAAGAAGTAGCTCTCTCAGGCAGCAAGTGTCAAGCTTCACAATCAGAAAGCTTATTTCATACCATAGTGTTTTTCAATGAAAATAAGTGGTAGGGAGGGGTTGAGGTTTTTTTCCTCCATCTGTTGTGTTTTGATGAGTTACACCTTTTTTTTTCTTTTCTACACTGAAAGTACTTAAGTACCTTTTCATCTGTAATAACTTTGTTCTAGGTAATCCGCCACTTGCCAACCCTTACGGTGATCCTAATTTATCTCAGCCTATAATGGCACTTCAGCAGAACGTAGCAGACATCTTGTTTGTGAGAACTAGTTACGTGAAGAAAATTATTGAAGATTGCAGCAACTCTGAAGAGACCATCAAGTTGCTTCGTTTCTGCTGTTGGGAAAATCCTCAGTTCTCTTCCACTGTCCTCAGTGAACTTCTTTGGCAGGTAAAAATAAAAAGCAAGGAGAAAGATGGGAATATAAATGTGTATCATGCAAGATTCTATAGGAGTGTTCTATTAGGTACTGAACAGGTGTTTGAAATAAACCTTTCTTAAGATGGCATCCTCTGTCAGTGTTTATACTCTTAGGTCTATACATCATGTTCACATACTATGAGAAGTCCTTTTTTGAATTCAGGAAAGGAATTGACCTTTTATGAATTAGGAATGCTATGTTAAGGATGGAAAGTGAGTAGACTGAGGTGGTCTTTATATATTGTAAGAGAGTCTCCTAAGGTTTTCTGTAATTATCCGTAGAAGAACTTCATACATTGCATGGAAAGTTAGAATCATTTCCTAAGATCTCCCTTGGATTTGAGTATGTTTGTAAGATTCTTTTTTACAACTCTGCACAACATACTTGGCTTCAGACTCAGGAAAGAGTCTTTGGGACTCATTATTTTTCCTTTGTAATCTCTGTAAGGTTAGTCAAACTTTTCCACACCAAATAATTTGTTACTTCTCTTAGCCCATCTTTATATTTGGCCATTTTTTCTCCCCATGTAAATGTCACATTTCTCTGTCCTTTTGTTTGGCAATTGAAAAAATTGTAATCAAAATCACTTCACTTGTATTTTGCTAACCATGTATTTTACATTTTAGGATAACCTTTGAGTGTTAGAAATAGCAGTATCAGTGAAAAATACCACTTAGTACTTCAGCTTTTCTAAAGGTTTTTTTTTTAAG
Source organism: Eurystomus gularis (assembly GCA_013400335.1). NCBI lineage: Eukaryota > Metazoa > Chordata > Aves > Coraciiformes > Coraciidae > Eurystomus > Eurystomus gularis. The sequence continues at coordinate 3,828 of VZZY01020877.1, forward strand.
TAGCTTCTTCAGCATCTCATGCTCGGGGCTTCAGATTCTGAGGAAACATTTTGTCCTTTACAAAACCTACTATATTAAAAACAAGCAAGCCACAACCCAACGAAACCCCTGACAATCAACTTTTTTTAAAGCATGCATTGTATCTTGAAATACCCTTTAAATTACAGTAAACTTCAAATGAATGGTGTTCTTGTTTTATGCCATGTAATCTGCATGCTTCAAGGAATGCTTTCTTATGTTTTCTGCATTATTATTTTTTAAGGTTGCATATTCATATACATACGAGCTTCGACCTTACTTGGATCTGCTTTTGCAAATCCTGTTAATTGAGGACTCTTGGCAAACTCACAGGTTAGTATTTACATGTCTTTATAATTCAAGATGGTTGTGTTTTGTACAGCTTGTTTTCCCAGTCATTCTTTTACTAACCCTTTCAAGAGGTTTGTTTTAATATATATTAAATCAAAATACAGAAATGAAGATTTTTTTTTTTCCACTTCTATATCAATTTTTGAGATAAATTTATGATTTTTAACCTTGACCTTTTTTTACTGTTGAGAAATTTGCTACTTAGCAAAGATTTTTCACATACAAGAGAACGTGCCATTTAGGCTAAACTCATTGCTATTTACTGTGAGGTGCTTAGATTGGTTCTTAGACATCTTGTTCAAGATTCAAGGTCCAATGATAGCCTGGTCTTACTAAGAAGCACGTGAGTCATAGTAGGCACACATAAAGTGTGAACTTGGGAAGAAAGCATGTTTCATACGTAATTATTCTCTATCTGATCACATTTAAAGATAATTTTAACTCCAATATATTAAATATTCATCCAGTTTCAAACCTGATTTTTCTATGTCTACAGAATAAGGCTTTTGAAAGTTGAGATTGAAAAAATTTAATTATTGCAAACACTATTTGAGAGAATAGTAATTTTTTTTCAAAAGTTTTATATAGAAGTAGGAGTAGGGGAGGTAACACGAAATGTCGTCAACATGCTACCTGTCAATATTTTAAAATGTCACTGTTTCATAATAAGTGAATATATGTAGTATCAGATTTACTAACAACATTTGTGACCATGTCTCAGTGTGACATTTAAAATACTTTGAGTAAGAGCCTGCTTGCTGTGTGCAATAAGGGTGTTGGAGTGAACTCATATTTAACCTGTAGAAGTAGACTGCGCTTTTAGAATTTGATCGGTTGCCTAGCTTTACTTTAGAATACTCTCCAAGAGAAGATGGTGGTCTGGCATGAAGGCTGAGTTGGAAAGATATTTACATATATGTAATGCATATATAATACAGCTTGTTTATATTTTCTTCCTGATAAACAAATATTTCCATAAGATGTCTTTAAATCCCCAGAACACTGGAGGCTAGGCATACTTTAATAGATGCAAAGTAAAATAAGATACTTTAGGGTGAAAATGCAGGTGAGAAATCATGGAAGTGGTCATTTGGGATAGTGCTATGTTTGAAGTAATGTGGCATGAAGGAGGTTGAATGTTGTAGCATGGCTTCCACTGTACTTGGAGATGTACATCACTTCCTATTCCAGATTGCAGTCTCGGGAATAGCAACATTCGTTGGAATTGTGTTAGGCTTCAGCAGAGAGGTAATAAGTGGCCAGCTGCAGTCATCCTGTGATTTCTTGCTGCCACTTCTGGCAGTAGCCTGAAGTACTGGTCTCTGTCCTGTTCTTGGTTTTGCCGTGGTAATTACAGAGTTTTAATGGTATTTGCCTTCTCTTTAAAAAAAAAAACAAAAAACCCCCAAACAAACCCAAATAGCCTAACCGTCCACAGAAACTGGTAGTATCTTCTCAGTTTTAGAACAGAAACATCTGATCTTGGACAGTGCGCATCCTTTTGGTGCTCCTTGTATTCTGGTACTGTGAGATGGCTGCTGCTGTTCTTTGGCATCAGACTTGCTCCCATAAATTTCTCTTGATTTGACTAGTTCAAGTGCCAAGTTTGGGATAATAGTGTTACAAGCACCATTAAGTAAATCAGCTGAAGTAAAGCTCATCATCACTTCACAGATGGAGCCTAGGTTGCCAGCCACCTGGTTTCTTACTCACTGACTGTTGCCAGGGCTGTAAGGAAAGAGGGCAATTACTTTTCCTACAATGAGTGTAGCTCTTTGAGAAGTCTGTGTAGGTTCCATGCCTTCCTCTGAATTATTTTTTTTTTTTTCCCCAAAGGCAAAAGTACATCAGTTCTTGCACAGTTTCAGGATGGTCATTAATTCCTCTACCCCTTGTTCAAGAGCAGAAGGCACAGAAAGTGGGCAATGCCCCAAGTCCCTTATCCCCACACACACACGTACCATTCATTCCTCTTCAGAAGAACTGCATCTGAAAGAGAGTATCTTTGAGAAGCGTAACTAAAGTAACCAACCATTCTGCCCCAGTTCTGTAATGACCTATGGGGTTGACAGGTCTGTTTTATAAATGCAGTTGATTTTGAAAATGAGTAATAAAAAATAACCTATTAAAGTTGAGTGCTATGATCAGAATTAATCATACTTACGTGTTTTATGTATCTCATTCAGAGAGTTTAAATATTACCAAACGTGCTAAAATTATGTATGTGGTATGTCAAGTCAGTTTTCTAATTTAAAAAAAAAAACAACCTTCTTTCCTAAAACTGTAAGTCAGAATATGAGCTGTCCCTTTTATAATTTCATTCTAGGTGAAGCCTTCATTCAATATTAAAACTCTCTAACACTTTTGGGTTTTTTTATAGGATTCACAATGCACTTAAGGGGATCCCGGATGACAGGGATGGACTATTTGACACCATTCAGCGCTCTAAGAATCATTATCAGAAAAGAGCTTACCAGTGTATAAAGTGCATGGTAGCTCTCTTCAGCAACTGTCCTGTAGCCTACCAGATACTTCAGGTGATACCTTTCATTCTGTTCTTGCTGGTTTTTTTTTCAGTTCTGTTTGTAAAAAAACCAACCAAACAAAAACCCACAAAAAACCAAACCAATCACCACAACAACAACAAAAATGAACCATCATTATTCAGTTTTCATCACCTTGATGAAATTACAACTTCCAAGTTGTAATTGCAACTCGTTCAAACCTTCCTGTATCAGAAGGCCAGTATGTGGGATTGAGACCAATTTGGTTAAACTTGTGCTCGTGATTCTGTGATGCAGCTGCTAATCCACAGACTTCATTTCAAATTTAAAGTTTTCTGTGTGCAAAAAGGATATTTCAGGGAGTCTTTTAAACAGCAGCATATGTGTTGGTGGTCTGTTCTATAGCTAATGTCTAGGAATGGAAAAATATTTCTAGTTTTAACAACAGAGAAAATCTGAATTGCTAATTTTCCATCTGCAGAGCAATGGCGATTTGAAGAGAAAATGGACCTGGGCAGTGGAATGGCTCGGAGACGAGCTTGAGCGTAGACCATACACTGGGAATCCACAATACACCTATAACAATTGGTCTCCACCAATACAAAGCAATGAAACATCAAATGGCTACTTCCTAGAGCGATCGCACAGTGCTAGAATGACTCTTGCAAAAGCTTGTGAACTCTGCCCGGAAGAGGTAAAGAATTAATTTGACTTCTGGTAAAAAAATTGAGTGAAGTGCTTCTGTAAAATAATTAACCTTAGCAACAGTCTCTGGTCATTCTAGAGGTAACACATTTTATAACTATTTTATAAATGTGAATTTCTGGTTTTCTTGGTATCAGTTACCTACTCCTGTGCGTTTTCCCAGTTCTATTACTGTTTCTGTAGACATTTATCACTTAAAGAATTAGCAGTATAGAATTGAAATTGGGCATTTGAAGTAGATTATGAATGGGCCGGTTTTCCAGTAATACATTGACAGTGGGAATTTTCATGTAATGTAATACAAGATATAGGTGACACAGTGGCATGGAATTTTTCTCCCAAGAATATCTGAAATGATCGTTTGTGTGTAGGACCAGTTTTGGATAGAATAATCGTAATAAGTTTTACCTAAGTAAATTAAATGTTTTTTCAAACCTTAGGAACCTGATGATCCAGATGCCCCAGATGAACATGAGTCTTCTCCACCTGAAGATGCCCCACTGTATCCCCATTCACCTGGTTCCCAGTATCAACAGGTAAAATCTTAGAATTCCAGGTTAGCTTTTTTTTAGAATTTATGGTAACTTTAATTATAGGCATTTAGCCAGAAGCATGTTACTGTCAAGTATCACACTTGGAGAAGTAAAGATAAAGATGTACCTCTGTTTTGCCAGGAACAGTTTCACCATCAGAGTTTCAGGTGACAGTTTTAATGTTGTCAGATCAGGGATTAATCATCCATAGAAAGAGCAAGTAGACGGATACCCGTACAGTCTAGTGCACACAGAATTTGATTCTGTCATACTTGTTGACATGGATAGTATTTTGCGAGTTCCTTTCTTGTTTTTAAATACAAAATCAGCCTCAAGGCCTGAATTTCAGTTTGGGTAAATGGAGGGTTTTCAGAAAAATGCAGATGACTTTATGTATAACTTGTGCTATGAACACTGATCTCTAAATCTTAAGTACTTTAAAAAATCTAGATCTATTTTTGTGTTAAATGGCTGCTTTGTTACTATCTTTCAGTGAAAAGCCAGATCTGAAAGAAATCATAACCAGGTTTTTTCTTAATTGAGTGGACTAAATTAGTAGATCCCCCCCATTTAGTTGCCATTTTGTGTTCCAGTTCATTTTGTATATTCCAAATCTGCTAATTTAATTTCCTTTCCTGCCCAAACCCATTTTCCCTTCATGTTGCTTTCCTTACTTGGTGTTCTCAGCAGAGCAGTTGGTAAGTCATGAAGATTTTCCCCCTCCTTGCTGGGCTCCTGAGTTCAGACGCATACTGTAACCTCACCGTTACCCATGTGATGTGTTCACTTTCCTGCAAGAGATGGCATTTCTCACTAACACACGCAATCCTCATATTCCTAGTTTTCTCCAGAGTTGGTTAAATTCTGCAAAACAGTAGGTAGATGAGGTATTTTCATTTGCCAGATGCGTGTATGACCTCTTAAATTGGGGCAGAGCATCTGCAGAAAACTACTGGTCTAGATTTCATTCAGTTCTGTAATATGAAAGGTTGGCCTCTTAAAAACTTAAGTATACTGCATAAATGCAGGTACGATTTTTCCAAAGTTTTAGGCAAAAAAATTCAAACTGGTTGGATCTGTTGCTAAAATGTGCACTGTTAATGTCTGCAGCACACAGGCAGCCTCTTTTTGACTCTTTTTTTTCCTTTCTTGCCACTTTTGCTTTGCATGTAACTGTTTGTTATTCAATAAATTACTATTTTAATTAATCCCTTTACCTCTACAAGTTGAAAGTTTGTTTACCTTCTGTGTAAAATCAAAAGGTAAGTGAAACGGTGTGATTCAGAGGAATGAAGAAATTGCGATGGGAGTTTTTACAGGTGTTACTACAGGTGAAGTTCAGTGTGCTTGAGGATACTTTTCAATAGTTTGAATGTAAATGGGCAAAGCAATTAACTGGTTAGGAAAGAGCCCACCAATTTAATGTCCCTTTAATATGTTTCTGCTTTGTTGCAGAATAACCACGTGCATGGACAGCCATATACAGGCCCAGCAGCGCATCATGTGAACAACCCTCAGCGAACTGGCCAACGAGCACAAGAAAATTATGAAGGCAGTGAAGAAGTTTCCCCACCTCAGACAAAAGATTAGTGAAATGCACATAATCAATTAACTTGCTCCATCAAGACTGTGCACCCAGGCCTTACAGTCCAACCTTTCTCTGTGTCTGGCTAATATTTAAAACTAGAAAAACTATTCCTAATCAACATGGAGTGGAGAGTCTATTCACTGTCTTATCTGCAGAAAATTGCTGTCAATATATAACCCGCCTGCAGTGGAAAGTGTATAGTGTTTTGTAATAAATGGCCTGATGCTAATGTGTAAATGGCAAAGGTGTATATAGTATATTAATGTTTGACTGTTAATTCTTGAGCAAGAAACATTTTTTTTGTCTTGATGAGACTCACAGATCTACAAAAACAAAAAAATAATTTCTTGATATATCTGCTGCGCTCTGCAACCAGTGTTGCCTGCCTCACGGCAGTCGGATCAACTCCTTTACAAAAAAGCCTATCCATGTCAACCACAAGAATAGTTTCATGTTAATTCTTTGCCACTGGAGTCGATTTTACTATGAGCAACGTAATGGCTGGTAACCTTTTAATTATTTGGTTGATGTGGAAAATTGGTGATGTAACATTGTTTCTAGATCTTTTTTCATTGCCTTTTTCATTCTGGTATTAGGTTAATCACTTTGAAGCTATAGTTATGCTGTAACATTTAGCATGGCTTCACACCAAGTTAGTGTAGCCAACGAGGGGGAAAAAAAACAAACAAACCTGACAGCAGTTGTCCCGATGTGACAACTGTAGTGCTCAGAACTTTTTCTTCTTGCGCCTAGACTACAAAATGGGGAGGGAAAATGTGACAAACAAGTGGTTTTCAGTTTCACATACGTTCCTCACATCTGATGTTTGGCAGTTCTGTCTCTGGGTGGGATAAAGAACACTTAGTTTTCAGTACTAGGAATTTAAAAGATTTAAAACAAATATGCAAAAATTTGCTATGCCAGGATGCCTGGAGCATAATAGACTGTATTTGGTGTGCTTGTTTTGTTTCTTTGGTAGAGCTTATTAGGTAAACTTCTAACACTTTCCTTCGACTGCATCCCAGTGAAGTGGAAGTCAACAAAATCACAGAGTACTTGTGAGTGCCACTGCACCAAGTTAACTTGCTGGTTTTCTGCTCGTTCACAGTTCTACTTGAAAGCGAGAATTGTCTTAGCTCTTTATCCATTATACAGGAGATCTTAACATTAGAAGCAGGGTTTAATTATAAAAGAAACTACTGGTTAGTCAAATACAATTCTGAGGTATCTCTATTCCAGAATAAACATTTGTTTAAAGACTTCAAGAAACGCATCAGTAAATACTGTATTTAAATGAAAATTGGTAACTTGAATGTGTGTAATTTTTTTGGAACCTGTCTAAAAACCAAATACCCCTGCAAAACAGATACAGCCCACCCTATACTATTTAAATATTTTGCTGTTTTATTTTATAGAAATTATTTTGCTGAATTCACAAATAGAATTTGATTTAAGAAGAATGTTTTGTCCTGTGGTGTGTGTTGTTTTTTGAGGTTTTTTTAAATGGACTGCACAGAAAAGCTGAATTCTGTGCAGTGGCACTATGCTAAATTCTGGAACAACAGTCATGTTGAGATTCTGTGCACAAAAAAAAAAAAATTGGCCCTTAAGAATAAAATAATCAGGACAATTACACTGTAAAAGTTTCTTAATGTGATTTATCTTGTACTTTTTGTATGTTTTTATATATACATATATATATTTAATGAGCACAAGCTTGATGGTGTTTTTTACAAATGAGTTGATAGAAACAAAGCTGCTTATCAGATTAAAGGCCTGTAGTTTTGAAATGAACAAAGGAAAATTCGGTCACAAGTGCATTCTTATGCATTTAGTATAATAAGGAAGAGACATAGAAGATTTTCGAATATGCTGTGTAGCGACGATTGCTCTTATGCTTCCATGTTTTCCCTAGTGCTCAAGTTAATTCAGATTTTTTCATAGTTTTTTATTAATACCATTTTACCTGGACTTAGTAAATTTGGATAAAGTGTTCCCGTTTGTTTGGGAATGTTTGTTGGAGGTTTTAACTCGAAAATTCTACCCTGAGTACTCAAGTTGAAATAGTCCATATTTATTTGGACCAGTAATTGTTAAACAAGCTATTTCAGAGGCGATTATTACGCATTTTTTACTGTAAAGGTAAAATGTATAATGTGCTAGCTCAGCCTTGCCAACTGTATTTGCTCTTAATAGTGCAATGATTGTAGAGACATGTCAAACCTATGACACTCCAAGGCTGTGACTCTCTTCAGTCGATACACACCCCTGTCCTGGGATCGAGTGTGACCGCAGCGGCCGTTGTTTTTCAGGCTGCAAATGGAGGATATTTTGCATCTGTGTGGCTTGGAAGAAGGATAGCCTGCGGTGTTTGTCGCAGCTGCTGCTTTTAGACAGAGAGCTACAGTAAAAGGTGCAACGTTTTCTTCACTCTGGGCAAAACAGTTTTGAATTGTACTTAACAAATGCTGTACAAGCAGAAAGTTTCATATGCATGTTACTGTCACAGCATTTTGGCAGTGGTCATTTTCAGGCGATACGCAGTACCTCATTGTCGATGGCACACTTCAGAGTAGTAGTCCTCAAAGTGCCTAAAGATTTAATTCCCCCTTATTAATTTCAGTCCTGTTTTCTGTTCAGAACAGTTACTAGGGAATCTCTGGTCTTCCATAAAATGAGCCAATAAACAGGAAAGCAATTACCCATCTTCCTGACAATATAACATCAAATACATAGAAACTGAAAATTGATAGGTGATGTTATATGGTGGTTAATGTGTAGTTTGACCTAGGGAGAAACCTGTAACCTTACTACGCGGAATTTCTCCCTCTTGTACATTTGGATTGTACAGCCATATATATATATATTATATATATATATGTATAAGGAGTTCAGTTACTGTTTGCGTATCAGTAAATGTACCAAGTTTTGGTCACAAAGTTGGGTCACCTACACCTGTGTTATCCCACTGACAACAGTGAATTGCACAGGGTTCAGTCAGAGCTTATTTGCCATGCAGAACCTGATCTTGTGGCAGTGCACAAGCAGAAAAGGACTCTGCTTGACTGGAATTTTTCAGATTATTTTCCCTGCTAACTACCAGCTCTGAAAATTTAAAATATCTATTTTTAAAGCTACTGTATCTTGCTGAAATTGAGCCAGAAACAAACGAAATTCCACGGTGAATTTTTTTTTTTTTTTTTTTCCCCAGAATGAAACTTTACTTCAGACTACGTGAGAAAATTGTGTTTTGGTAATTGCTATTATGCCTTCTCAGCCAGTTTGTTGTGCCTAGCTTGTGTGTTTCAGCATGTGTATCACGAAGAAGCACTTGCGGTTCCAAAACTTTCTATATGTTTCCTAAGTTCCAGGAGAGAACGAGATTAGCCATTCTGCCAAAGCTAAAACGGGCAAAAAATTGGCTGCTGTAGCAATTTACTTCATTTTTGGTTTCAATAAATTTTGTCTACCTCGGAGTCTTTTGCCAGAGTTGAATAGGGTGATAAACTATGTCAAGGCAAAGTGGCTCAACGTTTTTGTTGCCGTGTGTTTCAGTTACTAGGCATTGCAGTGAGACTTTCAGTGCAATGAATTTAACTTAAAAGGAAAGTTAAAGACTACCTATATAAATCAGAGGAGGAAGTGGCACGTTAGGAAGTTTGCAGAGTAACCAACTGAGTCTTTAAACCTCTTAGTTAAAACTTGTTAGTCCACACTTGCAAATCTACGTTGAAAGCAGATTTGCCCGTGTGGTGAAAGACACACACCTTAGTTTTGGGGAAGGTGAGATGTTGATGCTGACCTTGTGTTTCTTCAGACAGGTGTCAGAGTTTCCCATTTGTGGCCCTGCTCCAGCACTGTGTAATCAGGACAAAAGTAACTTTGGCAATACTGCATGCTGCACAGGGCTACCAGAACAAATGGAAAGCAAGGTGAAAGAAACCCAGCTCCATCCCTCTGCGTGATTTCTATTCCTCTTGCAGCTGGTCTTATCAGGAAGACAACGGCAAACAGCTCTCTAAAGCTCAGCACATTTTCTCTTTGGCTTGCAGCTAGAACCAGTCTACACTAGGGCAGTACGGATCGCTGCGCAGCAGCAGGACGAGCAACATGCTCTATATATGGCCCCCATTCTGTTCCAGTGTGTTTGTTATAGAATTGTAGAGTGGTTTGGGTTGGAATGGACCTTAAAGATGTAGTTCCGAGCCCCCTGCCATGGGCAGGGATACCTCCCACTAGACCAGGTTGCTCAAAGCCCCATCCACCCTAGTCTTGAACACAGCCAGTGCTGGGGCATCCACAGGCTCCCTGAGTAACCTCCTGCAGTGTCTCACCACCCTCAGAGTGAAAAACTTCTTCCTAATTTCTAATCTAAATCTACCCTCTTCCAGTTTAAAGCCATTACCCCTCATCCTATCATTACAAGCCCTTGAAGTCCCTCCCTGGCTTTCTTGTAGTCCCCCTTCAGATACTGGAAGGCTGCAGTGAGGTCTCCCGGAGCCTTCTCTTTTCCAGGCTGAACAACCCCGACTCTCTCAGTCTGTCCTCGTAGGAAAGGTGTTCCAGCCCTCTGATCATCTTCATGGCCTTCCTCTGGACCTGCTCCAACAGGTTTATGTTGATTATACCTTCCTTCTATTGGTCTTTGGGGTTTGTCATGTTGATACCTTGGTTTACACTGAGATTTGCCCTCCTTACAGACTATAAACATCTCTACTAGAAGAGTTTGAACCCAGTCTGGGCACTGTAACTTCTTAAGGTTCATACTATAAATGCCCTTTTATTTCTAAGGTATAAAAATTCCTCTTGGACTGTTTTAGAATGTTCAGTAGCCGTTCTTCTGTCCTTTTTTACAAGTGCAAGTGTTCAGTCCCGCCTCTGTAGTGTCTGTTACGGTGGGCTGTCCACAGAAGTGCATTGGCATAGATTCCAGCACTTAGATTCAGAGATCCTCATCCTGTAATCGGAGTTTCCAATGCAACCTGTGGTGCATCCATGGATTTCAAGGGCATTTATATGAGTCCAGTTGGTTTCAGCACGGTTAAGAGTCAAAGCTGGTGATGTGTGGCAGGGATCAAGCCAGATAAGTCAGCGGGTGGCACGAGAGGGCTGTCTTCATTTGCTTTATTTACACTTACTTGCAGACAATGAAATTGAAACAAGCACAGAGAACCAGTTTCTGAAGGAGAAGAACACTCTCCTGAGTAAGGGCTAACTTTTCATTGGTTTTTAAATACCCAACTCTCTTTTTTAGCTTTAGGATTTCTTAAAGCCACTTTTTGATAATAAAACTGACCTACAGGCTGTTTCCTTAGAAGAGTTTGATATAGCCTTAATTACGTCAGCAGAATTCTGAAAAGACAGCGTCATTCTTCAATGGTCAAAATAACGTGCAGATATCTTCTAGATTTTAACAATAAGCTAACTGTGAATAATGAAAATAGAAGGAAAAAAAGGTAAACCGGTTCTGTGAATTCATCCAATATCTAATGACAGCGCAGGAAAATAATGCCATTCTCTTTTCAGTCTCTATACTATTTTAAATGTCTGATAATTTTTATTCCTAATTTACAACCGCTATTCCAGTAACTCAGTTTATATTGCCCTAAGCAGTGTCAGCTGCACAGTTTGCAGCTTCCTGATGCGTTTGCGGTTACGTCCCCTTTAGTCTGTACCAGAGCAAAATGTTTAAATGTTTGTTTTTCCCCACGTGAGCCAGTCCCCTAACGCACATTCCTGTTCTCATGGTCGGGATGTGCTGTTTATGCTTTCGTGCAATGAGCAGGACTGGAGGGATGCTTTCCGAGTGTGGTTTCACCTGAGCCATTAAGCGAGCGGTCATGTTCTTTTCCGTAACGATACCTCTGTGGATGCAGCTTTTAAAGGTATTGGCCTTTTTTCGTAGCTTTATGTATTGAAATGCTGCTGAGTTCTCGTCCATCACTCCTAAATCCCTGTCCATTGTTTCTTACAATTCTTACCCAGGTTCCCACTCTGGATTGCCAGGATCATTTTCTATTTAATATTTTTGTATTTTCTTGGATCCCTTCACTTGCCATGATGTTTTTTTACCTCCTTTTCTACCTAAACATGCTGTTTTGCTGTTAGCTCCTATGAAAGAACCACGTTTGCCCGGCAGCCTGGCTCTCCAAACCCCAGCCTTTTACAGTGCAGTAGCAGCAGCCACAGCCTTGACCAGGTGGGCTTTGTCATCCCTTAGATCTCAGAATTTATGTGGGATATGAAAGCTTCGTGCTACTGATGGCAGTCTTGAATTTAAATAGCTTGTAGCTTACTGGGTTTTGTTTGAGATTTCTTGGGGGATTTTTTTGCTTCATTTTCTGTCTTGAACTTTTAGTTTCAATAGAAATGGTAGGTGTCGCTGGAATCTACTTTAGAAAAGAAGGCTGGTTGAGAACTTGGACACGTCTTAACGTACTTGATTGTATTTAAATGTCTGATAGGTGCTTCAGAGTCCTTAGACTTCTGGAAGCGAATTCAAAAGCTTAGAAACATGAAGACGAGGTCTTTAAGATTTAATTATACTTACAAAGTCTATCTGCCTGTCCTGCTGCGTGATTAAGAACGGGTGAAGTAGCAGAAATGGAAATACCGCACTGAAGGGAGGAAGGTCACGCTGTGTGAAATCCCTCAGGAGCTGGCAATGTTGAGTGTGCTTTACCTGGGCTCACACACACCACTGGTAGCAGCTGAGTGTGAGCCCTCCTGGTGTGAACTCTTCTGAACCACAGGCCTCCCCAAGCCCCAAAGAACTGATTCCTAGCAGGAAGTTGATTAAGTAGCATATAAAGCATTTTCTATTATTTTTCTTTTCTAAGATCTGTACAGAGTTGAATCCCCTGAGCAAATAAAGACAGGGAGCGGGCTGGGTGAGAGGCTTCGCAAGCTTGTTCTGTTAATACTTTCTACCTCTTGATGTTCATTGCTGATAGACCGGTAAGTGGCTGGAGCGGCATGAGAGTTTCTTCTGGGTCAGGCCAATACGGGTGCAGAAATACCTGGGCAGGCACAGGGAGGTTCCTGCCTCCCCCAAGGGAGGTGTGAAGTCATTTGAAACATGGCTCCAAGAGTAGGTACCTGTGTTTGCATCAAAATGAAGGAACTGGCACTTTTCAGGTGACACCATGTGGACTCAAACATTTCTACTCAAGTCTCTCGTGCTACCTCCTTGCCCGTGTGAAGTAGCGTAAAATCGTTTCGCAACTAACATTGTTCCCATAGTGCAACTGCAGGGAGCTTTATCAGTTTCTAGCGAAACCGGTGAGAGTTTAGAAAGGGAGCGATGTCAGAATGTGAAAAGCCAGTATTCTGCAAAGAATATGATCTAGAAATAAATGTTTCCGATCACTGCCGTGGTTGTGTGTAAGACTGAAATGCTGAAAGAGAACTGTGTAACCCTCCCACTCTGAGAGAGGCCTGGTGTTGGCTCCCTGAATGCTTCTGCAACCTGAACCAAAAACTGCTGTGGGAATGTAGACTTACCATAGAGCTGTGGAAGAATACTTCAGTCGTGTCACTTCTCTCGGTCTTCAGAGCAGTCAACATGATTTTGATGTAGGTTTTAGATTATGTATATATAAATATGATTGAAGTACCAACAGCAAACCATAAATAAAGTGTGGACTTACCTGAAGAATGGGCTAGTGGAGGACTCTTGTGTTGAATTTATTAAAATACGATATAACAAAGTTGTTGATGGAGAGACTTGCTGTGATGAAGACAGGGAAATAAAGCTGGGGTGTCCTCCATTTGGGAGAGTAGCCAGGTTCGCTGCTGGTTTTGGATCTATTGTAGCACATAAGGACCGACCTGATTGTGCCGTAGTCGCCAGAGAAGAGTTGGCTGCATGGGACCGTTCCTGGGGGTCACCCCACCTTCACGCCTGCTGAGGGCCAAAAGCTTCTGTAAATTGCACTTGCCTCTCCTCTGTACCAAGTGGTTATTCCAGGGGCAGGTGTCCTTTCACATTCCAGGCTGTCAAAAGCCGATGCAGGCCTTCAGCTGCTGTTACCTGTGTTTCCCTTGCATCCCAATTACCCAGTGGCTTGGCTTTACCAGAGCAAGGGCCATCACGTGAAAGGAGTTTGAAGTGAGTGCAGCAGAGAGCTAATGGAAACCTCTGGTTTACTACATTTGTTCTTGGCACTGGCTTTGAAGACATGTAAATGAATACAAAAAAATTCAAAACAATGGCAAATTACTGGGAATTTGTAGTTCTAACCTTAAATAAAGAACAATTTAAATAAGACATCCATGGAAGCAGGTAACACCTGAGTTTATCGTAGCTCTGTTCAGTTGATGTAACCCATCTGAGTGGATATGCATGTGAATTCTCTGGACATGGACATGTTAGCAAAAAAAAAGAATTCAAGATGAATTTTGGATGTATCTCAGTATATCATTACCAGTTGGGGGCTTGCTGTCAATGGGGAGAAAAGGTTTTGATGAAGACAGCAAAAATGAAAAGCAGCTCCCACACGTGTTCTGTTCTCACATTTCTCTCTGAGAATTCATTAATGCCACAGGACCAAAAAAAGCCAATTTTTAATTTAACTTCTGTGGCGACTGTGAAAGATGTAATGATTTATCAATCACCCAGCTCCCTGAAACCTTTTAGAATCTAGGCTCCTGTGGTTTTTATATTAGCTGAAAATATGACCCAAAGCATTTCTCTTGGTTTAGAGACTCGCCTACCTTGTAACTTCAACAGTCAGCATTATAATTTTGTTGCTGAAACTTCTTTTCCTCACTTGTTTTTGCACAAACCCTCTGGATGGATTTGCTCTGACCTTTTTCTACATAACGCAGTTTCCTTGCATCTCCCTCCCTGCATTGGTGTGTAGCAGGGCTGTGGGTTCTCCAGAAATGCACCCCCCTTCTGATCTCTCCAGGGCGGGCAGTTGGTTTGCAGATGCCCTGGTAGGAGTGGGAGATGGTGGTGTGGAAAGCACTGGAGAAGGGGTCCTTGTCCATCTCTGGATGAAGTCTTGCTTCTGCCGTGTGCGTCTCACCCAATGAGACTTGTGTGAGGTCTGTACAAGAGCCATCAGGCTGCTGAGGTGTTGGTGAAGCAGTAGCTGAGAAAGGTATAATAATGTTGATGAAGGTGTTACGTCATGATGAAGGAATTTGTGATACATGTAGATGCTTAGGTAGGACTTGGTGTTTCTCAATACACCTTTAAGAAAGTATAAAGAAAATGCTGTTTGGTCTTTCAGTAGGTGGAAACTTGAAGCTGTTCTAAAGGCAGAATTTTGTGCTTCACTGGTATATGTCTTTTGGGTTGTTTTGGGGTTTTTTTAGCAAACCAAGACTTTTCCTGGAAATAACCACTGAAATTCTTGCATGAACACTTCACGTATTTATTTAAAACAGAATTTGCTTCAGTTCAAGGTTTCTGATGTCCTTGTAGCCATGCCAATCTTTACAGGAGATCTTTTAAATTATTATTTTACTAAGAAGCATGGCTCTAGTTTTTAAAGGGTATGTATAGTAGCTCATGTCCTCTGTGCAGCATTTGAGCTGGGAATTGAGACACTCATCCACAAAATAAGCACCCTGGATATAAAACATGTAAGCACATAAATTATGCAGTCTATCAAGCTGATAAGAGCAGCTGGTTTGAGCAAGAGGTTGCTGAATATTATATACATTTAAAATTTAATTACTAAGAGTGAATACAAAAGCATATGATATTTTGGGGGTAGGAGAAGCACAGGACCATGCAAGGATGCCATGTGTTTTCTGTTGGACATGATTTGCATTTATTTTGCTAATTTATATTTGAAAGTGTTTCTGTATTAAAGCTTCTTCAGTAAAGCTAGGAGCTCAGAAGTCCATCTACTTCACCACCAGGTCAGCAGTTGCCTCTCTTGCTGTGTGTGGTCAGCAACTTCTCAAGAGAGACGGGAGTTTAGAGCCAGGGCTGGAGGGACCATATAGATCTCGGTAAATCTCTCACCTGTGAATCTCAGGAGCAGCCATAGGTCGTGGTTAAATACACCAGATCCTGGTGACAAAATGCTCTTGATTTATCAATTGTCTGAATACCGTCCTACTTGACACCAAGGTGTTTGCACCTCACTTTTGCGGTTTGAAAGTAGTAAGCCTACACAGAGAATCTTTCCAGCCAAGCTGCTAAAGGATGGCGCTCTCCTTCTTTGCAGGGTCCCTGTCTTGTTTAATTTCTGATTTCTACAGCATAAAATGGGGAGCCGCTGCCCTCTTCAGCTGAGCCTCCTGCCTGCCACAGGTGGCTGACATGCTCTTCAGCCCGCACAGAAGCCAGCAACTCATGTTAACTTCAGTCCCACTGTCATTTTCCATTCAGTCCTTTCACAGGTCCTCCCAGGCTGCAGTAAGCTTGTTAGTAACTCAATGGTATATATGTATTTTTATTATTATTATTATTCTTTCCTTGTCACATTGTTAGTTCTCTTAATTTTCCCTATCACTGAACTGCTGGAGTTCACCCTCTCTATTCTTCAGCTTGTCTGAAGTGAAACATTCGGTTTGGAAAATATATTTCTGTTTATTTATTATTATTTTTTTTCATTTTAGGTTGGTTTCTTTAGAGCCTCTGATTTTTTAGTCATTCATTTTATTTAATTCCCTATTCTCTCCCTTTTTTTTTTTTTCTTCGTAAATTTTTAGTGTCTGCAGTGCTAGTGCTGGGGGGAACATTTTGCCCCTGCAGAATGTTTGCCTTGCTTGTGGTCGCTGTGGCTTTTAAAATGTAAATTACGTATTACTGGACTTAAAAGTCTCTAGAGTAATTGCCCCCCTGAAAGAATTAGTTGCTCTTCTATGTTGTATCCCATAAGATCATTTGGCAGCCTGGCTTGCAGGTACCCACTATTTCACTAAGAAGATGCTCCTTTCATGCCTCTCTCTGATTCACCAAGGGGCCTGGCTCAATGCCAGAGGGGCTGAGGACTCCCGTGGGTGTCAGTGGCCTCTGTGCCACCTTCAGCATACCTGTGGTGTGGTTCCACCAGGGCAGGGGTGTTCCTGCATCCTTGCAGTAATGAATTCCGCTCTGCATATACACACACAGATGGGCTCCCCACGTTTTTTTCAAGCACTGTCTTATATAAACTTCCACCTCTGGATTCATCTGCTCCTCTGGTTCAGTTTGTCTGAGTAGTCCTTTCCTACTGCTCTGAAATATTTGTGGCCGCAAGGCACCACATCCTTGCCTATTCACACACTTAAAGCTTTCGTGTATGAACAAATGGACATACCTAATTCTTCCTTGGTCAACTGGCACGAACTCCCTGCTTAGCACAGTTACAAGGTGATGTGTGGAACGTACGCTACTCTTCAGGTTTTTCTGAACCCTGGCTGTCATCTCTAGGTAGTCTTTCCAAAGGAGCAGTCAGAACACATCACATGCATTCAGGCCTATAGAATGCATAAAACTAAAGATAAACCTCCAAATTGCAGCAAACTTCTTAACCAGACAGTGTACTTTAATAATGGTTACTTGTCACAAGGGTGATTGTTCCTCCTTTAGGTGGATGGGCTCAAATCTTCAAAAATCTTCATACTACTGCGTGAACTTAAAGAGGCTTTTCACGTTGCATCCCGTGTGTTTACCTTGAATGTGTTTGTAGCTTCCTTCAGCACTTACTTACTTGTGCAATTATTCCATTCCTATAGATCAAGTGCACTGATACTCGAGCTGTTGGTTGTGAACAACACCTGACGGTCAGATCAGACTGTCAGAGCCTGGGATCAGCAACAAAGGCAGCAAGTGGTGACAGTAAGACCCTTCCCTTTCCCTAGAAAATACATGGACTCGGCAAATCCAAGGGTGGTTGGAAACCAGGGTTTCCCTGAGTCCTTTAGGTGCAATTAATGCAAATTGTTCTGGAAGTTCTTTGTACCAACAGTCTGAACATAACAGCTCTCGTGTGAGGAAATTTGTACTGTGTTTGACATACTGTGAAATCTTTCTTAACTTTGCTTTTGTCAAGCTAGTAGTTTGAACGTTCAATATTTTAACTGTTCTGACATTGTTTGGGAGCAGGAGTGTTAAATTTAGATCCATGTAAGAAGAATACAGGCACATAATGAAGAGCTTCTGATGTCACGGCAAAAACATGAGACAGGAACTTTCACAAGCTTTGGTGGTGTTGGGGGTACATAATAAACAGAAACAAAACTTGTCATTGCATTTTAGAGTTTTCCCAAAGGTGATCTGGTGCCTTTCTTCAAGGCGGGTGGTTGGGTTTTTTTATTGCCTTTTCCATAGGTGGCCAGCTACGGTATTATTTCCATGGGTGGATAGAGAAAATAACCTTTCATCTTGCTTTGGGATTCCTATCAATTCATAGTCATACTCACAGCTGGAAGCCTGGCGCTTGGCATTTCAGGATCAGTGGGATTATTTTGATTGCCGTATGAGAACTACGCTGTACCTTAAGGGAAAGAGAATTTTGCGCTGAAGCACAAATAGGCTTTTGTGTCCTGTGTACTGTGTCACATCTTCCAAAGGATCGTTGCTTTATGATGTTTAGGAACACCTACCTAGCCCATGGAGGAACCCATCTGTTCCGGTAGAACTTCCAGCTACAGCAGAGCTGATCACAACAGGCTGAATGACATGGCTGAAGGAAGTCTGCAGGCAAGTCATTGTTGAGCACCTGGACCTGACCCCTGCTTGTAGCAGTGGTGATAGGGGCTGGTCGACAGAGCAGCCTGGGTCCTGTGCTGGGGCTGCGGCAGGCAGGGAGCACGACTGTCTCTGGATGTCAGTTTGTTTTCCTGCAGCAGGGACGCACATCGAGATCCGGGTACCCCCTTACCGCCCTCTCTTGGGTCTGGCTGAGCTGGTTTTCCCCACAGCAGCCCTCCTGCTGCTGGGAGCCAGAAGGGTGCTGATAACACACCCGTGTTGTGACTACTGCTGAGCAGGGCTCACACAGCACCAGGGATCTTCCCAACATTCACCCCCGCAGTGGGATTGGGTGGGAAAGATCTTGGGAGGGGACACAACCAGGACAGCTGACC
>VZZY01020877.1:28138-56116 GCA_013400335.1 Eurystomus gularis
TCGGCCGCGGGACGGAGTCCCTGTGGAGACCGGGCGGTGCCGCCTTCCCCGCCGGGGGCCCCAGGCCGGGCAGGAGCCCGGGGCAGTTGCGTGGGGGAGGCCGGTTGCCCGGGGCAGGCCGGCTTCTCGGGGTGTCGTAACGCCGTCTGACGCAGCGCTGGCGGGCTGGGGAGGAGCTGTGCCCGGCACTGCGGCCAAGGGTCTCGACAGTTTATTGCTCCACTTCTTTGGGATTTTTTGAGGCAGTTACTGTTTAAAAACTCGGAGGGCTGAGAGCCTGTTGCCTGGAGACCTCGCATAAACAACCGAGTTTCCCCAGCCAAGAGCCATTCCTGAAATAAGCCGTCGTGCCAAAAACCTTTCTTAAGTAGCCGGACTGAAGATGCCGTTTGTGGGAAGAGGCTCCTAGACCGATTATGTGTTTGGGGATTTTTTAAGATTCTGTATTGTGCTGCGTAACAGCTTCAGATTCCAGGCTAGGAAGTGGCTGAAGATAAAAACCCTGCAGCTGCTTTAAGCTGCTTTTGCCAGATTTTTATCAATATTAATTAGGGCATAATTGAGATGCAGCAAAGCAGAGGTAATCGTCTTAGCGTTCCTAATCAACTTCTGCTATGCTCTGGAAGGGGAAAATAGAAGTGCCTTAACTTCTTTAACAGTCCACTAGGCTTTCAGCATCAGAGGCCCTCCTTCCCAAAGAGATCACTGCTGATGACCCCATTCACTATTTGACTTTAAATTGACTCACTGAAATTACAGAAAAATTCATCAATGTAGGCCCACATATGCATTTGTTCTCCTTGCCTTGAACTGAGAAGAACCTCTGCATCCACCATTTCTTGGCAGATAAGCTGTCCCACATCAGTCTTTCCAGGACAAATGGAAGTCACACCCTTCATTACACGCAAGAAAATCCTGATAGCAAATCTCCGAGTCATGATCCTTGTCAGATTAGCACAGCCAGTTGTCCACTCTGCCCATCTGCTGGAGGTTGCTGTCCATCCAACAAACAGCCGGTGTGCCAGTTTCTCAGCCTGAGCCCCGTTTGACATATTATAGTTCCACAAATTATGACAAACTGCTGCTTACTTGGGTTTACGTTGATACACTCCAGGCTTTGATTTATGGTTCCCGTTGGCTTCAGCTGTGGGGACAGGAGCGCTGTTAGTTTTTGCTACTAAATCTGACAAGAATCAGAGCCTTAAGGAACTATCTAAATTTCCAAATAATGCCCATGTAACCAGCAAATTACATCAATCACTCCTCTTTCATGTTCTTAGTAAGGACTTAGTAATCAATTATATAAGAAGGTAAGTAGTTGTGTAATGATTTAGTACACTCATTTGTTTTATTACCTTGGGTCAACTATACCTTGTATTCATTTTTTAATTATTTAATTCATGGTGCAGCCTTGCATGCTGCTGTCACCATCTGTGAAGCTGCAACCTCTCTGTTATATGGTGGGCTTGGCTGGTTGCCTCACTGCTAAGGCGTTGCTGCAACACGGAGGGTAAGGCCAAAAATAGAGTAATTCCTTGGTCCTCCCTACCAGCTTTTTGGATGTTCTGAATATCGTAAGAAATGTCTGTACCATAACAGTGTGAAGAGTTCCAAGTTCGCCATCGCAACAGATGCCGCCATTTCAGCCTTTCCTCCCAGTAATGCTGAGTGGTTATTACCTACTGGTGTCACCTCCGGGTGCGTTTGTGCATACCTCTGGATCACAGCTGGTATCGTCCCAGCTGGCTCTTACGTGCTTTTCCATCAGAGAAAACTAGGAGGAGGCCAGGAATGGTATGCATCTAGGTCTCACCTCCAAACGTGCTCATCATTTCCTTAGGGTATCCATGTGGATGCAAAACCCTGAAAGCCTCCCAAGTTTTCTAGCCTTGATGGAGTGGGAATCAGAGGAGACATGCAAATAGATGACAGAACTGCATCAGTGATGACATAACTTTGTAATTGATTTCTCCTGCTGTAAGAGACAATCTTAGCTAAACACTTTCATCCTCAAGGAATAACAGCACTGTATTACCTGACACAGCCAAGCACAGACTGAACCCACAGTAAGGTTAAATATTTCATTTAGCGGGGCCTGGATCCAAGGAAATGTAAGGAAGTAGTTCACAAATAATTGTAATTGCAATGAAAAAGTACTGACCAGGGTTTGTCAGAACAGTGTCCCTGTGGGTCACTCACTTCAGATCTTGGTGCTGAAGAAATACAAGTGTTGAGCCCTACCAACGATCACTACTCCGTTAAACTTTCAGGAGGCGGAGGTGGAGCTGTGGTTTGAAGCGAGGCTGTTTCTCTCCTCACTAAGCCCCGGCTCCCTGGGCTGACGTCAACTCCCCAGAAGCCATCTGGGGGATTTTGCTTCATGAGGAGGAGGTGGCAGTGGTACAGGACAAGCCCATGCTGGACAACACAGCATGAGACACAGTGCTACGGATCATACAACAAAAGCATCGCCCACCAATTCAGGTATTGCCTGGCACTGCCTACCAACAGCACTGCTGTGCAGCAGCTGTCTTCTGGTGCAGCTTCAAGTTCAGAGGTTTTGGCCTTCAGGACATCACCTCTGGTGACTGCAGCTGCTTTGGCTTAAGACGTTGGCTGCCTTTACTGGCTACCCGCCTCTCTTCCAGGAGTTACAGCTGTGTGGGAAGAAGAGTGGAGGCAGGGACAGCTTGCTCGATTTCCCTGGGCAAGGCCTCTTTTCCCATCAGAACCCAGGCAGTGCTGGAGCAGGGGGAACTAGCTCATCTGCCTGAGCGCTCGCTGTGGCCTGGCAGCAAGCACAAGGATGTCCAGATAACCCAGACACACCCCACACATCTGCACGGATCAACGCCGCTGTACAAGGGCCAAGGTCTAAGGCTCTCAGGAAGCCTTGGCGTGTGTGCGTTATGCCTCCTAGACATGTACACCGAAATCTGGATGGAAGCCTGACAGCACTGGCCAAAACAGGGTATGTTCCCAGAGCACAGTTGCTGCACATCACAGCCCGATATTTTGGCAGCAACCTCCTCCTGTGGCTGCTTAAACGTCAACACTCAGCTGAGGCAGGACCCCACATCCTTGCTACCAGGGTAGTTAGTAACTTTCAGCAGCAGGGAAGCACCCACACTGCTGGGGAAGGTTTTAGATCACCATAGCTACTTCCACGGGACTGCATCTGTCACAGCCTTTCCACACACACCTCCCCGTGGCTGGCAAATTTGCTGGGAAAATGCAGAAAGGCTAAAAAGTACCACCCCCTCTGATTCTGGAAGGGTTTGTCAGAGTCGTGGGCACGCTGCTGCAAATGCAGCACCCTGCTTGCAAAGTGGGAACAAGTCAAGGGTGTGTTGCCTTAATTAATCCTCTCATGACAGTCCCTGGCTAATTTGCTAAAGGTTAATTGCACTGTAAATAGCAAATAGGGTGGTGTCCTGTTTGCGACAGATGGCAGCCACCGAGAAATTTTGATGAGATTGCTGTTTGGAGAGGTGGAAGAAGTAGCACAGTTTCTCAAGGACCCTAGTTTGAGGAGAGAACTGAGAAGAGAAGCCCCTAACTCATCTGTGCATCTCAGGAAAGGGAAGGGAGTAAAGGACGGCTGAAAGATTCAGATGAGTGTTTCCTCTCTGGTGAGCCATATGCTACAGCAAAAATAATCCTGCCCTCCTTCAGGTGGGCACATACCTCTGTTTATGGTATCACTGACCTCTGTGGGGCTTTGTGTGGGATTAGGAACCGACATGTGGACTCCAGCCAGGCTGCAGCGTCACGGTTCCAGTCTGCAAAAATAACGTACCTGCTAATCCCCAGCAAACACACTCAGGGCAATCCCATTATTTCGAGGTGCTGCTCCCAGAGCAGGGCACAAGGGGTGAGTCACCTGCTGCCACCGAGGCAAAGAGTGAGCCACAGAAAAGAGCTACCACACTGGCTGTTGAAGGGGCAAAGCCTCACCTCCTGCTGCGCATCCAGAAAAACTCCCAGGACTGGGCCTGCAATATCCTGTATCTAAAAGCAAAGGAGCCCTTTGTGAGGATCCCCTCACAGCAGCCTCCCCATAACACCCTCAGCATCCTGGTAATGCACAGGCCACTCATCTGTATTCAACTCTTCTGGCTTTTCAGAGAAGAAAAATAATCTGTCTGCTTAGCCACCACAGGCCTCTGTTCCAGTGACTGCTCCCAAAATAAATACCTTTCCTCTCTTCAGCAGAATTTCTCCTGAAAGGACCAGCTTCTGTTTGTTGTCTTGAAATAAATATTCTCCTTCACTGTATCCAGCTCCCTGCTCCCCAGCCGGTCTCATTCCTAAACCCTGGAGAGAGTTCCAGGAAAATTACTTGAGCTTTCCCTTCTGCTCTTGCATGAAGCAGATGAGGTCTCTGGCCTCATGACAACCACTTATTCATAACTAAATTGTAGCTCTTCCTCTAAACCTTCCCTGTAGATGTAGCACGGGGTGACCTGGAAGGAACTCTTACGCTTTACAGGGTTTCCTGTCTTGGCAGATCATGATTTGCCAGGCAAAAATGTACGTCGAAAAATCCTCACCAATTACCTAATCTGCACACTCAGCCTGTGTCCCCTTCCGAGTTATTGCTTTCATGCATCAGCACAAGGAAAGAACTGGCAGCCCTCTCCCTTTGCCAATACTAACGGCATTGTCTGAGCTTACCAAGGTGTGGCAAAGACATCGCCCATGGGGCACAAGAGGCTCCAGCTGTGCCAGGGCGGGTCTTATCACAGAAGCACGAAGCTCAGATTGGAAACTTGTGCAGAGGAAAAGATGTCCATTGGGCAACTCGGCTTTCTTACCCAAAGGGAGCTGACTCCTGTATAGCCAAGCCTCTCCAGGAGGATCTGGATTTGCAAGCAGTTCATGTGATTCACCATCTAATGACAGTCCGGGTTGCTTGTGAGAGGGGAGACCCAGAGGTGGAAAGCCCCAGTCAAAACAAAGCCATTTACACTTTACAGATGGGTTTTGCCATGCTTATTAATTAGGTTCTGGTGACCTCTAGAGGCCTTTAGCCCAAAGCACCTGATTTCTGAGGATCTTTCCTGTTCCAGAACAAACACAAGAGTTCTGCTTTATTTTAGTTTCAAACCCAGATTAATTTTAGTCTTAACAGGGTAGGTGTTGGGGACTAGTAATTGATGCTTATTCTCTTCCTCCCACGAAACATGGTAATAATAATTCCCTGTGTGCAGCGACCTCAAAGTCTGAACAGTAACTGCTGTAGGTATTCTGGAGATTCCCGTTTTGCAAGAAATTTACTTTGTGCATTGTCAAGTAAGAGAGGAACTACTTCTCCTCCTCCAATATCTGTGACGATATATTCAACCTATCACTGATCCTGGAAAAACCTCACTTATCTGGTGAGGTAATCCGGCTGCTTACATGCATGTCCATTATGTGTGCTTAAAATACAGGCGTTACACGTGCATTAATGCAGAACACAGCCTTTGTGGAGTAGTCCTTGCCAGGGAGTGCTCAATATTGTGCTAGTTCTCTCAGAATGGAGTATGACCATATTTTCTGAAAAATTATTTTCAGCTGGGAACAAGTAAAAATTGACAACCCAACAGATTCAGGGCCAAGCAACACCGTATGTGGGAAAATTACCTTCTACCTGTATTGTAAAACAGCCATGAAATTACCTGTGGAGAAGAGGGATACAAGAAAATGCCGTAGAAAAAATGTGTTGTTTTAGTTACACATCTGGATAAGCTTTTCTTCTTAAGGAGGTAAATAACAGGAGCAGCTGATGGAGAAGAGGAGAAATGCACTAAGCTAATCTTCTTTCCCCTTGAGCAGCTGAGATGTGGGATTGCAACCATACTGAGGAAATAAGAGAACTGGAAGGAGAGACAGAAGAGGCCAGAGAGATGTTGGGCAGTTAACTGGGAGAGGCTGACAGCCACGGAGAAAGAAGCTCAGCAAGAAAAGGGGTAGCAGATCTGGGGGAGGTGAAGCATATCAGCAGCAAAGCACAGCTCAAAAACTCCTTAGCAAACTTGCAATCCTACAGTGATGTGTGGGAGACCTCCTGAAGATTTCTAATTTAAGAGCACCCAGCTGTACTTCCAGATTTAGTTATTAGCTGCTTTTCCTACCCAACCCCCCAAAAATTGTTTTGCTCTTTGCATTTCCTAATGGACCTCCTACCAACACTTTAAGGGCAGCATTTGTTTAGTGACAACATCCCTGGCGGCTACAGCCAGGGTAGTTTGTGCATCCAGCTTAGAAACCAAACAGAATAGCACAGGATTTTCTCTTGCTTGATAGATGTGACTCATAAGAGGGGGGGAAAAATGTGTATGTTTTTTTGTTTTGTTTTCTTATGGCATAATGACAAATGACCTTTTTAAAAAATAAATTTTAATTATATTCTTTTGGGGTTTTTTTTTCATAATCTCTTGCTTTGTTCTTGCTTTGTTCTTTTTTGTCATGCCATGTAGGCAATAGAGCTGAAGGGATTTTGTGCCTCAAAACAGAAAAGAATCCTGAATTACTGTGGGGAATTAAAAATGGAGTAAGGGGAGAAGATTTTAAAAAAGGATTTTAAAAGAATGTTTATGCAGACTGTGTAAAAGCTCTTCTGAGACTGTTTGAATCAAAACTCATGAGAAACACATGGGAGAAAAGCTCGGTTTGTTAAAGATCTGCATTCTCCTCTATCTTCTAAGTTCAAAATCAAAACTGATTTGATTTCATTGGTCCTCTGAGAAGTCCTCTAGCAAAAGAAGGCTGGGGCTGGGGGGAACCTCTCTTTTTTGAAATTTTTGAGATAAAAAGAAAACCAAGCTCTAAGACCACTTGCATAATCTTTGTAAAGCCCTATAAAGTAAAACAAAAAGAGCATTTCTTTTGTAGTTACTAAGAAATGCTGGCTCTGTATAGTGCACAAGCATTTTTAATTTACACAGGTTTGTTCTCTGGATACTTTTGATCAATAGTACAACAGCGCTAATCAGAAAATGACAGGTACTGTTCACATGTGGACTTTTTCTGAGTAAAACCTTTTGAACTTTTCCGATTTCTTAACCAAAAGGGAGAAAAAATATTGCTCCTGCCTTTTCTCCAGATACTATTTTTCCTTCATTTTTCAGAGGTAAAGTAGAAGAAAGAGCAAAAGGAAAGATGAGAGAAAGAGAACAAACATAAAATGGGAAAAAAAAGAGAAGTGAAGGTTATCCTCCTGCTAACTAACTGTTGGGTTTTCTTCATTAAATATGCCATTCCATTTAAGATTTCCATTTCCAAATGGAAAAAACGTGAGTGGCTCCAAATATAAGAACAATGCTTGAGGGCAGGCCTAAAGAGAGCAATAAATCAGAGCAGCAAATATTTTGCGTGTGGAACACATCATGATTAGAACATAAATAATCCTCTTTTCTTCTATATGCAACACAAAGTAAACACAGCTGTGTGCACAAGCACACGCACATAGACAGGCTCGTACATATGCACACGTCTTGGCCCCATTTCCCCAGGGCAGTTCTCTGACGTCATGAGAGGTGAAGGGTTATGACAAAGGGGTTGGTGACATGGTTTCTGCTGAAGATCTCAATAAAATAGGGTAGCGGAGTCAAGCTCACAGAGAGCACTCAGAAATGTTACCAGGAGGAAGCAACCCCTTGGCTGCTGGCCAACAGGAAACTGTACCAGTCCCCACAAGAAAATACTATTTATTTCTTAGTAATTGTGACAGTCCCAAAATACTTGCATCTCTGTGGCAGGCTCATGCAATGGAGGGTGACCTTAAATTGGGCCTGTGCTGACAGAGAGAGGCTTCCTAGTTATATGTCTACTCTGAGCTCTACTCCAAGCTCTACTCCAGAGCTCGGGACCATGGCATAGATCATGCCCAGGCTGTGGGTTAGATGCTTGTATGGGCCTGATTTCAAGGATGGTATCTGGGCCTCCAGAGCCTTCTACCTGACCTGGGCTCTCAAGAGCCTGTTCCCAGCACACAGCAAATTTGAGGCTCACGCTGCTGAATCTCGCATTGCTGCACAGGCTACACACAGACCCATCTCATGGCCTATGGGAGAGAGGTTCCTCTCTGGGTTGCTGAAATCCAAAGTACTGCAGGTGTTGCAGATGTGCTCGTGCACACCCACAGCACCCTGTGCCTTCCCAGTTCTCAACCCAGTCACAAGTACAAGATTTCTTCTCTCCATTTTGGGCCCTCTCACTGGCCCTCCAGTTTGCCCTCCCAACAGGCATGGTGTTATTCTTCCTTGTCCACCCAACTTTTCCATAGCAATTTTTAGCACTAGAAATGAAAATAGAGGGATTTTTTTCATTGAAGACCCCTGAGGAAAGATAATAGCTTCAGTGTCTTCAGGAATGCTTCCAAAATCCAGCACAGGTGTAGACCTGGAGTGGGCCACACAAGAGGGAGCAATGCTGGGGCAACAGCTTTCCTTACCAGTCCTGAGGAACTTCCAAGATAAAAAAAAATTCAATTCAAAGTTAGTCTGAGGCATCTACAGGGATTCTCAGTGGGCCAAAGCTCTTTTGCAAGGAGAAAAGCAAACTCATACACCTTCCAGCAGAACTTGCTGGGATCTGTGTGGCAATTTCCTCCCTCTTAGATCTTCCAGTAAATTTTTCCATGACAGGCATAATCCAACCTAATCACTTCCATTTGACCCAGTTTAATCACCACCTTCCTGAAATG
This sequence comes from Eurystomus gularis, assembly GCA_013400335.1. Taxonomy (NCBI): domain Eukaryota; kingdom Metazoa; phylum Chordata; class Aves; order Coraciiformes; family Coraciidae; genus Eurystomus; species Eurystomus gularis. The sequence continues at coordinate 36,831 of VZZY01020877.1, forward strand.
GAGTTAATAGGTGCTTAATGCTAACCAGCAGGATGGGTCATAAAAGGTCTCAGAATATCACTCCACAGTTCCTAATGCACTCCATTTTTTTCCCTTTAATTCGTTACCCAGAGCTGGTAACTTCTGAAGCCTAAACCACAATACATCTTGAGCTCACTAAGCTAAAAATACTGACTCAGCAATGACAGAATATGAATGAATCCTCCACAGGAAAACCAATATGTCATTTCCCTCCCCATAGTTAAATATCTAAACATTTTGTACAGCCTCTCTGCCTGTAGCATTGTACACTGAGGTCTTGACCCAGGTCCTGTAGGCATATATTTTCCTTCTTTCAAAATTTGTTTTTGGCTTATTATTCCACACCTGCCATCTAGCAATAGCACTAATTTTAATTTTGCTTGCAAGTATGACAGCATTCATAAATAGAGTCTCTGCTTTTGAGATGGTTTTGGTCTTACTCTTTCAGCTATATGTCAGGGAGCAGCACAAGTGGGGTGACTCCACACAGTGGGATGAGCTGGGAGCCCCAAGGCAGGCAGTGCATGGTGCAGACCCAGGCACTGTGCTCCCAGGCCAGCAGACGCTGGGGTGGGGGCCCCAGGTTGGGCTCCTCAGAGCAGCTCAGGGCTATTAGTGCATTCAGGGCCATGATGACCTCACAGCAGGACAGCAGTACTGTCCTAATTAAAGCCAAAGATTGCTTCTTGGTTTAGACTATTCTACATTCTCATAAATTTACATCTATCATGTTGTCTTAAAATCTCCTGTAAGCTAGGGAATAAAGAGTAATGCATATTTCCTTGTTCTCCTTTGGGTGCCAACATTTGTGGTGACACATGCACTCCAGGTGTGTGAGCTTGGCTAATGTCAATATTTAGGGTCAGTCCACTAGACCCATAACAGACGCTCTCTGTTATCCCCTCTTTCCCCCCAAAAAGAGGAAGAGAAAGAGATATGGGAGAGAGACTTATGGATTGCTGTTGGTCCCTTCCCCTCCCAAATGGGAAAGAAAGGGAATGAGAGAGAGACCTACAGATTAGAAAACTAAAGCAGCTTTAATGAAGATAATAAAATGAAATATATACAAAACCAGTATCAAACGCAACCCCCCTGATGGCAATTACATCACCGTCACCACTGAGGCTGTGAAGCAAGCACTGGAAAAGTCCCAGACTGGGCTCAGTGGCAGACAAGCAACTGGATCAAGAGCGGGATTCAGAAACACACAAATTGAGACTGAAAGCAGAATGGATGGAGTCCTCCTCGGATGCTGGCCATTGAACATGAGGAAGAGAAGGGATAAGACCCTCGTGATCCCTCAGCTTTATACTGAATATGACATATATGGGATGGAATACCTCACTGGTCAGTTTAGGGACCCCTGTCCTGGCCGCTCCTTCCCGCATTTTCAGCACTCCCTGACATGGTACACAAGAGTTAGCAGTGACCTTGGTCTGCACACACCAATCCTTGTTAGTAAGTCTAAACATCAAGCGTTATCACTGCTAGAAGTAGACACTGTCTGAAAACATGCTGTTAGCTTCAGACAGTGCAGTGAGTTAGAAGAGACTGAGCTGAAAAGTAAAACCACTGAACAGAATTTGTTTGGTTCTAACTCAAACCAGGACAGCTAACTTTATGTACAGGGTACCTCACACTTGGTGCTGAGACCATCAGGGGGAATGTGCACTAAGTGGTCACCTCCGCTACTTGATTTAAGACAGTTTCTTGCTGCAGCAAAACCACTGCTTCTTAGCAACATTATGCATTTGTCACCTAATAAGACCAAAAGCTGTTTTTCTCCCCTCCCTGCTTCCTGTTGGCATCCCTTTTTTTGGCTTGTGGATTTTCTTTTCCATTTAATTACTCATTATTTTTTATTTAATGATTTGTTTAGGCTTTAAACATGGATCTTTCAAATAGTAACGACACTTAGTGCCTTCACTGCATGGAAATATCTCACATCTCAGGGTTGAGGAGCTAGTGGACTTACACTGCAACACTCTCAATTGCCTGTTGTCTTTTTATCTCTCACTGATGATACCATCATCCCCTCCATCTTTAGCACCAAGCTCACCTGCTGTTCTTCTACTGAGAAAAGGCCCTTGACATCATCTGTGGCTAGAGTGCATTTGCTCTGTTCAACCTCATCACCAGTATCAGGGGTGAGTGGGCTTCAGTGTTCACACAGATAGGAACCTGGTAGGAACCAGGGGGACTTCTCTCATGCCCCAGCCAGAGGTGGGCATCACAGAAGAGCTGGCAGCCTTCCTATCGAGTGTAATTCCTGGCTTCTTGCTATTGGAAATTAATCATTCATGACAATGTAGTAAAGACAGAGGCTCAAATAGCAGACGGTTATCCTACCACCCTAAGATCTCTTGTGTAATGCTCCTGGTTTTCTCCAAAACCAGTGAGACTGAAGATGAGGAGGGATTCAGGGGGAGCTCGAGGACTTGTGATGGCTGTACATGCTCACTGAAGAGACCACTGCCAAGGAATGGGAGGCAGTGGAGTTGCATGGCTGAGCTCTGATAGATGTTGCTCCAGAAAAACTGATTATTTAATAAACAAATAAGGCATTATATCCCCACAAGCACTGTTAGCAGAGAAGCGGGTTGCTTGTGGAGCCTTGCTGCCGTCCAGCATGTGAAGATGGTCTATATTTAATCCTTTGAAATTCCAAAATAATAATTCTTTTAACGTGAACTGAAACCTCTGACCACCATAAAATGCATAGTAAGGTTACATGGCCCCACTACCTCCCTGTTGCTGCAATACAGCCTTCATACTTCTTTGAATCATCAGGTTTCCGATGCTAACACCCAGTCTCCAGCAGTGTTACTACACAGTAGGGAAACAGAACACGTGTTGGACAAAACCTGACAAAGCACCACTAGGATTTAGGTCAGACACAGCAAGCAGGAGTTACTTGTACGCTATACCTGGCTCCCGTTCAAACATAGAGCCTGACGAATTCACACTGGCCCAGACATGCAGAGCGGTATCTCCCTTTTTAATTTTCCAGAGATTTCTTTTCGGACAGCACCTTCAGCTCCTCGTTTCTGCGCCCACCCCCACAACTACCACTCATGTAGACTGCCTGACTGCTGGCCACCCCCATGGCAAGCAGACACACTTGTGTTGCTCCTGCTATTAACACAAATGGCAGAATTCACTGTTGACACGGGGCATGTTTGAACCATCAAGACACACATGTAGCTCTCCTTACTGCAGCTGCAGCGCTGCCAGCATCCTGCTACTCCCTCAGCCACTTACCATCCAATACAGCTACAACAAGCAAGCAGTGGACAGGGCTTAAACTCCAGCTGCACATCCTAAACCATCCAGGTTGTCTAGCTTGACCTGAATGATACTGTTGACATGTCAGGCTGTACCAGAAACCAATTCGGCATAGCTCTATTTGTTCTTCAGCTTATACTCAAGATTTAACAAGTATATGCCTCAATCTTGAAATGACTTTCAATGTTTCTCATGAAAACATATGCAAGCTAGGCACAGGCAACCACAGTATGATTTCTCTAAGATGTATCTTAAGTGCTGAGATTCCTGAGGAGATTTCAGGCTGTTCTGAAGCAAAATACACTGCTCCTCTCTACAGCACACGTCCCCTCCAGCTTTGGCACCTGCGCGTGGGTCTGGAAGGCCAAGTTCATAGAATGCAGTAACTCTTGTCTTCCCAATTTCTCTCTGCTTGGGACTTTAAAACAGTTAACTAGTGTGGGTTTTCTTCACGTTGCTAATTCTATGTTGGCTCTTATATGGTTTTGGGCGTCCTCTCCGTAGCAGCCAGAGTAACTTCCCAGCCCTCATATTTTCAGTGCGCATGTAGAAGTCCGGAATGGGGCAGTGAATTTGGACCCTAATGGTTCTGTAATTGTTGATTTGGATGTATTTGCATCCTTCCTTTTCTACCTTAATTGTGTATTTGTGTAAAAATTAAGGATCCTGATGGATAGTTTTAATGCAGGACCCAGGGACTTTGGCTTTTTCTTAAGGGTTTAGATGGGGGACTCTCAGTTCTTTGCTAGCCAGTGCACTGTCTGTACTGGTGCCATACATGAAAGGATCTGGAGTAAAACTGGCACAATATCCAGTTTCACCCAAATGAGGTTGTTGAGCAGGATCCAGAAGAGCTGTATCCACAGAGGGCAAACACAGTGTTTAAACAGAAACAAAGCCTGAGATTCATTTTATTATTTACTAAGCGCTGTCATGGTGCTCAGTACTATATAAACATTCTCTGCCCCCGGTTGTTAATATTGCCAGGCACAAGCAGGTTCAAGACTCAAACACTTTACATGAAATATTCCAAGAACAAAAACTTTAAGGACAAGTTAAATGTTCCTGCACTGCCAAAACTCTTCCATAGAGGAACCATGTTAATGAAAGGAAACTTCAGACTTCAAAACTAGCTGCATTTTCCAATAAGATAAAATTCTTATTCGAGGACCTAACTCTCCACCTATGCCCGTATAACTACCCCTCACTATCATTATAAATACATTGTCTGCTCGGCTGATATGTGAGTGATGCAGTCTGGTCTTTTTGTTGTATGATAAGGAACACCCACCCCTCCAACAAATATGGAGAACTAGTGGAAGATCAGATTTTGAGGGTTACATTACATAATGATCCCATATTTACGAAGAATATGAAGGTTTTTGGTCTTTAGACTGCTGAGCTCTGGGAATGCAAGGGAGTCACTGCAGGGTCCCCAGCCTGTGTTGTGTAAAATGGAAAATGTTGTGCTGGAGGAAAGACAGTATAAAAGGACTGTTAAAGGGCACGTCTTTCACTCTTCTAGAAGGACTAACAGAGGCAAACTATTTGGAGGCATAACAGCAGAAGAAAAAGAAGGTGGGTTTTACTTAAAAATAACTGGAACACATGATAAAATCTTGAGAAAGGCTGGGAAAATTGTACTTTTACCTAAATGTATCAGGTTGAAATAATCGCAAAGGTATACAATTCCTTGATGAAACCATCAGTGAGTACACAAAATGTGTCTGCATGCTTAGGTCAGTGAAAATTGTATATTATGTAAGGCCACTTAGAAGACAGAGCTCTCACAAGAATTACAAATTATTCTGGGGCCATGAAAATCATCCTGGTTTTAATTACAGCATTTAAAGACAAACCCACAGAGTTGTAAATTCTGTTGGCATGGCAAGTAATCATTATAATTCTGGACAAAGGATCACACAAAAATTGTAAATAATGACTGTGAGAGATTTCTGTATTTGCTATTTTTGTCTTTAGAACTGTTTTTCATTTCAGAAATGTCATTAGCACTTGTGCTCAGCCAAAACTTGCTCATAAGACTAACTGGGATTTCTTAACAAAACCTGTTCTTAAAAGGATACTGTCAACTCCAAACTAGTCAGTTTTTCAGCAGTACTTTAAAGATGTTTCAGTACATAAATCCTTTTGTCACAATACTTTACCTTTTTTCCCTGTGCTTTACCTTGCCTTCTTGCAGCATCAAAGGCTCCATGCAAGCTCAGGGAACCAGAAAATAGTGAGGAAGCAGTGAAACTGAGAGCCTGGAAAGCATTGTCAAAGCTGAAAATAAGTCGGGGGGAACTAAACAAAGACCTGAAAATAGGTATCTTCTTTTATTAATTTTCAATTCCAGGAATTGTTTGGAAAAGAGAGGAAAACATAAGGTAATGATGTCCCTGTAATTTAACGTTCAATTACAGCCTATACTGCAATAAAATGAGGAAAGATGCACAAGATGAAAATTCTCTTCTGATATCAAGATGACTTTTTAAAAGGGGAAAGATTTTTTAAAAGACAAATTCAGCTGAAGCAAGAGTGCAGCATGTTGTGGAACAGTCACACGATACAGTTCCTCTGTCTTGGCACTTTAAAACAAAGGTTTGTTCTGAATATCGTGATCCAGTGCCAGGATGAGTTGCTGGAATAGAACCCACTGACTTCAGTGGGTTCTGCAGACCAAAATGGGAGAGGAGTTCCTTAGATCATCAGACAAGAGTTGTACAATTCTGTAATGCCTTTTATTATATTTGTTTCAGCAGCCCTATCCTGCCAGTGGGCCTTGTGTAGCTGGGCCCTTCTTCTTGCAAGAACCCTAAACGATGGCAACAAGAATCTTTCAGTAAGGATGACACTATGAGGTTGTAGCCTGAGATGGTGGAACAAGGTAGCAGTTGAACAGGATGGAAAGTCCTCTAAAGCTAAATAAAGCTGCTAAAGTTTAAACTATATTGCTTTAGCTAGGTTTATCTCAGTACTAATTGTATAATTAGTACTACATCAGAAAAAAACCTCTGGCTTTCTGATTCTGGCTATATTGTCATTTTGCTTGAGTGTGAGAATGATAACTGCATGCTTATCCAACTTTTTATGTTGACTTCTTGGAAAGTTATTTGCAAAGACGGAAAAACCCTAACTCTTCCTGTTTGTTGGAACAGAGTCTAGATGCCTGGAAATTTGTGACTGACTAGGCTGAAACTTGACCACCAGCTTGACCTGTGGACATAAGAAGCATTAACTATTACCATGTCCTGATAAAAGGGAATTCACACCATTAAAATATCATCCAAGAATCAGTTCCTACGTGAGTGGAAGGCAGAGGTGGGTGAAGAGGTAGAACTGCTGACAGAGGGGCGGATACATCAGCTCTGTAATCCTTTCCCTTCTCCCACCCTCTTTATAGCAACTTGCTTACCGGAGTTCAAACACTGCTGCCCTGCTTCTGGTGCTAGATTTGCATGAACAGGAATGCTACTGGGACTTTCTCACCTTCTGCATTTGCTTGAGAAGGGCTTCAAGGAGAGCCCTAAGATAGCAGCCACTGCAATCCCCTGCCGAGTCCAACACCAAGTTTACTGTGGATGAAGAGGTTTGGATCTGGTAATCCAGATCATCCCTGCAAGATTAATTTCAAGCATCAATGAGCATGAAATCTCATTTATGAGATACATTTCTGAGCTCACATATAGTGGGGGTTGGACTATATGATCTCAGGAGGTCCTTCCAACCCCTACCATTCTATGATTCATTCTATGATAACCATACTCATAGCCTATCATTATAGGCTCATACCACGTAACTTTAGCTGTCTAACATTAGACAACAAGTAGGCAGAGGCACCCTTTGGAGATGCTGGTGTCTCCTGTTGACTCAAGCAGGATGACTAAACTTATCACTGGTGCCTACAGTCAGCCTGGGCAGGTTTCCCCTCCCACTGTGCCAGACCCTCACAGTGCAATTTTCCATATACAGCAGGCAACTCACACATGACATACACATCACTTGTGGTATCTGCTCATATCTTAAGACTCAACTATAAAATAGTTTTTTGGAAATGGCAGAGTTTCTTAAAAAGATAGCCTAAGTTAAAGCTTGCGACATAACTCTTCTTCTCCGGTTTCTTCTTTCCATTTGTCTTCTCCGCTGCAATCTTCATTCTCTAGCATTTGGCACTGCTGAAAATGTTGTGCCAGTGTTTCAAAAAGTAAGATAACCTTCTGCTGTGTTATGTACTGGGTCCACTAATGAAGACCAGAACTTTCTATCCTGCAATGGCAAAGACTTAATATCCCTGAGATAATCTATTATTCTACAGTTGTAAAAAAGCCAAATCAAACCTAAAAGAATTTGGTAGGGAAAACATATTCCAGCTTTAATGACACACTGGGATTTTGTTTAGGTTTCTTTATTACGATGAGTCATAGTATGTAAACTTCACATGCAGTTACTGAAGTCACTTGCCTGCCTTTATTTTGGCTTTGGGAACGGCAGCAATGCCAACATCCTTTGCTGCCTCTGAGGGAGGACTTGAGAAGTCCCAAAGGACAACAATGTTACGGTACCCTGATAAGCAATGTGTTGCTTTTTCACCCTTTGCTAGAAAATAAACGTGTAGATTCTCTGTATGAGCCCTCTCCACATTAAGTCTTCCAGTAAACACCTTGGCACTGTTAACGCTGGCTCAACTTTGCTGCTGTCAGCAACAGTGGGATTCCTGTTTGGGATGGTCTGGCAAAACGATGTGTTGTTCTTTATGTGTTTGGCCTGCCTGAAGCAGAACTGAGCCATGCACAGGTGAAACCAGCAGAGCTCTGTTAGTGCTGATAGTTCCACTGCTACTTTTATTAATGGAGCTGGACTGATCAGAAATCCCTCCAGGAGGGTTAGGGTGAACGGAGTCCAAAACCAACTCCCCACCTCTCTCCTTACCTTTTAGCTAGGCCCTACAGAGGACTTTAAGCAGCAGAGAGGTTTCTGCTGTCCTCATTCATCAGGTGAGTTTCCTGCAGGGCACCTCTGCAGCTCTGCAAATAGGCTCAAAGACAGGGGTGAAAGAGGAGACAGAAGACTTCCCTGCTTCAGCAAGTGCAATGCCCATTCTTGCAGGTATAAAAGGGCAGCATGCAGTCATCTATATAAAGAATGTTCTTCAGATGGGTTATGTATAACTCCCTGGTGGCAAGGGTATCAAATGAAGGTCGAACATCAGAGACCTTTAGGCTATTACGAAATATGACTCATGGATTAATTAACTGCCTGTCAGATTTTCCATTATGAAACTTTAACCACAGCCCATATCTGCACAGCACCAACACCTGTAGAAGTACAAATAAACAAGTGGTTATGTATTCATTTGCACTGAAGTGGGTCAGGAGATATGCTATGGTATCAAGAGAATATTTTTCCTTAATTACAAACTATTAACTAAGGAATAAAAACAAGGGGAGGAGAAAATGCGATGGTAGTGAAAAAGATTGTTTTCAACTATATATTTTCCAAAGCCTCTGCAAGATAACTCTTTACAGTCCAACTGTATCTGAGGAATCAACCTAAAAATCCCCCTCTGCAGAATGTAATCATTGGGGCCATGATGAACATCAGTCCTTCCTAATCCAAGCATTTGCTTTTCCAACTCCACATGCTGGCATAAGCAGAAGTGGAAAAACAACTATTCCTGTTCTGAAAAAACATTATTTAATACGAAACTAAAAATACATTTTTTTTTTTTTTAAATCAGTGAGAAGATTTAGCCATTTGGTAGAAGACCCTCATACGTCTCTTGGCAGCCGTTACATCTGGCTGTTTTTGGGTGGCTGTAAATGCAAAAAGGCAGAAGGTGTGCTCTGAGAATTCACCACAGGAGGTTGGGCTTTTGACCTGTGCATCACCAGTTTAATGGACTCCACAGGTGAGATTCAGCTTACCTAATTTAAATGTCTACAGTGTCTACCTCTACAGCTGAGCCTGTTGCCCTATAGACACTTTAAAGGTATGTCTCATCTGATCTGTTTTAAATATCTTAGGATGAGATGATTCATGACCTCAGAGTGCCTATTTATCTGCTGCAGCTGTAATAGGGGCCTGAGGTGACTACCTTGGCTGGAGAGCCTTCCATGCAGCTATCTACAACTGATTAGATGAACCCTGCCTGCATGCTCTGCCTCCACAAGGCTGGCAGTTTATGTGAAATGAGTTGGTTAACGTTGTTGGTTGCTATTGCAATGTTTTGTCTGTTTCACAAAACCACTACCACAAGGGGCACAAATGAATCCTAGCAGGCTGAAACAGCCTAGAGGCTACTGATTAAAGAGGAAATCTGAACCACTTGGATAAATTACGTCACTACATTATCTTCTTGCCTCTAGAGATGTTCCAGATCACAAGCTAGGTATGGAGGTCTCAGTGCTCCTACCACTGTGGCATCTAATCTGTGAAGACAGGAGTCTCCATTTTCATGCCTGTTAGTCCAGCTCATTTCATAAACACTGTATTAATTTAAATGTTAACCTGCTGCATTACTGTAATTTCAGAAGATATTAACTGTAGGGCAGAATGAAAAACAATTTAGTCTCAAGCAGAAGGGTCTGAGGTGAGGCAAAATGGCAGTACACAAATATATAAAAAGTAACTGCAAAGAGGAAGGAAACAAACTGCTCTTCCTGTTTACTATGAACAGGCTAAAAAGCGGTGAGCTCACGGTAGGAGGAGACTTCAGTTACTCCAAAGTGAGGTGGCATGCAACAACAAGCCATGCAGCCACTTCTTGGAGCTGAACAGCAGCATCGTGCCATCTTTTAGACAAAGGGGAAGGCAGCAGCCGATCCTGCTTCCCTGCAGGCTCTGAGCCGGCTGCCTCTGAAAGGGGTGGGAGGCTTACAGCTCCTCCGTGCTCGTGGGTGTCTGCAAGGAGCCGGGAGCCCTTGACTTGCTAAGCTGCTTTTTAGTCTCACCATGAAGCAGGGGTTTCTGCCTCAGAGCTGAGAAGCGATGGCCGTAGTGACATGAAGGCAGCCTGGTGCCCTGCCTCTTAGGAGAGGTCAGTTGCTACCAGGGTTGGGAGCCCTCCCTTAGTTTTGGGATGCAGTTGGTGCTCTGGAGAGCACCAGTCTGATAAGCATCCACCCAGGGTGAACGGAGGTATTTAGTCTTAAAGCAGTGTGATGGACTAGATGTCTTAAACCCCCTTTACCTTATAGGATTTGTTGAGTGGAAAGGAAGCCTGAGCTAACTCTTACAATGGAGTAGGCCAGAGCTCCAGCTGCATGACCTGCGCTGCTGACCAAGGCCAGCAAAAGGGAGAGGATGGTCTTTGGAGAACCCATCTAGAAAAAAGATTCTTTTCTCATGACATAAAATTTTTAGTGGTTCTTTCTCTGCTGCCATCACAGGCGTTACGACTGAAAGATTATGCAGCTGGGTGCTCCTATTTACTGCTCCTTGTTTCTCTGTAGGAAATCCTGTTCCAGCACTGTATCAACAATGTAGAAAACATCTAGGAGTGGGGGGAAAGAGGAAGAAAGTGATTTCATTTAAAATAAAAACTGAAACAAAACAGGTTTCACTCAGCCACGTTCACAGTCTCACACTCACAAGTGCAGCCACCAGGCATCAGGTCAGCATGTTCAAGCCATCCATCCAAAAGCCAGGCAGCATGAAGATTGTGCCCAGGTAATAGGTCTAGGATCTGTTATGATTCCGTGGATAACTAGGGATTCCAGCTATCAAGTCCTCCTCATGTCTCCTGGGTTATTCTTGGGTTGGTGACCATGCATGGGATTTGGATATCTTTTTCGAACTGGCAGTATCTCCATCCTGTCCCAACTCTGGCAGTCATCAAGACTAATCACTTGGTCTCCAAATCTAAGTGTCTTGTGAAACAGCAGGTAGATGCCCTGAAGTCTTGATGACCTGCTAATCTGGGTGGCATTAACACAGGCCATTCAGAGAGCCCTTTGCCTGCCAAGTGCTTCTTCTGGTGCTGCCACACCCAGGCCTTCCCACTCCTCTGTTCACACTTACATTAACCTTGGTATTACAAGTCTCTACACCACTTCCATTCCCTTGTGGTTGCTTGAGATACTTCACCGGCCAAGGGACAGACCTAAATAATACTTAACAGCAACAGTGAGGGAACTAGAAAAGTGGGCCTTCTTCCTCCATTCTCTTGAAGACCAGTATTGGGTTTGGTTCCTTCGTCCCTCAGCCTTCATGATTTAGGTGTTTTAGTTCCTGACAGGGCACAGCAAGGGCAGCGGCTCTCTTGGGGCCCAGGGCTGGGACTGCGGGGGCTCCCCAGGGCATGAGAGCAGGGCCTGGCAGCCTGGGCCCATCCCATTCCCCAGCCAGGAGCAGCGAGGGGTACAAGGGCAGCCTCAGCCCCAGGCACCGGGCACCTCCCTAGCTTGGGGACAGCCAAGGCAGGGCCAAGTCATGGGCCCATGAGTGGCTTGGTGAGGCCCATGGCCAGGCAAGGCAGGACTGTGGGGAGCTGGAGACTGGCCCTGTTGTGGCATCACTGGGGCAGGAGCTGACAGCTCCAGGGGGTTGACATGGGGTCCTGGGCTGTGGGCAGGTGAAAGGACCCCCAGAGGGTGACATGGGGCAGTCAAGGCTGGTGGTGCCCTCAGGACCCTCATAATCCCACAGGCATTTTTGAACAGTCATCACACTTGTATTTGGTCAGTGACCCTCTAGAGGTTTTTCAAAAAAGACTCTAAAGTGACATAAAAGTTACATTTGGTATTTAGAAATGGTAATTGGATGACAAAAACTTTACAGAAACCAAAGAGCAAAGCATTAGTGCCTTCTTTAAAGTATAATACTAATGCTGCTTAATATAGGAGCCATCTTGAATAGGTGCCTATTTGGATTTAGGCAATTACTAGCTCACCAGTCCAAACCAGTTCACAATGATAATGTGCAGCACCCAAGATTTATGGATGTGCCTCTTTCATTTCTTCTTGCTGCTATAAGTCTCTCTTCTTTTGTCTTCACCTTCTGGTACTTTCAGCTCAACTACGAGAGAAAGGCACACTCATAAAATCACAATCTGCTTGTAAACCAATACAGTTAACTCCAGGCATTCAAGCAGTGTTCAAAGAGGGGCAGCAGATGGATACGCACAATTTTTTCCTGTTGAGCAAGATCACATTATAATGTTTTGGCAAAGGGTTTTTAATAGCTGTAGGAACTCAGCTGAAGCCAGTATCTTGCACAGAGGCAGCAGGCCCTACTCCTGCTCTATAAGCGCTGAGGACTGGGTTGCTTTGGGTAGGAAAAAGGCAGTTGCTGCAGTATGAAACAGCCTGCTTCACAGCACATGCCGGAACTTAATGGCAGCAGAGCCTGCTGCTTTGGGGGGACTAGCTGACTGGTGGTACATTACCTCTGTCCAGCAGACAGTCAGGACTGTGACCCCAACCTTTCTTCCCATTTGGAGGACACAATCTGCAGAAGAAGCTGCTGGACTCTCTTTTCTGGTGTAGGAAAATGTATTGCTTTGCAAGTTCTTCCTGTTCCTAATTGACCTGATCTAACCTGAAATAAGCCATTTGTATTCCTGCAAAGGAATACCAGGTTATCCACATGGCCTTTTGCCCAGGTTTGACATAATTTCTTTAAAGCAAACTGCAGATTAATGGTAGTGCAACTTTCCTGTGCAGGCAAGCCCTTAATCTAATTGGAACATGGAAAACAGCATTTGGGAAGACAAAGCAGCACGTATACTTGGGAGTGAGAAAGGGAGGCAATGTAATTTGGAGTCCAGTGGGGGATGATGGAGAGATGTGAATGCCGAGAGATAAAAGGGATTAAAGTTTTTAAAATCCAAGCTAGCAAGGAATCTAGAGATACTAAAAATAGAGCCCAACTCAGAACTTTTCAGTGTTCATAGAACTGCCATCTTCTTTCTGTTCCTTCTTCCACTCAGGACAACAAACCTTGCCATTTTAGTTAAAAACCACTCTCCCTTCCATCCCTTCCAGTTCTGAGCCATGCAAAAAGCCCAACATGGTTCTGACAGTGCAGAAGCTAGAGCATTCAGTTAGTGCTGCCTCCCAGTAACAATACTTAATACTTCAAAATCTCTCTCTTAATAAGGAGTAGTAGCAACCCTGGGCATTCCTCAGATAGCTGAGTCCACTGCAGCTTAACCCAAATGCTGCTGGCAGCTTCACCATGTTGCACAACCACCATCTGCAAAGGTCAAAGCTTGCCAGGTTTTCACACCAGGCAGCAGGAGTCAAATCTGTTCACACAAGAGAGGAGAGTTCTAGCACGGCCCTTCCTTGAAACCCCAGGACGTATCTGCCCCATCTCATATGTGCAGTGTGGCCAGGAAAAATTCTCCACAGCCAAGAGAGGTGCATGGCAGAGTGAGGGACGCGCTGGCATAGCAGGGATATTTAGCTGGGACAGGGGCTGGAGTCTGGGAGTGAGGGGCTGGATATTTCAGCAGGCTCTGGTCTGGGTGGTAGCTGGTAGCAGCAATTACTGCTAGGCTGGGCTAAGCACAGCTTTCTTCAGACCATAGGGCAGTGACTTCAGCAGCCTGTCAGCTGTGTAGACCTGGGCTCAGGTAGGAGAGAGGGTGAGTGAGGCAAGCTTCTCCTGCTGCAGCACTATGCTCTCTCTGGACCTGGGCAAGCGAGGCAGCCTCGGCAACACATCAAGACAGTCCTTTTTTTGGTCAGGCACATAACATTGCAGGCTTGCAGCAAGCAGTGTGCAGGTATCTTCACTAGTCTGCTTACTCTTGCCTCAAAAAGGGACTTATACCAAGACTCAAGCAAGAGACACATAGGAAGGGAGTGCCATTAGGAACTATTCACCCACAGCAGAGAGCTAAAACTAACTAGTTCTTGTCTTGTCTCCCATCCCTTTGTCCATATTTTTCTTCCTCTTTGCTGCCATCTCAGTGGCAGCCTTGGGCAGCACTCAGGTCACTAGCTCCTGGGCCCTCAAGAAGTATCTCCTGTGTGAAATTCATGGACTTATTCTTCCCTGTAGTTGATCCTCGTGTAACACAAGAAATAAGCACAAAACTCTGCTTGTACTTACTCAGTTCCCACAGAAGCCCACAACTGCTTGATGTTAGTCACTAAACCATCACAGAAAAGGAAGACTTCATTAAACAACAACAAAAGAAAGAGAAGCCTTGAGAGCTGCCTCAGATAAGGACTAGCATGCATTTGAAATGGCCAAATCCTCTCTTTGTATCCCTGTTCTAGAGTCATACCTCATAAAACTTTCTGATTCTGTCTTCTGTCTGTAAAGAGTCTCTGCTTTCTGTAAACAGTCTTTTGTGGCTTTTCAGGACAAGATGTGAATGCCTTTGAAGTTTTCAAACATGCTCCAGGCATCTTTTCAGAGAATCATCATGAATCTGCTCTTTGTCAAGGCCTCCCCAATCAATTATCTATGTTCTGTCAGCCTCTACCAGTCTGTGAGTGTGGAGTGACAAGGGAAGGGGAGCCAGCAAAGCTTGGGTGGCCACACACTAGCCAAAGACCAGAGGAGCTCTTAGGCAGATTGCCTTTTAATTCTTGACGTAAGTTAAAGGTATAATGTCCTCCCTAAGACTTAGCATAGAGGTGTACTCAGCACAGGCAATGATAGAACCAAGTGTTGGGGTATGGTGGAAAATTTTGTAAATATTCTGTCAAATGCTGTCCAGGCACAGTTGAATAATAATATTTTTACTATGAGCAACTTCCTTTATTCCTTAGAGTAAGATTTTATACCACAACAGAGACAAAAGAACCCAAACAAGAAAACCAACTGTGCACATTTCGACTAAAATACCTAATGTAGTTCTATGGGCAACAGAAAACTCTGCCTAGATGTTCCTGAGATTTCCTGCTGGGTCCCATAGTTAATGAGCACCCCAGTGCATTCCTTCCCTGAGAAAATGTGGGTGTGCATCCTGTGCTCCCCTGTTCTGCCCCTGCCTACCCAGAGAAGGAGCCTGTGGCTCTGCACAGGCTTCTTCAGCAGCAGAGCTGGCGGCAGCAGCCCCAGGCGCCTGCCTTCCCTGGCTGGGGCTAGCTACCCTGCTCTCGCTAGATGGGCATAGGTGTTGGTGTAGCCACCCCAACCAGGCTGAAGGACTGATCCAGGGGAAAAATAACACTCTCTCCCCAACAGTTTATTTGAGAGGCTGAAATGAGCTGGGGGCGCAGCATGAAGTAGTGACTATGTAAGCTGGCAATGCCAGTGAAAGAGATGCCTGGCTCAAGTGCACTGGCTTTGCCCTGCACACTGACTTCAGGCATGTATGGTGGGAAATACTCACAAAAATGGAGAAACTCCTTGACTATGAACCAATATCCCACAGGCATTTCTCTGGGCAGAAAGTTGACTTAGGCAGATTTTTTCCTACCCCTACAAACAGGGTTATTTAAAACTCAGATCAGTTCCCTCACTCACTGCATGGACTAGCATCACTAACAGCTACACTGCGACAGCTGAGGGGACACCTCAAGGATAGGAACAAATGGCAAGTGCTGGGAACTGTCTACACCCACACTGCTGCTGAGAGAAACATCTGAAGAGCAACAGCTTCCCGAATGTGAGGAACCTGGGAGGGCCATCCAATGCAACAGGCCTGGTTTTGTTTTCAACCTAGAGGAAGGGTACCAGCTTTAAAAATGCTTTTTCATTTTATTCTGCCACATAAATTGCTTTTACATACACTATTTTAAAACTTATCCATGGGTCCAAAGAGTTTTGTAGCTGCTGCTGTAGGGAAATGCAGACTTCGTAGTGAAGGCTTCACTAACAGTGTATCAATGGTTGCATGTGGTTCTTCATGTTATTCCTCCAAATCAGTAAGTCAGTGACTTTTGATGCCTAAAAATGTCCCCAGAAAATTGGGAACTGATCAGATGCAGCATTTAAAAATTATGCTGTTAAGGACAGATCTCTGATACTACTGAGAGATAGATACTGTTGACTAAAGACTATTTCTGAGTCCCTTTGCTAATTTGTGGCTGGACAACATTAACTTTATATTTTTTATTGCCCTGCCAGTTTGCAATATGAAAGTCTCACCAAAATACATTATGTGGTCTTAGTCTCATAGCTAGCTCCGTAGGACAATAAACAAGTTTTCAATATTGGAAAGTAAGAATTACATCCATGATTTACTTTTTATTACACTCTGGATTTCAGGGCCTGAGTCTGAGTTGCCTTACCATTAGTAAAATGCCTCCTTCCCTTAGAAGTAAGCCCGTACTTCTATAGAATGGGAAGTCTACTTGTTAAGATGGCTAGTACCATCTTAACCATATGACTTGTTGATAGTTTCAGAACAGATCAGGAAACTCGTGTACACAAAGCCAGCATCTATCAGCGCTGGGTAAAAATATTTTAAAACACAGCTACGAATTCATAAACAGTGTTGACTTTATAACCTGCAGTGCTTGGTGGCAGTCAGGGATACTGCTTTCCAATTGCACAGCGATGATCTCCTCAGCACGGACATAGCCTTCAGAACACCTACCAGAAGAGGCTCTGCAGGTGAGAGAATAGCAAATTTGGGAATCCTGCTAGGATTTAAGAACTGAGTGTCCAAGCACCCAGCCATGTCAGGTATTATACAGTTTTGTTTGAGCCCATCAACAAAAACTTACTGAGTTTAACAGACAGTGAGCAGGATTTGCGAGGACTCCAGTGTTAGCTTAATGTTCAACTCAGGTACTCATTAGCTGCTCAATTTCCTCCAGCAAATTGTCTCTGAGTCAACTGCAGGGGAATAAAAAGTGAAACTGAGAATGTGTAGTCCTGCCTAATGCAGATGGTAACCTAATAACAAAGGGAAAACTGACTTCCCTAAGCAATGGGAGCACTTGCGAGCCTGCAGCAGAAGATTCTGACTTTGTTATTTGCTCTGCCTTGAGTGGACTACCTGCATACTGGCAGCATACTGTGCTGCCAGTATGACACACACAGGTCCCTCTACTAACCTGCCATGGAGGAAAGTGGGCCCACCTGCTTTCGTGACTGCGGGACCAGGAATTAATTCTTGTGATATTTCTAAAAGCTGTACAGGGAAGGAGGATTCATTAAGGTCATTTTCTAGTGCATATGAATTATACCAAGCAATGCTCTTGTTTACAAAAGCATTGCAGTCATTGTAGGGATGTAAACATTGCAGATTTGTTTAAAATTTAGAATTGTCCACAAAGTTGTAAGAAGAAAAGTAATTAAAAGATGTATTTGAAATTTGCTTTAAAAAAAAATAAATTGGCCTAAGTCAAATAATAGCTTTAAAAAAATAGATAATTTTTTTTTTTCTTTTAACTGTCAGGCAGCCTTGGTGAACACACCTGCAAGCATTTAAATGATATAAATAGGTGCACCTGGGGAAGAAATACAAGTATAAGCCTTTAAGTCTGGAGCTGTAGCTGGCTGCAGCAGTGCTATGGAAGAGCAAAGGGGAAGAATGGTAAATGTTTTGTTCAAGGACAGATCCTCCCCTGTGCAGAACTGGCTGGGTTGTCTGGGAGAAGGAGGATGTGTTGCTTGTTTAAGGATATATTTGTGGGTGTTTAAATCTTGTAAGGCTTAAGTTCTGGAATTGAAAGGCTTTGGCTCTAGAGCTTTAAGGGCAGTTAAGTGAAAAGTCTGTATTCAGGAAGAACTAGGTAAAGATAGGTGGGTTTATGTGTGAGTACCGTGGAAAAGTTTTGTCTTGGTTTTAAATCCCAAGTAAATCTAGCCACGCTTCTGGAGTACAGATCTTCCTTATACTTTGTCAGAAGAGTCAGGAGCCCGAGGGGGAGGAAAATGGGGGAATAATTACTACGTGTGGATGAAGGACAACCAAACCCCATGCCCTTTTCTTTGTGACTTAATAGCCTTGGTGGTATCCTAGTCCTTCAAGAATGTTTGTCGGTACTTTTACTGACCCAAATTCAAGGAAATGGCTCTAGTGTTTTCTGTGTCAGCAGGCTGTGATGTGATGGAAGGGTATGTGGGTGTTTCTCTTTTTTGAAAAGTGACAGGTAGCTTAATGCTTATTATTTGACTGGCATTTTGTAGGCTAACAGTAAACATGAGTTCTAATGAGCCCAGCATGGGACTATTTGTGCATATAATGCTTGCTAAAACTGTGACTTCAGGGAAAATCAGGGTGGCTTTTGGCATGCCAGCAGATTTGATGGCTAAAAGTTGTTTTGGAAAAAAGGTGATGAATGCCTGTAATAACTAGTCAGTGTTGACCACCAGTACTGATGTGTTGAGATGAGTGGCTCACAGCAATGTGCCATTGGACAGCAGGTACAGTGGATTATTTTGTAGCCCTGTAGGCATGGCCAGACCCACAAGCTAGTGTCTGCACCTGTGTCGAGGGCAGCTGAGCTGTGGTGGTCCAGAGCAGGTGAGTGGCTGCCTAGAAAAGGATGAGCTGACACAGCCTCTCAGGAAGCATGTGGAAACTCACACCAGGGTGCACAGTGGGGGCTGTAAATGGAAGGAGCCCGAGTTCCTGCCTTGCGAAGGGATCTTGTAGGGACCTTGGGGGCAGGAGGCATGGAGGGCAGCAAAGGAGGCCAGTGTCTTTGTGGATGAGGCAGCCCCTCCCCCGCTGACAAGGATCCCACCTAGGTGACACCCAAGACGGGCTAGCCCCATAGCGCGCCACTACTAGCGCCATTCTGCTTCCCTGTCCACGCCGGAGCCCGCAGCGCGGGCTCGACGCGCCTCCATTAAGCAGCTACGCCACTGGGCCGTGGGGAGCGCACAAGATGGCGGCGGGCGCCAGCCGGGCCGCTCACGTGACCTCCGGCCCCACTCCTTCTAGAGACATCTCAGCCGCGCGCCCGGCGGGGCGCTCTCGCGAGCGCGCCGAACAAAAGGAGAGGGCGGTGAGAGCGGGGGGGGGGTCCGTGATCTCGCGAGACTTCGAGGCCGCTCTCCCCCTCGGCGAGGGGCGATCATCGCAGGGCCGCCGCGGCGGGGGGTGTGTGTGTGAGAGAGAG
>VZZY01020878.1:363-111667 GCA_013400335.1 Eurystomus gularis
TTTTCTGAGTACATCAGATACTTCTTAAAGCAGAAAAATAAATTATTTTGCCTATGTTAAAACCTTTCTTAAACTGTCTTTAGTTAGTTGAGGGTGATCCATGCTCTGGATTAACAGTTTATAACTTGGGAAGGCAAGTCACAAATTGTGTCTTCTCCTGTTTCCATGAAAATGTGCCTTTTGCCCAAGTTTCAACACTGAGAGTAGCCCGGAAGATGTTAGAGATAAAGAAAAGTAGTTTGGAATAAAATGAGGAGTCCAGGGTGTGGGAAAACAAGCAAACAAAAACAACTATGAATCAGGAGAGCAAATAGGACAAACAAGATAATGAAAAATCAAGACATGAGAACAGTCCTCTGCCCTTGAAAGACTGGGTATTTGGAGCCAAGTCAAGCCCATGCTTCACTTTATATTGTGGTTCTGCTCTGTTTATTAGTATAGTCATAGTCAGTGATGGCACATGACTGGCAATGAGTGGTAACAACCTCACCTAGATTCTTCTAGAAGGGCTACAATATTTCCCATTTTGGAGGAATAAATTCCTTTCACATAGGAAGTCATGTGCTCTTTAAGGAAAATACAGAGTCATGGATCCAAAACTGGAGAGCACATGCTGCATTCAGGACTGGCTATCTCATATACAGCCTCTATGCTCAGTTTTTCATCTGTGAAACAGAGAAGAGCATCACTTCTTTCAGCACAGAAACAGTGAAACAGACTTATTACTGTCTAGGAGATACAACATATCACACTGAAAAGCACAACAGGGAACTCCAGAGGGGATTTTCAGTAGTGTGAAATAAATGAGAGGCCAGACATTGAAGAATGAAAACAATATACTGAATAGCTGCTCAGTCAGTAAGCACCAAGTGAGATTAGGATCTTATGAAAACATAATGTGTTCCTATAATTAAGGGCTGTGTAATGTGCACACAGAGAAAGAGCAGTAAAAATATGCAAGACAACCTTATTTCCAGCATTTCCTAACTTTTGAGTCTTTCCTGGCTTCTATTCTTAACAGGCTTCTAACACACTTTTTATGTGTAATACTCTCTGCTAATCCAACACTTTCTTAAACTCGAAGAGCTAGAGCAAGAGCTGTAAACCATCTGGAACAGTTGCAAAGCAAATTATTGCCAAGAAATCTGGACTAAAGTCCATCTTCTCCCACTCCAGGTCTGCCCTGCATCAGCTTTAAGGCTGCATGACTGTAGGAAGACACATGTCCTAATTAGCTAGTAACACTTCATGCTATCTCCAAAGTTGGGAGTCTTTCCATCTACATTAAAATCTCCTTAATAAGTAAGCATTCACCCATTACTATAACACCTTTAATGAAAAGAGTGATAGCATTATCTCCTCTGTTACTTAGGGTCATCAGCTAAGAATGGGTCAGCCAAGTGTATCAAAAGGCATTTTCTAAGATGCTCCAAGATCCAGAGTGCTCCACTGCTCCTAGCTGACATTAAATACCATGCATCTATGACAATCAAGCTATGTGAAGACACTATATTTCCACTTTACATTGTCCTGTGAACTTGTTATTAAGTATTCCCTTTTAAGTAATTACTAAGTATTTTTTGAGTGTAGTGAAGAGTTTTTTCCTGATTTATATTAGTAGCCTTACTTAATTTCTAATTTGCAGTAAATTATACATGTTTATTCATTTAATATAAAATGGTTTATAATTCCAAAAACTGTTAAATATGTGTATAGAAGAAGGCTACCCGAGTACTTTCTTCAGGTCACTTCACATTGCAAGACAACTATCTTTGACTGATGGATATTATATTGACATAGACAAATTAAAAACATTCATATCTATATATCCCTCATATACCCCAAAATCGAAAAGCTCAGAATAGTCTAGAGCTGATTGGATAGTATATAAATCTGCTTATAAGCAGTTAGCTGACTTAAAATATAACTTTTGATCCAGGTTATTCAGACTGATTTAGGGCTCATTCCTTGAGAAGGTTCCTACTTGCAAAGGTTTATTACTGAAAATGAATTTTATTAACATAGCAAGAGAGCAATCTCTTTTTAGCCAAGTCTCCCTTAACTAGAAACACTCTTTTCTCTGGGAAATGTTTATGTCATGCAGGGAAGGATTCATTTCATCTAATTTTTGCTAATTAAGAGTTTAAAATCTTAGCTTGTCACCTTAGGTTAGTCCCCCCATCCATGGGAAGAAGCAGGCCCTTTGAAGACTGCATGTGACTTGTACAGGAATGCAGCATATTTCACAAACATATTGCAGGCATCTGTGGTATAATGCATAACATAACATAACATAGAGCAGCAACAATGGATCAGCCCAGAAGCACATCTAATCCAACATCCTGCCTGTAAAAGCGACCAAAATCAGATGCCTAAGGAAAAGTACAAGAAAATACAAATGACATTTGACCTGAGTAACCTCCAGGTCTCTAGCTATCAAGAGTTCAGTGACTTCCTGAGCTAGATGTTTTTCTATGTGTTTAGTAGTTTTCTTATTTTTTTTTTTTCCCAATGAACTTCACCAGACTCCCCTTAAACTTCTGTAAGCTTTTAGTATGCCCAAATCATCTGGAAAGGATTTCCACAGCTTAGCTAGACACTGTGAAAAAACACTTCCACTTGTTCATTCAGAGTTTTCCTCCTTTCAGTTTCATGTAATGACCTCTAGTTCTTGTATTGGAAGGGAAGATGAGTGATCCTGATACAGATTCTTCATGCCTCTCATGGTTTCACAGATCTCTATCACATTACACATGAATTTGTTCTGCCAGATCCCCAAACTCAGAAAATAGTGACTGTATATTAACACACACGTTAAGCTTGAACTATGTCTGTTAGCAGCTCAGATGCGTTGACTTTTCAGAGTGAACAAAGCAAGCTCTCAGCCACAAATACATGACAAAAGTATACTCCTAGACTTTGAGGGGAGAATTCAAAATGAGAAGTCAGTGAAAAAGAAACAACATTCTCTGAAGAAAGGATTTCAATTTCTATTTTACATCAAAGTATTATTAATACACACAAACAGCTGCATCTACTGGCATATATGAGAACTGGTCACATTATTGATAAGACTACAGATTCAAGATGGGAAAATTATTTGTTAAGCTGTCCATGTCTCAACGGTCCCTTTATGTTAATTTGATCATAAGAGGAGACATGCCTGAAAAGTCTGAACATTAGAGATGTCCTGCTTATGTGAATTTTTTCTGAATGAGAAAAAGCCAGCATAGGCCTCTACATCTCATGACTACTACATCCATTGTATGCCGGGTTTAGCCTCCAATAGCAGCAGTTGATGTGGCATATGCTCTTATACCATGCAACATGATCAGGAAAAAAAAAAAACACAGTGTTGCATTTGCACCCCTGGCAGATGTCACTATTTTCAGCTGCCCGAACAACTTTTTGCAATACAAGTGTAAATTAGATTAGCCTTGGAATTACTGTAACTCAAGCTAACCCCACCACCAGCCAGAGTGCAAACACAACAAAACACTAAGGTGCTCTAAAACCACACTTGTCCTCATTCATTTGTAATGACTGTATCACAGCAGTGTGAGATACAGATAGATACAATTTAGCTGATCTCTAAAAATCAAGCCCACAGCCAGCCCTGTGAAGTAGAGAAGTGTATTCACTACCCAGAGATCAAGGCTGCTCTTTCCAAATCCCAAAACTCAGGCCACTTTTTTCCACTGGACATCTTTCCTGCCCATTTTACATGCTCATTAGCTATCAAAACAGTAATTGATTTGGATAAGAATAGGACATCTAAGACATTGTGGAGCTGCAAGCTCTCATTTTTCCAAGAAGCATGCCCCTTCTTAAGATGTGGGAATGCAGTAGCTCTGGTCATGCACAGATGTTTTAATATACGTTTGGGAGAACAAGGCTTTCCTGGCAAATCTATGTTTTATAAAAGAGTTTTTGCAAGCCCCTCTTCTTTCACCCTGGGGGAGGAGCAGTGTGCTTGGTTCCATTGAGACCCAAGCATCTCATGTGGAGCACAAGACAGTCTGAGAAGTTTTATGGTTACTTTGCTCTCACTTATCACAATGAGCCTTATGAGTCTTATTCTATAGAGGCACTTGGAGATCATTTTGCAAGCTTTCACACTCCGTCAACATGGAAAAAGCCAAATAAAATACGTCTGTTTCAGGTAAAAGTCTTAAATTAGAGGAGTCATAACAGACTCTAAGAAGCAGTATGAGTTCTTCATTCAAGTAAAACAGCTACAGGGTGACCTGATTCACAACAAATCCTGGTTCTCTTACGGCAGAGGAATATATAATTATAAAAAAACCTGGAAGTAGCAAGGATTAAATTACATTGCCAGAGCAGCTTGTTTCTAAAGGGCTTATTACAGGCATGAACCGCAAACCTGTGATTTTTCTTTTTTCACATGAATTGATGTCATAATGAGGTTTAAATGGAGACTCAGTGTCTACTTTGCCTCCCAAAGGAGAGGGGTTCCCCCTCTACCCTGGGCATAGTGCCTCCTTCTGCTGTGCTACTTAATGCAAATGTAAACAAAAAGGAGAGTCAAACCATGAGAGCTGAATTCATTTCCAGCTGGCTGTCATGGGTTTTCACTTTGGTCTCCTCATGGTTCACAAGGGTACCTTTCAAGTCTGGCTTATACAGAAGATGCTTATATGATAAAAGAGTAGAACCTGAAGCAGAAATACAGTATTGATTATGAGGTGGAAACAAATCTGCTTATAGAAGCAATCCTTGTGGAACCTTGATTGTAGAAATCTTTAACATTTCTGTTATTGGAACAGCTGAGAATATAGCAGGAAATCTCAAATGAACAGCTATTTTTTCTACCAGTCCTGAAAACTAATGTTTTAGTATAAATCTATCCTTTCCAACACATATTGCATACCCTCAGGGCTAGCTCCACTGTGTAGGCAGATCAAGTGGTTGCCTATGGCAGCAAAATGTTAGGCAGAGCAAAATGTTTAAAGACTGTTTATTGTGTGACCATAAGCTGCGTGAAGCAGACATTTTCCAGTGTGTTGAGGGCTACAAAAACCCTGGAGACATCACCAGCTTCCCCAGTTCTTCCGCATAAAAGTGAGCAGTAAAAATGTACAGAGTTTCACAGCAAGGAAATTGGATTTGTAAACCACAATCTCAGCAACAGAGAATAGAGAATAGAGAGAGACTCTACATCTTAATAAATAGATTAAAAGAATATTAAGAAATCTGATGCTGTAGCATACCAATTAGTGTGTTTTGTACTCTAACCTTCGACAGAGTCAGAACAAGTGTCATTTGTGTGTCAGTCTGAAGAGCTACAGGGTCATCACCTTGAACTTTCAGCCATGGACTATTCAGGCAACTGCTGAGTATTTGAGAAGGCACTTGCCAATCCCAAAGTGGAATGAATATAAGTATGAATGTTTATTCATGCTAAGAATCTGACCACAGGGACTTTTACTCACTACACTTCCTTTAAAAGAAAATTGAGTCACTATTAAGGACACACATTAAAATATTATCTTAGCAGAGTAAATGTTAAACATGGAGAAAGGATGGTCAAAGATGAGAATAGAGCAGCAGGGCAAAGGAGGACATATTCTTTCTGTGATGGCACCTGCTCAGTCTCCAGTGCCAAATCTGTTTCTCACAATACACTCCACCATTGCACTTTCTGACCCGGAGTCAGGGCCAGATCAGTGTGGTCGTGGGAGTGCTGAATCAGACTAAAAAACATGAGCCTTCAGCACTGCACTATACTCATCACTCCATCCATGACAGTTATTTTTACACTAGTACCTACTATGTATATTGGTCATTACTTTTAATTAACAGGACAATGGCTGCATTAGCCAGTGCGTGTTACCAGAGGGATGCTCAGGCACTTAAAAGGGCCATGCCATTTAAGAGGATGATGTGGGACAAGCTTGCTTGATGAACATAACTGCAAAGTATAATTGACTGCCATGAATCAGATTTGTGGGTGGTATCATTGCTGAGACTACAGTTTCTGGCAGTACGTTCATGCTATTTCTCTGGTAGTAGCTGACTTGCCATGGGATGGATATTCATGGCCTCATAGGTCACTGCCTGAGGACTTACCCCAGCTGCTAAGCATGTTGAGTGCATGCCTTTGTGACTACATCACGGGACTACACTGACCAGCTAGCTTACACTAGCCAACACAAGCTGCAGAGACTGAACTACAAAAATGCACCCTAATGTAGAAGCAATCAACACCTCTAGGAGATAAGGAATTTCTAAGGACCTTTCTTTCAGGCTGAAGTAATTAAATGCCCTCTGTTTTTATTGGGAACTGGAGTCTATAAGAAGCCATGAATGTAATGAGCCATAGATAAGGCTGCACTGTTTGGGCTAGGAGATGTCCCTAGGACAGAAATAGGGCTTTTTCAAGAGAAGACAGGGGAGGGCAATTCTAAAACCACCTGCAATAGACAGTCTCCTTGGAAAGTAAGTATTGTATGCTGGCTACTTTCAAATTAATATCCAGGCCTCTTGGACTTGGTGTCTTAAATGGCACAGACTGATTGCAACCAAAGGCATTAGAGGGTGTATTGGTGGTGAAGGTGTACCTGTTTCTTGCAGTATAATGTAAGGCAAGTAAGTATAAAGCAAGGAAAAGAAGAGTGAATCAGAACAGAGAGCTTTGAACAAGGGTAGAAAGGCAGACTTGCATTCATTGGCTGGCTGTTTCTTCTGCCTTCAAGGGAAGAAGATTATATGGACTTGTTTACCTAAGCAAACAAATCCACTAGAACTGTATTATCAGTTAGACTCTTCATCAAAAATCATCCAGTAATTCCAATGGCAACTTCTTCAGACAAGACTAGCGGAGCAACACAATGGCACAAGCACACTTTAGAATCATAGAATAGAATCATTGAATGTATCGGGTTGGAAGGGACCTCTAAAGGCCATCAGGTTGGGTGATCAGTGGCTCCTGCTTTGTGTGCAGTTCCCAGGCAGTCCTTAGCAGGGCTGCTGGGGCTGAAAAGAACCACAGGATGTGGAATAAATAAACCAGCAGTCTGGTGCACTGTTCCACGATGGGACATAGTTGCCTGCCCATCCTATTACACTCTGGACATGGAATCCCGCAGCTGCTTTTTTCCCCACCCTGAGAATTTTTGAGTCATTATCTGCATCCTTTGTGTCTGCTGGATCTGTGCTACGTAAAGATTTTAACATCTGACCCTTGAAGTCAATAAATCTACTGTAGAAATCACCAGTCAGGTAACAAATGGCAAGTGTGCTGCCATTATTTAGCAAATTAATTTATTAAAAAATAAATTCCCCCCTCCTTGACCAGTTCTAAAAATCAGTTCCTTTAATTGAATTGTTGTCTCCTCTCACCAGCCTAATTATCAGACACAAATTACTATTTTTGGCTCAGATGTGCAGGGGCAGTCGTAGGGTTAAAACCTGCAGTCAATCAGTGTTTTGCTGTGGATACCAAAAGGTCCAGGATTTCACTCAAGGTTGAAAGCTCTGGCAAATTCCAGTAATAAGTGCATGGATTTGTTGACTCTTTCAAATAAAGTTAAAAGATTTTCAAATATTAAACCCAGTTACACAGAAATCTACTTTTTTTCTTCCTACAGACCACTTCCACAATATTTATTTTATCAGTGAATATAATCTTTTAAAAAAAGTAAAGGGATTCTAAAAAAACTAAATTATGCTTTATTTTCAATATATTTTCCTTCTATATGCTAACATTTTCTAAATGAAGTTCTGAATTCTTATTTCAGATCTTTTTATGCCTCTGGAAATGCCATAAATCTAAAATAAATAAAGGTTTAAAAGGGTTAAATAACTCCTACCAACAAAAATGTCCTTCAGCTAAAATTAAAGGTTTCAGATCAAGTAGGATTTTGTCAACACAATTTGGCAATCTCTGTTCCACTTCACCTTGGTCTGAAAATTATTCTCACTACCAGTTCATTTACTGGACTTAAAAATTATATATTCCTCTATCTCTAATTCTGAGGAGTCACAGATACTGCTTTAGACCCACACACCCTGCTCTGAATGCACCTCTTCAGAAGTAATAGAATCTTTTCTGAATGTCATTAGCCTTACATCCATAAAAATTCTCCCCCACAGATGGAAATTTCAGCTATAAAAAATACTAGGTGAAGGAAATTATAGTTTTATGGCCCAACTTTTATGTATCAGGCTCAAATTCACAAAATTGATTTATTTTTAATTTATCCCACCCCCTTCATGTGATCCAGACCGCATATGCCAGGCACTTTAATTTCTCTCCTTTCTCAGAATATGAACACCCCTAGGAACAGTTCCTTTGCACTCATTATGCATCTCCAGGGTACACCATTCAAACAAGAGCTACCTTGTGCTAACAGAGTGTTGATTTGCTTGTGCTCACGAAAGTAAGGAGAGTGTTTTTCAGGACGGGAGCAGGGCAGACGGGTGGGAGATGCTCTATATTTTTAATTAAAATATTATTTCAATAACATTGTAGAGTTGTTGAATGGCTGCAGATTTTTATCTTCTATATTTTAGTATTTCTAAAATGCCATTCACTTATGAAAATAAAAGTTTCTTTTCAATACATAACTTCTATGAGAGTTGTCTTGAAGGATACCATGTTATTTATGGTTGAAAAATATCACTTTCCTCTGCTTTTCCTCAACATTTTTTTCACCACCCACAGCATACTGTGATTTTTAGGACTCAGACCTTACTCTACTCATGCATAAACATCTGCAAAACTATGGCCTTCAGTCCCAGACCTGCAAAGATCCAGTCTGTTCCTAAGCTAGTAGACATAAAGTGGCTACTGTTAAGCACATGATTTAGAAAAACTCTAAAATTCTGGTGTAAGGACTGTATTTTATTATTTCTTTGAAGCATCTCTCTGAAATGCATTGGAGTACTTTGAAGTAATTCTCGCTATGGGATATTTTTCACATTACAATAATTCATAGTCTCTGTAGAGCATCCTAGCTTTCTGCTGTTCTTTTAAACAATCGTTACACCACTTCAGAGATGAATAAAAAATTTACTTCTCCTTAATTATAGTAGCAACCCTGAAAAGTATGTTGTATTTATACCATTTGCTATGTATAATTTCTGTGCATTTCTTCCCTTATTCTTCATTGCTAAAACCCTACAGATTTACTTTCTTAAACTGGATGATAATATCTTCTCCATATACAAAAATACTGTTTTGTCTGAACCAAATACTGTATTCCTTCATTTACCAAAAAGTTTCTATTTCCATTCCTAGAGAGGGGAAGCTGAAGGCTTAATGAATAAGTAGAATTGATGGTAAGGGTGGCCAAGGGCAAGCAGGGATGGGGAACAAATGCATGTTGACCTGGATGGTCAGAGATGAGCCCTGAGGATGGCTGTGAGAGCTCAGGAGTATATTTAATAGTAAAATCATAAGCAGCAATAAACACTTAACACTGAAGTGGTCTGCCAGAATAACCTTATAAGGAGGCCCCTTGTGAACAACGTGCTTTGGTCGCACAGACCCATGCCAGCTTTACATAGTCATACCTTCTAATTTGGTATTGCCTGTTCTCAGAAGCAGATGAATGATCCTTAGTAAGCAATTGTAGCTGTGCTGGCTTTCCACTTCCGTCTTCCAAACACCTCTTTGATCACATAAATATTGTCTAGTCTATGGCAAGCAAGCAGCATCCTGGTGTGGGAGCCATGATCAGGCTTAATTTGACTGTGTTCCCTCTCCATCTCTTCAGCAGGCTAAAAAAGAATTTCAACACCATTGTGCAGATATCATCAAAATAAAAATTGAAGAGATTCTGGCAACAGTCCAGATTCCTGGCAAATTATTGCATTTGCAAGTGCATCAAGAAATAGAATGTCATCAAGGGTTAGGGGTAGACGGTCTATCTTCAGAAGCTTCCATCAGCAGCAGTATACTGATGTAAAAGACAAGATCAGTAGAGTTAGAGTCATCCAGTGGTCAACAATACAGGAAAACATTTTTGACAATCACAATAGCCACCAGTACAACTGAGAACCACTCCTCGCAAAATAATAATTGGAAAAGGGCAGAGATTATAGTGATGACCCTAGCAACCAAGGAAATCCCTGAGTGATTGATGTATGTGATTTCTGGACCAAGAACCTTATAAGAGGTAAATATTGCCTCCTAATTCATAGTGTAGATGCCAGCATTCTTACCCCAAACCCATCTGCTGGCAAAAGTAGAGTAGCACAATTCAGGAGCTACTGTCTTCCAAATGAAAAAGGCTGTATTCTTAATGTTAAACTGAGCATCTTAGAATGCTCTGCTGCTTTGCCAGATGAACTCAACAAAGACCTCCATGAACACTGCCTTTTCACCTCCACATTCTTCCTTCACTGGTGAACTTCCCATATTTCCAGAATGACTCTCTGCACAGGCATCTGTTTTCTCGCGGCTGCAGGTGTTGCATGGAATCAGAGCCACATGCTTTGCAGCCTTGATTGTGTTGCTTCACAAGCAGAGGAACAAAAGCCTAGCAGTATATCTGGCTCTTCTTGCTCTTTCTTCTCAGCTTGTATCCTTTGTCACTGTACCCCTTCCCTGAAAAGGAGGCAACAATTATGCCAGCAAAACCTGTTCACACACAATTTCATCACCTGATTCTTCTGGGAAATGATGACCCTAACAGGCATCTCCAAGAACAGATTTGTGTGGCAGTGTACTGAGGCCTGGAGCTGGGATCATGGATGTGGAAGGCCGCAGGCTTGGATGTGCTCTGGACAGCAGTGCAGTGCAAATGCAAATGCTCATGGTGATGTTCCAGAGAGCTTTCAAAGATGGGGCTGACTAGAGAGATGGGGGATCTGCCCCAGAGCTATGTGAAGGCATGGGTCTGCAGGACCAAAGTGTGTTGTTCACAAGGGCCCATGAGCTTGAGATGCCTGCTACATTTGTTAGTCCCGATGCATCTGTACAGCCTCTCAATTACACGAACAATGCATCAACTGAGTGAGCCAAAGTTAGGAGGCAACTCAGTCTGGCATGTTGGGCAGCCATAATATCAGCCAGCATAAATATCACGTCATGCACCCAGGCTAATTCAACAGAAATACATAGCTGTAAAAACATGTGCTCATACCTGATCTAAGCTTGTGATCACTAATGCTCAGTCTAGACTTAACAACTGTCGGACCATGACTTTAGTCATTCTCTACAGAGTGCCAAGGGCAGGTGGAGTGAGTTTACTTTCTTTCTTTCTTTTTTCCACATAAATCCAACATGACAGGACTCAGCCAAGTACATTCCCAAGGTCATATGTATAGACAGGTTTCCTGAACACAGCAACAGAAAGTAGCGGCATGTGCTACAGTAGGTTACTCAGAACATATTGCAATTCAGCATTACACAGCTTTCAACACATCAGGAAAAAATACAAGGTGGAGTAAAAGGAGTACATAGGAAATATAAATGGACTCTTAAGATCCTAGTTTACTGAAACCCCTGAAGTTAATCCCTAGTGTCTGCATCCTAATACTGTTTATAGCACTCAAAGTTTGTTAGGTTTTTCTCTGATTATTTAAGGACTAATCAAAATTGTACCTTCACTCTGGGAGATTTTGCACTTTCCTCTGATCATTAATGACATCCCAAACAAATCTGAGTACAGACATTTTTCTGTGTTTTTTTTCCTCCTCTTAGATGGATTAGTGCGCAGGTGTGAGGAAAACAGAGAAGCCCAAGCACTGAGTATAACAAATATCAGGAACTGCATTTAAATTAATTTGAAATGCAAAGGTAGTGACACACCTCATAAAGAGGATTTTGGAATGCTGGAGTATCCTGGTCCCTCAGCTGGAAAGGATAACTGATGCCCGGACTATGGATTGCCTCTCCTGGCCTAATACATGCAGCATGTTTTGAGAACTATTTATATTTGTAACATGAAAATATATAGATATATTTCTGCTATCTAGCCAAATAAAAGGTTCTGCTGCTGTTGTGTATAAATATATATATTTATAAGATATACATGTATAAAGCAACAGCAGAACTGTGCTATGCCAGATCCAGTTGTAGAGCTACAGTGCAAAGAGCATCTGTGCTTTAATAATATTCACTGTTAGCATCTTCCTTGTCTGTTCCCATAGCTCACACTAGGTCCCGTTCAAGTAAGACAATGCAGCATAAAAAGCCTCCAAAAGCCCTTCTACACATGAGCTACAGCTGCTAGTCTCTCAGATGATGCTCCTCTCATCATCTGTTATACTCATTCTACTTCTTACCTGTCACGTTTGACTTTGACCCACTGATTCGGAAGAATTTAAGGAAGGCAAATTATGAGTGACCTACTTTTTAAGCTGATGGTGTTTCACCTAACCAGGGGTGCCTGAGCACCATGATCCTGTGTTTAACTGGTGCCTTTGATGAGACAGTTCCCTGCTGCCCACCTTGCCAGGGGTGCTCTGACCACAGGGCTCCCAGTCATATGCAGCAGATCAGGCAAAAAGGTGAAGTCGGCGGAGCCATTAGCTAGTCATTAGCTAATGACAGTAAATTGATCCACTAAATCCAAGACAGCCTTCGCCTGCTTGTATTAGGTGTGTCTAATTCACCAAGGCAGCCAAGAGGATTATGTAAATTGAAAATTTACTTACCTTAGAGAGCAATCTTGCCTGCTGCCCACTGGACAGAAGCCAGGGGCAAGCTGCAGGCAGGCAGCCCAGGCTCAGGGCAGAGCCTGGGGGCATGCGAGGCCCCCACTGACCCACAGCTCTCACCTGGCCACCTGCCAGCCCAGCCAGCAGCCTTTAGCGTTTTTTGAAGGTGGTCCACTCCCCATCTACAAAGCATCTTTCCTACTCATCTCCACATTGGTTGGCAGAGCCTCGCCTCTCCTTCAAAACATCTTGTTGCCCTCCAGGTAGGTTCCTCAGCTGTTCCCCTTCCTGTCATGTAAGGAGCAAACCTCCACCCTTGTTTCAGCCCAGCCCCTTACACCGACACAGTTCTCAGACACCCACCAGCAGGCACATCCCCTCCACTGCCAACACCTCTCTGCAGCCCAGTTCCAAGTGGAGAGGGTGAAATATCCCTTCTCCCCATCCCTCCACTTCCTCTCCACCTCTGCCTCAGACCGAGTCTTCTGACTGACACTGAGCTGACGATCCCATACACAAGCCTAATGACAGAATTTTTTCCAACTAGCGTAACACCCCCAAAGGGACATACACCTTTTGACCCTGAGCAATGCCCACATTTTCACATGTATTTCTACACAAATAAGAGTTCCAGTGTACTCTGAAGCAGATTTACATTGATGCCCTTTACCAGTGCTTTGGAATTAGAAAAATGCTTGAAAGTTAACTGTTCACTGACAAAGTGATATAGGGGTGGCATATGGAAAATGAAAATCAGAGGCTCTTAAATTCTGTATTTTTTAATCAAAGCCTTGCATGCCATCACTTGAAGTCTTCTCGTAACTATCAAAATACATTCTAAGTGCTTTTCACCACAGATGCTGATCATTATGTAAACACTGCAAAGTTTATAAAGATTATACCTGCAGTTCCATTGCCTGTATCCCAGGGATGTGAGAAATATTCAGTTGTGGCATACACACACAAAGAGTGGAAGAACATCACAGAAAATGCTTTCCAGGAGAAATCAGAAGCTTTATGCAAATTCATTCATCAAGTGATTAAAAATGTTTAGATCACTGACTGCAATAGGAACAAACAAATGCAATATCATTAGAGTTTAAAATTATTTTTTATTTTTACGTTCTTTTTATGTTTATGTTATAAACCCAGAATATGGGAGGACTGCAGGCCACAGATGTAACAGATCTTAGAAAAAATAGGAAAAATTCAAGTACAGAGGAAATGAGACTTCATAAAATCTGAAGAAAATTCAGAAGATTTACACAGAGGAGCTAATGTGTGTTCTCCTCTAGCCCATGTAGAACATCTACCTTCTGGTTAAATTTCACAGTTTAATAAGTTTCACCATTCCTAGTGTTTCTCTTTATGCCTTGGATTCCCAATCAAGTAATTATGAGAACTGCAGTTTTCATTTCTTAAGCAAAAAGTATTTTTCAAGTCCTTTGAGATGACTAAAATTTCCCAAAAGAATAAACCACAAATGAAAAGAAACAAAAACTGTGTAATTTTTAAACAGTTCTGCATTTCATGCAGATGCACTCCTATACTGACTGCTCTGGAAAACCATGCTGTTACAGTTATCACTTCAGCCCATGGTTAACTCAGCCAAAGGGCACAGTACAAGAAGGTGTAAATTATATTGATGTGGGCTCTTTTACAAAGTCTGCCAGAGTGACTTGCACCTAATTACCAATGTGTACCTCACACCATTTCATAGCACCTCTTGTCTAGAGTTGTAGTTTCCCAAGCAGGATTCCTTCCTGAGTTGGAAGGAGAGGGAGCAAGGAAAGGATCCTCTGTGGAATGTATCTACATAGACGACAACGCAAAATTGAGGTCTTGGTTAATTAACATTTCATATTGCTAAATTTGGCATTTATTTTCCTTTGATTGTGGTGAAGACTTCTTACAAAAGTAATGAATCACAGATCAAAATATTCACTTCAGAGATATAATAAAAAAGAAACAGTATGTAGGCCAAGATTTGTCAAGCAAGATGCTCACAGGCATTTCCTTAAGATATTTAGAATCTCAATAAAGAATTTTGCAAAACCTAATAGGATTTTACTGCTTCTTTTTTTTCCTGGATTTAACAATTAACAAATAAAAAGTATTTTACTCATTAACAGCAAACTGATCATAATGTTGTGGGGTTCATGATGTGCCTGTAATGAAAGTTTAGTTTAAATCTAGGCTTAGATTAAATAAATAAATCTGATATATTGCAGTCTTGAAGCAAGTTTTGTATGGAATCTTTAATATACATTCAGCTCTGAAACAGGGACAAATGGTTTTTTCAGCACAGTGCTTTAATTAAGAATGATTAAACTGCTGTCTTGATAATCCTTAATTTCTATGTATGTCCTTGAAGATTCTCTAGATTTCTGAAATGCTTATTTTAAAATGTCCTTATTTTTACCATTGTGTAGTACTAAGATGACTTCATCTATACTGAGTGAGGAAATAGCGCCCTTCTGTAGTGCATTATACAATAGCTGCCTTAACCATGCACATTTAATTACTTCACCTGCACTACATCTACTAAACATTCTATACTTCAAACTCCTTAGGGATCACCCTGTTATTTTCTTCTCATGTTTCTCATCTCTTTCAGGTTTCTTTAGATTTATTTCTGTCTTTTTTAATGTTTACAGCACGTTCCAATTTAGCATCACCTGTGATTTTTCTCAAAGTGCTTTTTACCCTCTCTTCCAGAACGAAATTAAAATATTCCATATGATCAGTTCTCACACACGCACTCACACTAATACATAAGTACCCATTTCCAGAAAATCATTAGCTTGATCTTTCTACTGCAATGCACTGCTGCTTACCACTGGTTTGCAAAGGGGAAATTTGTGGTCTTGTTTTTAATTGTTGTTTGTTTTTTTTTTGTTGATGACATTGAGTTAAGCTATTCATTCTGGCAAAGAGCAAAGAAAGCCAAAAAGGATCATTTAAACTTCGTAAATGACATTCTTGAAAGAGTGTCTAAAATAAAGGATTTACATGCTAGCACAAGTAAACTGTACTTTGTGACACCTTCTTCATGCAGTTTTGTATTGAGTTACCACTGGAATGAAATAGAGAGAAAAAAAATAGGAGAAATCTCATTGTGAATCAGCACTTTCCTTCATTAAGTTCAGCAGTAATTCTTAAGTAACTGGGTCACTAGTAAATGATGACAACTGCAGTTAGGTCTCCGATGCTGTAATTAGCAGCTATTTGTGGAGCTCAAAATACTTCAATTCAGATAAACAAACTAAGGATCTAGATTCTTTCTATGTAAATAAATAGGAAAAAAGACAGATGTAGCCATACAAAAACATGACAAGCAGGCAAAATAGCCATTTTAAAATGCAAAGCAAGTAATATCAATCTGTAAGCTATCTGAAATTCAAATTTTTCTTAAGAGCTTGCTGATTCCAAGAAAAGACAGTTGGCATTTTGATTATAACCACTTCATTTATTGGCTTAATGCTGTATATAATCTTTCTAAAACAAATACACCAAATTAATAATTACACAAACTCCTTCAGTGCTCCCAAAGCAGGATTCACTGCAGCTCAGCGTGGTGTGTGTGTGTATTTTTTTTCCAAGCAATTAAACTGTATCCTTTAAGATCATTACGGCTCAGGGTCAGACCAGGCTCTTTATTCT
The DNA here is from genome assembly GCA_013400335.1 of Eurystomus gularis. Classification (NCBI taxonomy): domain Eukaryota; kingdom Metazoa; phylum Chordata; class Aves; order Coraciiformes; family Coraciidae; genus Eurystomus; species Eurystomus gularis. The sequence continues at coordinate 16,657 of VZZY01020878.1, forward strand.
TTTAAACAGATGTTTGGGGGATCCTGGATGCCCTTTTTTTTTTTTTTTTTTTTTTTTTTTTTTGTCACCTTCTGCTAATTACTATCTGCCTATTCTCTCCACTCCCTGGCTTTCAAGCGGCCGGTGGGCCCCTGAATACCATCTGCTCAAAATTCTGGTCCCTGCCCTCTGTTAGACCTCACTAGACCTTAGTCTTTTTTCTTTTCCATTATGGAGATCATGCATGCATTAGGTGGGTCATGTTCCTTTTGCTATACACAGTGGCACGTGCCAATGCCCTTGAGGAATCAGCTGCAGGGCTAAATTTACAATTGGCTTGCTTCCCTCAAAACAACATTATGCTTTTGTTCTCCCACTCACAATTTCACACAATTACAGAGATATAACTGTCTGCATTAGATTACAATGAAATTTTAAAATATCTTTTTAAAGCAACAGAACTTAATTAAATGGAGAAAAGCAACCAGAAAAAAAGCTTCAAAAATGTACTATTTTTAACTACCTACTTTGAATCCCTGAATTTAGGCAGATTTCTCAGCTTCCTTTTAGCAAAAGTTAAATTTGCCGCTTATCACAGGCATAAGCTACTATCACTTAGTTTCTGTAAATTTTTAATCTAAGAAACAGTGAACATCAAGCTGAAGTGAAAAGGAACCTAGTCATGTTAAAGGGCGTCTAACCAACACTGCTTACAGTTTCTAAAGGTGGTAGAAGAAATTCCCCCTGCAACAAATAGAGTTCCCTCCTCACTTTGGTTGTCACTGTCACCATACAAATTACTTTGTTTTGGTCATATACTGCAGACTTCAGAAAGACATTTGAGCAGATTTGAAAACAAAGAGCAGAGGCTGTTGGCTCCTGTATTGCTATCATGATTAAACCCTAGAGAACATTTTAAGACTATGTTATAATTTGCACATCTTTTGTAAAACATATGAGTCTGTGAGCAGCTCACAGTTGGTTGATTGTCTTGCTCAAACAATTATAAAAAGACATTCTCTTGCACAGAAAAGATCTATCTGAAAGCCTATAGATCAGCCTTCCAAAACCAATGACAGTATCACTTGTCAGGGTCATAAAAATCTCCTCTTGCACTCTTACACTGATGTATTCTGCAGTATTCATCTATAGAGAAAACATTTATATTTAAATTAATCTAGTTTCAATTGTATTATCCTTATCAGCATAGATTCCTATTATTATCCATAGCAAAATGGATTGATACTATCAGCAAACATTTGATCATTTCTGACTGGTAAAAGTCACAGCTGCACAAAGTTGATGCTGTTGGATTAAACAATGCTGTAAATTGCATAAATGTAATTTAAATAAACTATGCTATATTTTATTCTATTTTCTGCTCCCCTTGTTCCTGTCCACTTCCACCAAACTGATTTTGATAGTCCAAAAATCCTTCCTTAAGCAAAAAGGCCACCTTCTGAAAAAATATTTTTCTCTCTATCCAGCCTGTGCACTTCCTCCAAAATATAAACACAGTTCCTATCTTGTGATACAGAAGATCTAGTCTGGGCAAATGTCATTTTCAAACTTGTGTCATGTTTGTGATGATAAAGTGTAAACACTTTCCTCTGAGCAATGAATGGTTTGAAGTAAGAATCTATACCAATCCTATTGATGTCATTTAAAAGACCCGTATTGACTTCAGTAGGCTTTCAATCAGCTCCCAGTAATCTGTCTCCACTGACAGAGGGATAAAATACCCAGGATAAATTATATGTCAACTGCTTTGATTATTAAATGTTTACAGTTTATGGTCCCAGGAAACATCATGCTTAGGAGAGAAGGTTCAGTCAGAGCTTCATTGTCTGTCTTGTATCACTGAGACTTTTCTGGCATGAAACCAAATATCAGAAATACCACAGACATACAGGTTTCCTAGTTTTCTTTCCCTTAATCATTAAAAATAGTCTTGTTTCCAATGTAAAGTTAAAAAAACTAATGCTACAACGTTTCCCCATATTGGATAAATTTTATTCCATTGTGTTATCACTTCAGCATTACTCTTCCTATTCAGAATATCAGTAATATGATAGCAGCAAATCAGAATGAATAACTTTACACCTTTTGGAAAACTGATGGAAACATTCCCTAATTCATACTGAAGTGTAGTTTCATGTCATTTTGAAAATAACTATTTTTATTCTCAGAAATACTTTTGGATGTTTTCATATGTCCATTTAACTATTTTGCATATTAGAAGACATGTTAGGGTCACATTTAATGGTTATGAAAGTAAGCTTCATTTTCAGAAATGACTCAGCTATTTCAATAACAATAAAGTTCTTTTATCGGTATTGTTAACCCTTAAATTTTAGGTATCTAATGAACCAGATCCGAAATGCTTGCTTCAATTCCCTCTGTAAGGAATATAGAAACCCTGGTATCTCTGAAGGTCTTCAGGAAAAACATTCTATCCTCATCCTAGGACCACACATTAAAAATGTCCAGGTTCAATGAATATAAGAAGATCAAAGAAGGGTCTGATACAATGAACCCCAGCGAGAGTTAGCACTTAAACTCAGCACTATCTTAAGGTTTCCTTGCATTATTTTCTTGTAGTTGAAAGCTGAGGCAAACTGGGAGAGCTTGCTCCTGTCTGCATTTTGCCTGTTCTGCGAGGCTTTTATTTATACATAGGAGACAAAAGAATTTAAGAAAATGTTATTGAAAAGAGCCTATAAATCTGGACATTCAGTCTCCTACTCTAATCACTGTTAAACCTGCCAGTTCATGGGAGTTCAAACAAAAGTGAACAAATGCTGAGTCTGTATTTTCACTCAGTTCTAGCTATGTTCCACATTTGCCTTTAATATTTATGAAGAAAATTGAGAATATATTGCTTCAGAAATGTTTGTATACCATACAAAGAGAACGCAAGAGCTCTGATGCTCTCCTTGGGAATTAGATATTTTATATGAATGAATGTACTCAAAGAGCCCAGGTATAATAATGTCAGTCTGAAGAACGCATGTGTTTTCATTAAAGATTTACAGCTGAATTTGTAGTGGAAGTGGAACAATATTCTGAGGACTATTTCAGAATTTTTTTGGATCAAAGGGCATGTTGTAACTTATTTACCTATTAATTTGATCTGTGCTTGCATTCAGTTCTCAGTCAATTAGTTTGGAGACTCACTCAAGACTTGGATTGTGTCTAAGTGCTGATATGTCTGCCATCACTGTCATAGGTGAACTTCCCATGATCGTGGACCTCTTTGATGCATAGTGACTCTTGCCACATAGTGAAAAGATGTGGAGGCTTTTCAGTATTTCCTTAAAAGAAATGAACAGTCTTCCTATTTATAGCAATCATGTCAGGGGAAGCACCTAGGAAGAGTTTTCTAAATATTAACATTTTAAACACTTCACTAGATAAAACGCTGACAAATAAAAGAAGCAGCTGTGAGCAATGGTCAGAGAAAAGGAGAATGCTGGTGCCCTGAATATCCTATCTCTTTTGTTTCCAGACATACCTTTATACCCATTATTGACGGTGTTCATGCTCAACCAGGGACTCTCATGTAAATTAGTGTTGAAACCTTATGCAATCACACAAAAGGCTTTCACCTGCTCCAGAAGGTGGGCATGGGAAGTTGGGGAGCAGTACACATGAGATTCATGTCACTTATTCTTATGTCACTTATTCATGTCACTTATCCAGAGCACACACAGTTACATCAGAGCTAGTCATCATATGCTCCCATTAGAGCAGATGAAGAAAAAATTAACATTTTCAGGATGTAGTTCATTTAATTTTTATTAAACTGCTAATTCAGGATGAAAATAGTCATTGTAGTTGGCTAAAATGGCTAGATCCGCATGGCTATCAAGGAAGCCTAACCCTATGTATTGGTGTTAATTGACTACTGCCCAGAGCACAGGATTATCTCAAGTCTCCTCTTGGCAAGTCACATTTCTTATTGGTAGACTTTCCAAAGGTATTCTATGCAGATAATGGGCAACACCTCTTTTAACTGTCACATGGCAGGGCAGAAGTCAAAGGTTAATATTTTTTCCTTCATAGAAATAAGTTTAAATGTGGGACAGGGGAGGAAGAGCTTTGTTTAATTTTTGCATTCTTGAATGTAGAAGAAATGGACAGAGGCTGATTCCTCTGATTCAAGAAGATGGAGCAACCAGCTTCCTAATATGTTTCTACTCCTATGGGAGAAGCCCTTTAGTGCACAATCAGCATCCTATATGTCTTTCTTCGTCAGTTTTATTCAGTACTTTCCACCAAAATCTCATTGATTTCTATGTATTTAAATGGAGCTTTAGAAGACATATGGCTTAAAGGATAGCACCGCTTGGGCTCCCTATACTGTAGTAATACAAATTCTGGACACATGGGTTGTTCTTTGATGTCTTACTTTATTAGGTTTCCAAATCACGCTGATGCCCAGAGGGTGTGAATCGAATTGAAATAGCTTTACACTGTCACAGGAGAGTTGAGAAGGCCCCATTTTATGAGGCCGAGGTTAACACTAAAACAACATGTGACAGATGGTCACTTTTTGCCTCCCATCTTACTTGACTGGTATTTTTGTAACAGACACAAGCAATTCATTTATCTTTCTCAATAGAGACGAAAACCATAGAAAATATTTTAACTGATTACTTATTTCAGCTTTACTGTTTCTAACCACAGCTGAGGAGGAAAAATTATTTACTGGCAGGTCAGTAACATTTACTAGAACATTGTGTTCATTAAAAATAGTTGTTGAGTAAAAGAACATTTGTTTCATCTCTAAGAGTTTTCTGTTTCTGTATTTACAATTTATTGTTCTGAGAAAAGTATTCTACCATTTTTGTTTTCAATGAGTTTTATGGTAATTAAGGCCAAATCGTTTGTTTAGTCCAATATCCCGTTTCTGACAGTAGCCCGTGGCAGATGTACAGGAAAAGATTATCAGAAACTTGATAGGTAGCGAATGCTCGTTCTGCGCATTTACTTTCTCAGTTTCTGTAAATCAGATGTTTATGAGTTCCTGAGCTGGATGTATCGTCTAGACCTTTGTGGCCAAGATTTATTCCGTGAATTTGCCTAATCCCCTTTTCAACCAGTTTATATTCAGACTATCACAACATGCTGAGGCAACAGGTTCCATACTTGAATTCCATGTTATCGGAAAAAAAAATGCTTCTTTTTGTTTATTTTAGGTTTGTTGACTTATAATTGCATTGAATAGTCTACATATTTTCACGTTTACAAGAAACAATGAATAACTATTCTCTGTCTAGTTCCTCCATAGCCCTCACATCACTTAGCAGACTGATCATGTTAACCCACTTCCATTTTAGCACATTTATTTTTATTCCAAATTAGCCTATGTGATTGTCTGCAACATTTTTTTGTCTTCTGTTACAATATTTCATTATTTAAAGTCCTAGTCTGATGGCACTAGGAGCCATTGCCTTATGAGTGTTTGATTAGAGATAGCCACCTCCAATCGTATTCTCAGACAGCTTGCTTATATATCACATCTGAATGTAGAGAGGATAACATGTTTTTCATTACCTTTTAACAATAAACCTTCCTCCTGAGTGTACAGCCTATAGCACAGTTTACTCTAAGTGAGTCCCTGAGTAACATCTGAAACAGACATTACACAAATTCCTCTGCTTATGCCTCAGCACTTTCTTGGTTTTCTTGGTCTACCTTGCAACCAAGGTTACTTGAATCATTTATGTACTTCCAAGCAAGCAAATCAAAACAGGCCATAGTGTCATCTTCAAAACCTTAAAGTCTTTCTTCTTGATGAAGAGGATTTTAAAATCTCCCTTTCTCGAAGAAAGTTTTGCTCACAGAAAGAAAAGACTTCCCAATCATTTTTCTTGTCCCATGCCAAGAAATATCCCATGCTTCCTTTCACCACAGTTCTTAATTCCCTCCCTTCAGTGCCAACCTTCTCAGCAGTCCATTATTACTTTGAGCCTCTTTATTATCCTCAAGTTTCTTCTCCCTTCAAACCTCCTTCTCTTTTTTCTGGACCTCTCCAAAACAAATTTTGCAGCATGGGAAATGCATGGTGTTCTCCCACACTCCCCCAGGTTTCAAAATCTTTATGCTGTAGTGGAGAAACTTACTTGACAAGGAATAAAACACACACATGAAGTATTGCACAGATATCAGCCACAAAGCACATGGTTAGCGGGCAAAATATACACTTTTTTCAAGGAATAGAAAAGAGTTCCTCTCAGAACTGCTTTTGACAGATGTTTAGATAGACATAACAAGCCTCGGAGAGGAAAAGGACATCATCAATCAGCTTACTCAAGCATCAGAATTTCGAGTACAGGCCTCCCATCCCATTAATTATGCTGCTTCAACAGGTGCTCATAGATTCTTTCCGTTCAGCGTATAACCCTTTACACTATGTACAATTTTTGCAACAGTGGTGAAACTTAGACTATGGTAATTCTCCATTAATGTTTCTATAAACCTCCATATTCTCATAGCAAAGATGGAGTCACTATCGTCATCAACGGTAAAATATCTATCACCTTAGGATCTCCTCCTCAGTGAAGCCTATCAGTCAGACTTGTTTTCATGTCTTTGCATATTGCCACACTGTTGTTTTCAGAGTTCAGGGCCTAAGACTTGCTGTCAGATTCGTTATTTATACTCATAGTCTCTGTACCTAATTGAGTTATATTATGGACGGCCTCTTTTTTTCAATATCATTAGGGAGAAGAGATAAAGAAAAGAGAGCAAAGAAGTAGATTTTGGTCCTAGCTATGAGGTGGTATTTAAGTAGTGCAAATTACAGCTAAGGAAATGAGTGAAATTATACATATCTATAGTAGTATGCAAATAAACTAGGTGAAATAACCATAAGATCCTTTCATTTTTAAGAATTTCACTGCAATGACAATGGAAAGCCACTTAAAAAGTTAAGATTGTGCCATGTAATATTTGCCATTCTTTTCCTTTTTATCATAGTGTTTTAAAGAAGTTTTTTTAAAATAAAAATACAATCTGAATAATTTCATATCATGATAGTTCCTATTATTCCATTATTTTCATGCTGTAGGAATGAAAAGGTCAATAAAAAGTCAACATTAAATAATTAGTTTCTCTTTAAAAAGGGAAGGAAGAGAAATTTAATATTAGTATGTCAATGTTTGCTGTTTTTTATCAGAAATCATTTGTTTACCCATTATTAGGCTGTATTCAGAAGGCATTCAATAGATTTTCTTTTCTACTGGCTTTTTTCATTCAATCTTAAACAGCAAATGAATGCATCAGGAATCTTATTTTAACAGGAGAACATTACACAATATAGAAGCCCAGCTGGTGTCCTAGCCCATCCATGCCAGGTTGATGTCAGCTCAGTTAGCTAATGGCTGCTCAGAAGGAGACCTCCAGACTCAAACCAAAACAAAAGAGTCTGAGAATGGGAAGACCCAGAGGGGGATTTATCTTAGCTGACTTTATACATCTAATTGCAGAAACAGTGGCTTCTGAAACAATCCAGCTATTCCAGACTCGCTTTACAAGCAGTGACAACAATGGGCACATTTTAAAGCCATTTTAAATATCCATTTTAACCTAAGAATTACAGTCTAGATTCTGCTTGATAAACTGCTTGGATCTCCCCTAACTAAAATGGGAGCCTGCCACAGGCTTTATCACCTTCCTCATAGCATACACAAGGTGTTGCTTATCATTGAGCATACACACCCAGTTCCTGGCGACCTGAGAAATATCCCATCATCAGCACTGCACAACAGTTAACATAAAGAAATACATTTTCACTGATAGATAACAGCTATCAAGCTCAGGACGCACCAGTGGAGAAGATCTGGATCCATTATGTGCAAATTTGTATAGCAGAATCAGATTTTTGTTTAGCTGTTTCAAAGACCATCTATTTAGTTCACTGTTGCTCTGTTTGTGAAGTACTTCAATACCTGATTCCACTACGTGGTGTGTTTTCTTCTTAGTTAGTAGTTGTGGCAATAAGATAAATAAAGGAAATTAATACATGATATTTACTGACTTAATGTTGTGGAAAACTGAAGATTTAATGCCCTTCAAAATAAATGTAGACTTTGGATTTACCTCAGCAAAATATTAACTCTTATGTCAGTAAGTCTTGATGTTCATTGCTCACTTTAATGGAAGCCAATTTCAGATTAATCTGGTTTACAGAGAAAACTACATTCCTGCTACAGTTAAATAATTTTTTTCAGCATCATAATAAAATGCAGCCTTTTTGGAGAATCCAACAGTGCAAATTTCATGATTACACCTAGCCTCATGAGAACTGTTGTTTTCTCCTCCTGGAGTCATGTTATTATGGTTATCTCTTCTCATCTTTGTTCTGTTAAAATAAAATGAATCATCCACATTTGAGGTTTCAGAAAAAAATGCTTGAAAATATGAATCTTAAGTGCTTAAAATACAAAATTAAATAAAAAGAGCTTACAAATTGTTTATGTTTTCAGCTGGTAATCTTCAAGGCAGTACCACAATTTTTTAACACTGGGAATTGCAATTGGAAATAAAAGTTAGGAGATGTGTTGGTTTTGTCAATATATGATCAGAAATAATTTCACAGATTAAATTATTCTGAAGACCTCTATTTGGCATAAGAATATAAATGACAAGTTAAACCCTGGCAATTTGGAATGTCCAAGATACTAGAATACAAATATTTTTCTAAAGAATGTATTATTCAGATACACTATTCTTCAACAGTGAAACTGCATGTTTACATGACACTGACAAAATTCTATGTCTTGGCCATAAAATTTAAGTCAACAAAATCTTGAGAACTTTACAAAGTTTCTACTAAAGAAATCTTCCATAAAATTTAACAGAAATATATCTACGTATACAAGTGAAGTCTCTGTATTACCAATTGAAATAAAAATAACACGTCATGGCTATAGAAAGTTTCTGAGATAGATGAGTTTCATTAACTGTCACATGTTGCATGTCATCAACCAAGTTACTATCCTCTGAACAATTTCTAAAAAATTTCTGTAGGGCTTCCCTGGCCAGAAAGGTGTTACAGAAAGTGTGTTGTTTGTATTAGAGAGAGTTGTTTTCCCAGTATCTGGGAAAACAGGTATGTAAGCCTTTCATGGCTTCTTCTGGCCTCAGTTTAGAGTGCTATAAGTACCCAACAGAGATATAAGGATGGGCACTGGTGTCTTAGCTTCAGCCTTGAAGAATATTTGCAGTTTCAGCCTTGCACTGAAGTAATGGTCAGACTCGATAAATGAAATGCATCTTGGATAGTACATATCATAGAATCACAGAATCATTAAGGTTGGAAAAGACCTCTAAGATTATCAGGTCCAACCGTCAGCCCAACACAACCATGACCTCTTAACCACGTCCTGAAGTGCCATGTCTACACGGTTTTTGAACACCTTCAGGGATGGTGTCTCCACCACTTCCCTGGGCAGCCTGTTCAAATAAACATCCTCCCTGCATGCATAATGGATCAAACACCTAGGCTAGGAGATGTTATTTTTTCAAATCAGTTGAGTAAATGAGGCATCAGGAAATCCTGGCATTATAAAGTAAAATTTTGTAGCGTAATCAGCTAACAAAGGAAAGTATAATAGTTAATGGAAAGCAGAAAATGAAAGCATAATTAAATCTGGCATGCGTATTGTCAAGTCAAATTATCACTTGGTTATGGAAAAATGTGGTAGAGAAACATTTATGAAGGGCACAGCGTAGTCTTAGTCTTCTTTTCAAGTATTGTATAAAAATACAGCAAGATTGTGTTTTATTTAGACTGGCAATGTTCCTAGAAAACACTAGTTGTGATGCATAGAGCCTGAAATAGTGGCTTTTTATTTGTAGTCAAAGCTCTAGAGTATTGTCTGTTCAATCACTTATAGATCAGGCTGCTCAGTAGCTTTCATAAGCACTTGAACAGTGTGAATAAATTGTACTGACAGCGCTGACAGCTCCATACTCTGTCTAAGAAAGACCTGAAAGGCTTTAAACTTTTTCTTTTTCATTCATTGAAGGGTGGTCCTTGTGTACAATACACTGGTCTCCTTACTTTACAAGATTTCCCTTTCTTCCCAGACACACAATTTTTTGGCAAAATGAAATAATCTTCTTACCATTAGTTTCTAAAGAAAGCATTTTAAATCAATCTGTCTCTAAATATAATTTAGTAGACCAAAGGAAAGTTATGTGAGCACAATAAAGTGTTGTTCTTAATAAATTCCTGGCTGGCAGCCATCCAATTCCTCTGATATTTCTAATCCTTTCCAAGTTTGCTCCAGACAGAAATAAAAACACAATAGAACTTTCTTAAAATAGTATCCAGTCTACCAGTTCCAGCCAACTCGCATTATCAGACCTTCTTTAAAACAACTATCTTTTTATTTTTGGTTGTACAAAATTAATATTTAATTCCCTCTAAACTATTTTACTTCTCCCAAATAAAGATTGCTTGGAGATGAAGTTTCCACAATTTCTATGTAGCTAACAATTCACAGTCTTAAAGAGGGAGCGACAAACTCAACCATAAATACATGGCAGTTGCAAGTTACTGCAATTAAGGAAATAAAAGCAAATATGTTGACAGCTCTGAGGCAATTACTCTTTTTCACAGAAACTTTAGCCACTAGCCTTGTTGGAACTCCAGATGCATATGCAACAGGAACACATGCCAAACATTTATCACCAGATTGCCTACCTGCCACCCATCTTTTTTTACAACAACGTCTTGATTAAAAATATGTATTTATATACCTTTTAGTGAAAGGGACTGCAGCAGTTTGAGGGTACACAGCATTTTGAAAGGCTTTCAAAGCCCCACAGTACCACGGTACACAACTGTCACTCCCTCACTTTCAATACAGTCGAAATTCTCAAATTTTGTGCACAGAGGATTACACTCAGCTTTGTGGAGGGCAAATAGGTCAATTTAATCTGCATGCAAATTGAGAAAGCTTATTATGCAGGGACCTACCTCTACATTTTTGAAACATGAACAGTTTTACCAATGTAATTATATTACAGAAGAAATTTGGGAGCTAATGTCATCTTAGTTGCTTATTTTCCCTACTCCTTTTTACAGCAAAGAAGAGCAGAAAGCTGAGTGGTGCTGTTGGCACACCAGAGGGATGCGATGTCATTCAGAAGGACCTGGACAAACTTGAGAAGTGGGCCTGTGTGAACCTCATGAGGTTCAACAAGACCAAGTGCAAAGTCCTGCACCTGGGTTGGGGCAATCCTCAGTATCAACATAGGCTGAGCGATGAAGGGATTGAGAGTAGTCCCACAGAAAAGCACTTGGGGGTACTGGTGGCTGAAAAGCTAGACATGAGCCAGCAATGTGCTCTCACAGCCCAGAAAGCCAACCATATCCTGGGCTGCATCAAAAGAAGCATGGACAGCAGGTCAAGGGAGGTGATTCTGCCCTTCAACTCTGGTGAGACCCCACTTAGAGTACTATATTCATCTTTGGAGATCCCAGCACAGGAAAGATATGGACTTGTTGGAATGGGTCCAGAGGAAGGCCACAGAAATGATCAGAGGGATGGAACAACTCTACTGTGAGGAGAGGCTGGGAGAGTTGGGGTGGTTCAGCCTGGAGAAGAGAGGGAGAACTTCTTGTGGCTTTTAGTACTTAAAGGGTGCCTATAAGAAAAAAGGGGTCAAATGTTTTAGCAGGGCCTGTTGCTATAGGACAAGGGCTAATGGTTTTAAACTAAAAGAGGGTATATTTAGACTATATATAAGGAAGAATTTTTCCACAATGAGGGTGGTGAAACACTGGAACAGGTTGCCTAGAGAGGCAGTAGATGCCCCATCCTTGGAAACATTCAAGGTTAGCTTGGACAGGGCTCTGAGTAACCTGATCTAGTTGAAGATGTTCCTGGTCACTGTGGGGGAGGGGGTGGACTAGGTGTCCTTTAAAGGTCCCTTCCATTCCAAACTATTCTATCATTCTATGATCCCAAGTTAATCTCATTTTCTATTTTAGTCTTTCGACCTTATTGCTACATTGGTGATCAGTATGTTAGTTCTGCTTTCCTCTAAGCTAAACCTCCAGTATTTTACATGAAACTTCATAATTTCTGCCCCCAGGTTTGTAAGCTTCTGGAAGGTAAGCTGGCTTCCTTGTATTGTATTGTACTTCTTTGAAAGCTGTCACACCTGCCTATAAACAAATCAGCTAGACCATCTTTCCCTGCACTGGAGTGAAAAACAGGAAATAATTGTGTTACACTGTGATTCATTCATCTTTTCACTGCACCCACCAGCTTTTTCACCTCATAGCTTCATTGTGAAACCTTGGCCGCATACTTTCCTGCACTATGCATTTTTAACTACACATGTATGCATACTACAGGTGTTTGCATGTAGTTCCCAGAACAATGGGTCAGTGGCCTCAGATTGCCACCATTTTAATAGTAAATAGAAATGAAAAGAGGAAATGAGCCAAAACCACAGCATCATGAATGCCAGAATGCGTTATTACTGTTAGTTCTCAGACCAATAATTACATTTTGATAAGAATGAAATAACAAATATGTAAAGCCAGAGCTCCACATGGTCATAAATTGGAAGCAGAAAGAATTGTCAAAGCCTGAGTCTAAGGCCACAGTCTGTTGATTATTGTTCTATTGTGAAAAAAAAAAAAAAGAAAAAAAAAAAAAAAAGCTTGTATAGCATATGAAAACACACATCAAATTGCTGGCAGCATTTCAGCTTCCAAATGCAGCAAATGTTGAAACATATTTAAATTTCCTTCTCAGTCTCTAAATCTTGCTTTATCTCCTGTCATTTGTATGACAGGGAATGACATTTTTGACAGCTGAAATAAGTGCCAGTGCTATACACCCGGAGTCTGATCCAACGGTAGCTGAATTCAAAGGGCATCTTTCCCCTGACTTCAGTGGAAGCTGGGTGACACTTGGTACTAAATGAAAACCCACTTATGAGGAGATACAATCTGAACAATCAGCTCATGACTGCATTTACCACTGATAATCTAGTTCCCCCAACTCTCCCTTTGGTCAGCCATGAGAAGCAAATCTGAGTCAGGAAGCCTGGATCCCACAGCCTCACAGCCCACTCATGAAAGAAATGGAGATTTTGCTTTCATTAAGGCTTTTTGTCTGCTGGTATTTCGCTCTGAACCCCTAAGTCATTTGATGTTGCCTCAGAAACTGTCCTCAGCCTACTTACCAAAACTTCTCTGTAACAGTAACAAATGAGTTTGTCATTGCCACGCTCACATAGGAGCACCCTGACAGCGAGGTGCCAGCACATGTGGCTGTCCCAGCAGCATCTCTCCTCTGAACTCACCCCCACTTCACCAAAACTCTCCTGACAGGATTTTAGTGGGGAGGTGATTTTGATTACTACTTCCATGTCCACATCTTTAGACTATTATGCCTATATTTTTGAGCTAGAAAATGTCATCTTAACAGGGGGGTGGAAAGACTTTCCACCCTACTGGAAAAATTCTGATATTAATGTTTTTCTCAGAGACAATCATTATGAAAAAGGTGAAATGATGAGTGGTTTTGTAGGGTGTTTTTTTTGTAATAGAGTAGAAAAATTACGGCATTCTTTGACTCAGAAACGTCAGACATTTTTTGGTTTGACTACAACTTTGAAACACTGCCATAGGACTGCAGTTCCTGATGTGACAGGCTTTCACAGACTCTCCACCACTGCACATGCACAACTCAATGGCAGCTGTGTGCAAACTCTGCTTTTAAACCCAGCAACTGCACAACTTCAATCACTGCAGGCATACACTGAGAAAATTAAAAAAAAAAAAAAAAAACTATTCAAAGAGCAAAATGTATATGAATTGGATACATAACAGGAACTTTTAAAATGACAGTTTGGGAAAATCCAAAACATGCTTGTGGCTGCGTGGGTGGGCCCTTGGCATTACAGCTGCTGGGGAGATGGAAACCTCTGTGCTGCCAGGTCCTGGTTCCCAGATACTGACCCATCTCAGCGATCTGACAAAGTTGGTGCAGTTTAACAAAAATTTTTCATTCTACAAAGCTAGCATTGCCTGACAGGAATATAATCAGAAATGTTTTGTTCAGGTTTAATCACATGTGATGAGGTGTTAGATGGAAAGACACAAACGTGCTTGCCAGAGCTCTGGATACGTACAGAGACAGGAGTCTCGGTACATGACCCCTTGCTCTCTTCTCAGGCCCAACTACGTGGAGTATAAACACAGTGATATTTTAAGAGGTTATCATTCATGCAAAGACAACTAACCTGTGCATAGTAATTTTTCAAGCTCAGTTACTTCACCAGTGAGCTTTTCATAAGAAGGATTAGGTGAATCTATGTTTCTGAGGACTCCATGCTTTTTTCAATAATGTCAGTAAGGAACAGATTATGCAATTTAATTAAGACTATGAACTCCCCTGCTATTATGAAAGAAATTCCCATTTTATAATTTAATAAACTGTAAATTTCTCTATTTTTATGATATCTCTAGATAAAAGAAAATAAGTCCATACAATCTCAGACATTCCTTGTTCAGGGGATAGCAGAGAGCAAACTCTCCAAGTCTTACTGAAAAGTTATACACATCACATTTTAAAAAATCAGTAAAGGAGAACCTGGTCAGTACAAGAGATCCATATTCAATACATTGATATGTTGTTGTGGGAGGAAGAACTGAAAACACTGAGAACAAACAAGCTACATAGGATGTGGCTTATAGTATTCGGGGTGACTATCAGCACTCATAAGTAATTTCAGTGGTGGAAGGAACAAATTATTCAAAATATTTTCCTCTCAAGATAGTTGATTTTGTGGTTTAAGATGCCACAGTTAATTCCAACAGGATATGTGATGAATAGCTTATCGCTGGGCTGTATGTATGATATGTACTGTACAGTGATGAGACATGGGATAAGTTAATTAACAACTACTGACATGACCAAATGACATGTATACTCTGCAGTCATTTCTATCCCTTCTTTCAGCTTTGATATTTCACTTGTGTATGATAATGACAAAGTTATGAAAATGTTGTGACGTTCTGATTGAAGAGCCTGGGACAAAGAGACAGAAAGATAGAATATATAATAATGAGACACGTTAGTTCTCTATTTCTCTGTGTCTTTTAAAATATTTTTTTCTGAATACTTTCTGAAGGAGCTTTCTTTTAATACAGAAACAAAAACATGCCATACAATTCACACACGCATGTGTCAACCTTTTGTGTAGCTCCTTGACTTGATGTCTCATAACCCCTACGTCAATTACCATGCAAGTGTCATCTTTGGATGAATTCCAACTTCTGGTTTAATAAAAAAGACCAGTCTTCTTTTCTCTTTTGATCAAGTCTTGTTCTATAGAATATCTAATTCTGAAAAAAAAAAGTTTATTATATTCTGCTGATAGTAAACATATATATGTATACAGCTTATTTTCATCGGCATTAACAGGAGTAATAATTTTTAATTACAAGTCACCCACCGTGACATATAAGAAAATGCATAATCATTTCTAAATCAAAATAGGCTGCATTTTGTTTTCTGATATCTGATGACCTGTTTGCGGAACAAAATGAAAATGGAGCTAGTCTGTAGTGTTTGTGGTCTCAAAACAGCTGTTAGTTGCAATCGTTATCCACTAATGTGTAATGCACTATTAGTGTGTAACTTAATGTGCTTATCTCTCTGTCATCTGTTTTTTTCTTGGACCTACAGTGGCTGTAACTTTATTTGAAACTGTCACAGAGAAGCCCCACAAATACCTTTCTTTTTATTCTCTTAGATGACTGGTAGGGAAAGAATAGTGTTATATCTCTGCCAAATAAATCAATTATGTTGCAGGCACAATAATACGATAAAATACTAATAAGGAACAGCAAGCAGAGTAATGTCCTTAAGTCCTCCTTGGCCTGAAGCAAAGTAACTTATTAAGGAAATTTGTATTTTCTGTCTGATGCAAGTGGGGTTTCTTTTTAATTTCCTTGATAAGAACTTCTGCTCTGAATACCACCGTATCTGAAGAATGTCATTATGAAAATGATCCATTGCCAGTGTCAAGACTTTAAACACCTTAAAACACTAAGGTTGTGGCATTAGTCCTTTCCATTATAACTGGGCTTTTTTCTCCCCAGCTAAATAATTTTAAGAAAAATAATCTGTAATTCCATGTACTATGCCCAGTACTAGTCTGAAGCTTTCAATTTCATGAGTGAGCTGGTCATTTTAAAGTTCTCACTTTCTATTCAAAAGTGAATGCCCAGTTTTCCTTTATTTTCATCATTTTGCAGTATCTTTTTCTAACACACTGAAAACAAACCTTTTTATTTATTTCACTGCTAAAACCAAGGGGAATTCTAAAACAGGAATGCACACAAATTCTCAGAGGGTCATTTTTAGTTGCATGCACCAATATGCTCTCTACACAAAATGCAATCTAAGCACACTACAGTGCTGTTATTATATCAAGAATAGTGAGTATATTAGAAACCAAAACAAGTTCTAAGTGGGTATATATTACAGCCTTTGAGGAAACATTATACTGAGTCTTTTTTTGAGACACTTTTGCAAATAGTAACTTTGCTTTCACTCTATGGACTGCATTTATATGAACCTACCATAAAGTTGAGATCAGTAACAGTTTTCAGTTATGCTAAGCTTGTGTCTATACCATAACACCTGTTATAAAACATCTTCAGGAGGGGTGACCTCTCAAGTTATGATGCAAGATTTTTTTTTTCCTTAGTTGATACGCATAGAGATAAAATAAACAGTCAATGAGTGACATTTTTATCATGAAGCAGAAGAATCGTGATCAGCATTGTATAATTCCAATATCCATGTCATGAAACAAATGAAGGTAATTTCTATTAATAATTTAAAAATAGACCTTCAGACTTAGTTCCATTGTCTACACAGAGGTATTTAGTCCCATTTGAAATGCCTAGATCTGGCAGATATGGCACAGTAGCTATAGAAGACTCATGCCTTTCTAGTGTGGTGGCTGGGAAGAAGACAAGACAAGCTTTAGGTATCTCAAATGGGTGGGCAAAAGAACCAAGCCTTCAGACTGAGTAAGACAGCCTAAAATAGGGGGCAACAGCCTATTTTAGGAATAAGTGAGTTGTCCTGCAAGACTGATTGCTCCTGTTGATAGCAAAGAGAGTTCAGGTGATAGCTTAAACTGGGCATCCAGAATAAGATCTATTTTAGTTAACTGGGATTTAGTCTATGCTGTCAGCTCACCCTAAACCAGAAACCAACAGATCAGCCACTTGGCCAAAGCTCCCTGGATTGTATCAGCTGGATCTCTATTAACTGTAATGGAGACCTTGACATCTCACCCACACAAAGGCACTTGAACGTAGGTGCTTTAGGGGGCAAGCTGAGTTCCATTCTTCACCTTTATAGAGCAAAGTCTATCCAACCTTTGTGACTCACTTTCTCTGCTAGGAAAGCTTTCCATTATTTCATACTTTGTGTACAGAACTGTTATACATTGTGTGCATTCATGTGTTTTACAAGTAGAGGCAGGGTGAATTTGGTTTGAGAACAACTGAGGCAGTTCAGGTAAACACAGTGTCTCTACTCTCCTTCTTGGAGATGAGTTGCTTCATCATGATTACTGTGATTCTTGAAAGAAGGGACAGCCAACAAGTTATATGTAAGTAACTGTCTCTGAGAACCAGAGAACATAATTCAAATAAGAAAGTACTAAGACTCTGAATCATTGATTTTTTTCTCCACTAACAGGAAACTAATTTGACCTGCTGGTTCCTGCCATCTGCTGCTATTTGGTAGAGAAGTAACATTATGCTTTTTAATCCCTTTATTCACCTTCTTCCACATGGTACAGTGTTACTGAATCTTATCTCTGTGTATGGTTCCAACAAAGATGTTTTCCTGCTGTAAACTCTGAAATCTTAGATAAATATATTCAATATATACAGATACATAGCTAGCACAGACAAGATATGCTGTTACCATTTCCATACCTTTACAAGGCACACTAAATCGTGAGAAATGTCTGATCCCTATCAGTTGCTGTGCCCAAGGAACTAGGGTGGGAAGATGGGGGGTGGGGGACACAGATCCATGAATACAGGATTATAGAGATGTAGGAGAGAAGAGCAGATTCTTTAGGCACCAGTATGTCACAGTATGTGACATACAGCATCACCTTCTCAGAGCTCTGCCTTAGCAACAGCATGGGAGGAAACACCTTTGCAAAATCATTACCTCACAAAACTTACCAAAATATGTCTGTGTTTCAAATATATTCTGAAAAAAAAAAAAGAAAAAAAAAAACCAACCAAAACTAAAAAAAAACAAATCTGTCCTTTCACAAAAAAAAGTTACAGAAAAATAAGACATATATGGCCATAGCTGATTTCTGCTTGACTCACATATAGCTTTCTGTATGAGATTCTAAGACAAAGGAGGTGCCTCTTCAAACACTCTCTTGCTGTTCAGTCTAGTTTAATTTTTTCATATCATATGATCTCATTTTAACTGGATTTGTTGTGTAATCATTAGAGTTTACATCTACTGTGTACTTTCTGCTGCCCTGCTTTTGCTTCATGCTATTTCCTTTCACCAAATTAAGCACATGCAAGTCATGCACTGGCTCATACAGCTAAAGGAAAGAGATGCCACTTTTTAAATGAGGATCATGAAGCCCAGGGTAGGATTCACAGAGGGAGCCGAAACGCACTGTTTCCTGTCCTAGTCAGACAACACTCAGCATCTACACCTAATTCTTGCTGATGTCAGCAATAGGTACAAAGCCAGGATTAGATATTTTTCTCCCAAAACTGAAAAACACTTTCTAATAACATGGAGAAATGGATTCAATGGCCAAAATATCCAGAAGTCTGGCCTTTCTCTACAGAACACATAAATTCTCCAGATTATCCAAATGCTGTATGAATTGCCAGTTTGTGCCAGTTAGTTTGCTGTAGGTTTTGTCCCCTAGACCAGGCTTCACATAATTCAAACATTAACTGCTTACGTTGCTAAAAGAGGAAAAGATTTTTAGTCTGCTCTTCCTTAAGAGGAGAAAATGTACAGAACTGTAGTAGGAAAAATATTCAGCCTGTACCACAATATGTCCTCGATAACAACTTTAGCAGTGATCTCATCAAAAAAACAGTCAAGCATTTTCTGGAAAGTAACCAAAGGTCTGTTGCAAATGAATCAAATATTTCATCTGCTATTTGGTTGCAAGTGTTGAACACATGGTGCTCAAAGGCATTTTTTCCTCCACTGGAATGCAATAAAAGCCTCAAACATTTTGATTAAAGCATTGATCCAGTCCACTGTCCCATCTTCACACGTGACTGCATAGCAGTCTGTTTAGGTCACCTTTTAAGCTTACCATGCAGCAGCAATTGAGATAGGCTCTTAAAAATTTATATGTATATATATCTTTCTTGTTGCAGTTACAGTCTCTAAATTCTGACACATGTAAAGGCCAGAAAAATCACTTAATGTACCTGATGGCTCAGTTCTGCCAGAAAGGGAAAGGGTGGTGCCTGGTGATACATGCAATGAGGCATAGCTTGCTCCCACAAGTGTGCCATAGCTCCTTAAAACTGCATACACACACTTGTCTAAATTCACAAAGGCTCTACATTCGCTGCTGTGGTTCACATTCTGCTGCAGAAGTTAAGAGACCTGTGCCCTGGCCCTCATTGCTGAGGGCTCCTCAATTTCCTGCCCTGCCCTCTGGGGATGTAACACCAGCTCTACAACTCTGAAAAAGACCTAGATTTAGCTCACATTGCAAACTATATCACATGGCAAAGTGCACAGCACCAATCCCCGGATCATATGAAAATTCCCTTCACATTGCTCCAGTTGCAGCATAAGGTCAGTAAGCCATCACAACTCATAACCGGGCTCACAGGTAGGATAATGTGATTGGCACACTTACTGCTTTGTGGCCTATTTTGTAGACAATAAGCAGAGAACAAAAGCAGTACCCACATGCAAAATGCCCAGGTAGTGCAGCTCCAGTTCTGCTCTCCACCCAGAGGGTAAAAAGGGGACAGGGTGTCAGCAGCCTGATCCACCCTTCACTGCAATCCTGTGCTTCCTTGGCTGGGGAGAATTGCAAGGTTATGCAAAGCTAAAGTCAGTGGCCAAGTTCTCCATTTTCATGCAATTGAGGTACCCTGACATAAGTTCTTTGAGCAGGCTGAGCATACTGCACAGAAGAAGAATGGGATGGATTCATCTGAAGTTCTCTATGCTAATATTTGGCATTGAATGCAGTGAAGAATAAAGTTTATTTAAGGGTAGTAGTAGGAATCATGGGAGGACTTCAGCCTAAAATAATAGACCACAGCAACTTACTGCTTCAGATTTCAAAAGGTGTAATGGCTTGAAGGTGACCGAATTGAGCATTTGACATAATATTCTCTTTGTCCACTTAAATCCATGGAAACTCTAATAGTTCAATTTTATAGTTCAGTAGTTTTAAATTAAAAAATACTTTAGCCTTTTGTTCAATAACATTAACATAAAATCCTGGCAACACTGCAAAATTAGCATCCACAGTAATCAGCAGCTTAACCCAGCTACATAGAATGCCTCAACACAAAATTATTGCTTCCTCCATTTAAGATTATATTTTCCAGATTCTTTGCATAAAAAGGCATAGCTGTCCCACTATCAGCTTGCTTAGGCAAAGATGTTATTTCAAATATATTGTCAATACTTTATTCTCAAAAGGGATACTGGAACTAATGGTACTAAGTGAACACAATAGTATGTATCAAGTGACCAAACTTGAAAATATATATCTGTATTTTGTAGGTACTTTTTTTTGGAACTAAATAAAACCCCTGTGTATTTGTGGTTAAAAATATCTTATTACTACTAAAACGTTGAAATATTTTCATGCTCAGCTGGCAAGTTCCATCAGAAGTTTTAATTACATTGGACAACTTAATATTTGTTGTTGATTTTATAGGTGAAATCAGAAGGAATAGTTGTTGCCAAGGTTACCTGAAAAAGTCCAGAACAAAGACCCCTTACTAGCTGCTTTTAATTTTAGCATTCATAAACATTATCTGTCCAGAGGAGAGGGGAATTGACACTGGGTCTGGGATTTGTATCTGTGGTTCTTTTTTCCTGAGGGCAACAGGGAGGAAGGATTTACTTCAGCAAGCAATTATTGGAGCACAGAGGATTGGAAGAGCTATATTTTTATATTATTGACAAGATCCAGCCTTTTCCCTATTTGAATCGGAGATCCACAAGAATTGTGGGATTCATTAATTGCCTGAGATGTGTTAAAGAAAGCGTAAAAATATTGTTCTAAGTTAAAATTCTTTAAAATTTTCACAAGACAAGATGTAGGAGCAGACACAGAAGAATCTAGAGATTGTAAGAACTGCACTGTGCTTCATGTAGCTGTTTCAGCCAAGATCTGCCATAAAGAACATGTTAGGAAAAAGCATAGCTCAACTAGACAGTTATACTGGACAACTTACAAAAATGCTTTAACTAAAAAGGGCATGATCCAGGCAGAAATATTTTTTGCTCATTTACACTTATATTCATAAATGCTCAACTAGAATTTACATGTGGCAGCATCTAGTTGCATAGTTGACATGGGCTTTTTCTGGCCACATACTCTTTAGTATGCGTCAACAGTCAGAAAATGAGAATACAAATATGTTTGATTTTATGCCAAAAAGATACATTGCTGTTCTAAGCACTCAAGGAGTTAATACTTCCATATGAATTAGGTTCAGTCCCCAGTTAGAAAAGATGTCATTCCACACCGAGAAGTCCATCTCCTCCACAGCTGCAGTCTTTTTAGCCATGTCTCACATATTTCTCCACTCTTTCACACTTTTCATAAGATGTAAAAATGTCTGTTTTTACATATAATGCTGGCTCAGCTCTCTTGGTTTATTATTATTCAGCCTTTGTTGCTAAAGGCATGCTGGAATTGCCACAGAGTCAGCTCAGCATTTGCCAGAGCTGGATGGGAACCATTCATCCCTTCCCAGCTCCCAGCTCTGGGTGGTGGGATGCAAATAAAACAGGGTGAGGGAAAGTCAGATGCATGCATCTTTGAGAAATGTACCATAGCTTGCCTGCTTCTCAGGAACATTTCTTTGAACTGCACAAAGTTTTCGAATTACAAAATTACCTTGCTGCAAGAAAACCTGGGGCTTGGCGTGTCAGAATCAAGTCTTAAAATCTTCTTTTATGTAGATATGGGGGAAAACATCAGTTTCTCTTCCTAGGTTGTCCTCTATCTTTCTTCCTGCTGTTGCACCTACTATGGCCAAGGAACTCCCAAGTTGCTGTCAAGTTGATATCGTAGTGGAGCCAGCATCAATAGAAGAGATAATTGCAAAAATTATGTGGTCCTGCCAAAGAGGTAGAAAGCCTGGGCTTAATCCCACAAGACAAAAACAGCTTTGTCCTGGTTTAAGCTAGAACAGAACTAATTCTGTTCAGTGATTTCACTTCTCAGCTGAGTCTCTTCTAAGTAACTGCACTTTCTGAAGTTAACAGCATATTTTTGCAGTGTATGCTTCTAGACATGATGTTTACAATTACTGCCATGGACTGATATGCAGAAAGACTCTTGCTTATACTTGCTCCTGTGCAGAACAAGGTCACTGCTAAATCTTGCGTACCAGCTCGGGAGGGCAGAAAGTAAAAGGCCACACCTGCAGGGAGGAGCAGACAGGAGAGGTGACCCTAAACCCTAAACTGACCAACGAGGTATTCCATTCCATATACACCATAATCAGCATAAAACTGAGGGATCATGAGGATCAAACTGTCTTCTTCAATGGCTGGCATCCAAGCAGGATTCTGTCTGTTCTGCCTTTGATCTCAATCCGCGTGTCCCTGAATCCAGCTCCTGAATCTGCTTCCTGTCTGCCCTTAAGTCCAGCCTGGGACTTCCCCAGTGCCTGCTCCACAGCATCGGTGGTGATGATGACCTAAATGTCATCAGGGGGTTTGGTTCAATATCGGGTTTGTATGTATTTCATTTTCTTAGGATTATTTTCAGTAAAGCTGTTTTAGCTTTCTTTTCCAATCCTTAAGTCTCACTTCCTTATTTACTTTTTTTCCTCCTTTTGGGAAGGAAGAGAAGTTAATAGGGAGTATCTGTCACTCATCTAGTGAGTGGCCCAGACATAACGCTTCCCAAGCTTCAAAATTGACTATATTGGGGCCAGAAAGCCTGTGGGGTCTGCAGCGCACTGACTAGTCTGTCAATGAGACCTTTCAGTAGTGTTTGACACAAAAAAGTTAAGCGTTAACAGAAAAAAAATGGCAGCCTAATCCTGAAAATAAAACCTCTGTTTTATTTCTGTGCAGGCACAATTCTCCTGTAGGAGGAAGTTCATGTGAGAAGAAGATTGTAGAAACCACTAGCCCAGTGTTCTGATGGCAACTAAACATTATCCTATTTCAGCCAAATTCAGCCACATTGTTAAAACACTGATTTCAGATATCTGTTATTGCTGGTCATAAAACTACTCAGCTACATTTTACCATGAATTTCCAGGATCATGCCCGCGTGTACTAAGGAACAGTATCTCCCATTGTTAATCTAAGATACTTTTTCTTTCTATATACTGGTCACTATATAGTATATATATAGTATATATAACTCTTTTAGTTATATTTCACCATCTTTTCATGACAATAAACACATATTGTTTATCAGGATCCTTGGTATCACATACTCCCATATCATGCCTCCATACTCCTTACATATTCCTGTAGACCTTGTAAGCTATTTAAAATGGAAAATATATTTTAACTCTTAGGAGTGGAGAATCCAATATTCTGCCAGAAAGGGCCAGGTGGCAATCTGTCACCAAAAAAAGGAACACATCATTATGCATTGCTCAAGTAAAGCAGTGTACTTGTTCTTAAAATCAAAGGGAATCTGGTTTCGTTTAATAGTTACATAGACAGAGATACAAAGATATAAAGGAACACTGGTTTTAAGGTATGTGTCTAAACTCAATGCAGAAAATATAGATTAAAGGTATATACTGGAAAGGCAACATCAAAGTGATTTGTTTTTAAATATACCTTGTATGATGTTCTTTGATTAGCCAAAACCTAACTTGAGGAAGCTTTACATTTCTCATCATTTTCTTGTATTAAAGTTAATTCCCCTAAGACAATGACAGTGTTTAATTGAAAGGATGTCAATATTAAAAGACCAAATTATTCTGCTGTCTGCCAGATTTGTCACTGTTTACATACTTCTTGAGCTTCTGGCTAAAATTTATTGTGAGATTGGTTATAAGTGAATATATTCCATGCTTGCAAGAGCAAGGAAAATAGATTCACTGACCTCTGACTTCTGTGATTAATTGATTCCTTTAGGGAAAGTAAATATATTTATCACCTTTAGACTCCAAGACTCTTACAAGAAATTGTCATATCATTATAATGGATCAGAGAACGTACAAGCAGTACTCTGTGCTTTGATTTTGAAGAACATCAGGACATGGTGAGAGAGGAAAGATTAATCTAAGACTAGCGGGTGAAGGATGATGAACAGCTAGAAGAAGTACACGCCTACTTGTTCACCTTAGTGGCACACTCTCACCATTCCCTTCTCCCAGTAATATTTAGGAAAGTGTATTTTGCAGCACCTGAGCACCAACAGTTTCAGTGAGTAGACAGCAAAATGAGAGAATCCATGTTAGATCTGGGCTCAGTTTTCTAAGCCCATCCCTGCACAAGATTGGTCAACACAAATAAATTATTTTTCAGAAGATTTCAGGGAAAAAAAAAAACTAAGGCAAAAACCTTGGCATTTCAACAGAAGTAAACTGACGAGAACAAAATGTTTCTCTACATACCCTTAATGAATGCAATTTGTTTACAGAAATTCCCAGCATTTGGACTTTTAGCAACATGAAATATTAAAAATATAAAGCAAACTAAAGACAGACAGATGTTTCACATATATATTTAATAAAAAATAATTCTTTTACTTTGAGGTTGCAAAGCTAATGCCCATGTCAAATTCTAAATGTTGTGTGACTATGCATATATGCACATGAGGTGGGAGTCATCTGACTCTACCTAGACATTTGAGAAGTGGGTGTTTAAATGCATCACCCTATATTCCCCTGCAGTTTCTGCAGAAAACTATCTAAATGCCCCTCACCTCCCAGGGGCAATTTATTACATCTAAAATGCTTATCTAAGACAAATCAGGTGTATCATCCTCCAATGGTAGCCACGTATCTCCATTTGTTAAAAGAACATTGTGTGACCCATTAAACCTCTTCATACAGCTTTCAACAACTATAGGTGACTGAGATGAAACCCACTCACAAGGTTTTATAGTATAGACATTTTTCCTTACAGAAATGTAGGTCTGAGAACAGACATGCACTGGAAAACATCAATCATGTGGCTGGCAGCCACACTTCCACAACTACTTTCCAAGATCCTGTTCAGCTTCATACAACTAAGCATTTTAACTGCTGAATGGAAAACAGTTAAACTGTTATTTATTGGTATAGACTATGAAATAATGTGACCATAAAACACTCCACACAAGGAAAATTCCTTATTTATCTCTTGGACTCAAATGAATTAAAGGATCACACAAAACTAATAGTTTTGAACCTGAGTGTCCATTACAGAAAATGTCCTTGTTTGAGAGAATATTTAAACAGATATGCAATATTAAGTCTGTGCTTATATCCCACTGAGATCAATGGGATTTGAATGCATGCTTAAGTTTAGTCTTATGCATAGGGTCTTCCTGAATAAGATTTGATTCAGCATGTACTGAAGAGCTTCCTTGAGCTGTAGCCTAAGAGATTGACTTAAATATGTTTTCAGCTGCCCAATGACAGGCACCCCAGTGGGAAAATTTAGCCACAAGCTTTATCTTTGTATAATTTAATGCATGTTGTCTATCACCTTACTGGTCTCACACTGTTCTTCTAGAACTATATCTTGGGAAACTGTTGGAGTTTGGGTTTTCTTTTTAATAATTGTGGTCACTTTTTGCCTTGAGTCAAAGTCTCAGAAGAATGAAATTTATTCCAAGTGAGGGACAACTCAAACCATTTTCTCCATTGCAGTTTCACACAGCTTTTCTATTCTGAATAGATGTATAACATTTTGTTTTGCTTTTCTCATCCATACTCTGAGGAACAGCATTCACTTTCTTTCTCTAGGCAATCTGTGCTGTTATTTTGACATCTAGGTTAAGTTTTATTTGATCATTATAATATAAGTACCAGTAGCATTCAAATATTAAGGTAATCTGTTGCTGTTATTTACTTGCCCACTTTGCACCCAACATCATGACAAACTCAAAAAAGAAGTGTGCATCAGCACTGATGTGTTTTAAGCCCTTGATCAAGGACCCTAAATAGTGATATTATTGAAAGAGTAAGAAATACAAACCCAGAAATTTTATTATTGGGGATATTAATCTACACAAGAACAATTCTCTGTGGGCTACATTAACTTTTTCTACTTCAGGTACATATTCTATGAATCCAGTGGGGTTTTTTAAATGTTTAATATCAAGGAATAGCACAGCTTTTTAATTTGCTTTAAAAAAGGTATAAGTGCTGTTAGTGTTGTTATCATCTTAAAAAAAAAACCAAAAACCCAAAGCTTTAATCGTAAGATTCTCTATTACAAGTAAATGAGATTCCTAAACAGTATTCTCTTTGTTATACCTAACTACTTTAGTGATAAATCTATTTTTTTGATCCTAGTTATTCCCATAAGTGATGGTGAGGGGCAACCAAAAATATTTCTGATGCATCAGAACCACAACTGCTTACTAAACTTAGAAGACCAGTCAAAGGAAATCTATACTAATCTTTGAAAGCTTCAGGCTTTGCATTTTAACCAATGGTAGCAGAAGCTAACTGCAAAGCTTTCATTGAGGACACCATAAAATATCACTTGGGACAACTGGGAGTTAAGGTTTGATTTTGGAAAATAATCCAAATTTTTTAGTTTTAGTCCCATATAGATTACTAGGATCCACTATAAGCACGTTTTTAAGGATACACTTGAAATACTTTCATTAATTCACATCAGAAAATTGAAATTTGATTCAAAGTCAGTCAAGATTGCTTCCAGTACAGTCACTGAAGTTTGAATTAGGATGTTAGTCTGTAACTTTTACTGATGCTAAACTCTTTAGCATAGTAAAAGTTATGAAGAGGATAAATATTCAGAGAGGGCTTTGTAGATTTAAGAACTATTTCAGTTAAGTATAGGAAGCAGAATCCGAGTCTTTATGGGATGATTACAAACCTAGTGAAGCAATGTACCTAAAGACCAAGCAGTTATATTTACAAGGTAATTGTTATTTTCAAAGCATCTTAAAACCTCAGCTCATGCTATGCCTTTGAGTATCCTTTATGTTTTACTTAATATTATAAAAGCACTCTATAATAAGAGTTCTGAATTACTTCCTTGAAAATTGCGTACACCACGATATGCAGCAATCCTAATTCTTTTAATGGCACTGATACAAGAAAGTACTGGGAATAAGCTACAACTATGTATTTCCAGAATTTTTCTACAGCAGCCTTAGTTTTGTTTTTGTTGTAAGATAACTCGTATACATTTTACAAGCTAGATATGAAAATCACTGATATTCCTCCACAACTATTATATGGTTAAGCTACTAACACATGACAGTCATTTTCATTGGAATGTATCCAAGTGCCTTTTATAAACAGAGATTACATCTCTTTTCCTAATCCTTTATACTAAAAATCTTTACAGAACTGAGAGGGTGACTGAATTCATGCAGAACATATAGTAGCAAGGTGAACCATAAGATATGTGAGCCACATTTTTACTTGATTAATAGATAGGATTCATGTAATAGAAAATTTAAACTGCTAAAAAAATCCAATAATGTAACCACTGAAGACGATAGAGTGAAAAGTCTGTTCCTTCAATGACATTTAAACTAAATCTAAGATGCTATAAGACTGCATATTTATCAGGTTACCTTGTATAGTTTAAATGTATGTCATGTGCTCTATTTACAACAAATACCTGTATAAACAAAGTAACTGTAACAAAATCCAAATACATTCTTTTTCTAAAAATTCAAAACAGGAGCAAACAAAAAATTGTAAAATAATTCTATACTTTAATTACATTGTTCTCAGCAATCATCTTAAATTTCTTCCTGCACAGTTAAAATAAATTAAAATGCTATTACCCTCATAGCCTTCTGGTTCAGCCAGCCAGGCTTGAGTGCATTTCTGCCTTTAATTAAGTATGGATAGATAATGTCCTTTGTTCTTTTTCTGATGTGTTTGACACCTGCTGTCTTTGTAATCAGGGAAATGAGTCAGGAAGTTCCAGCAGAGAGGCTTTTAGTCAGAAGCAACACCTGGGTCCCTATCTACCCACATATCTACCCTGCCTTCACATCACATAACATTGTCCTGCACCAACAACACAAGGAACGAAAAGCTAAATGTGTGCTATAATATAGGCTCAATGAACTGCTGTTGAAATCAGTGGCAAAACTCAAGCCATATGCTAACCTCTTATTTTGCTGAAGTGACAGAAAAACTACCTTCCTTTTCTCTTTTTTTCCCCTCATTTATTTTAGGATGATTGATGAGGGAATGCTGTTACATTACAGTTAAAGCAAGAAGCTAGCCAAATCTACCAGCTTTTGTAGCCAGGTCTGTCACAATTCCTTACAATGTGATCCTGGCCAAAATCACCATTTCTGTGGACTACCTTCGTTTAAAACTTATCTTGAGTTATGGTAGTCTCTAAGTCAAGTTTCTTCCACACAGTAAATGCTTTAGCTTGGCAAGGTAACGTGTTTAACACAAGCTTGCTCTCCACAGACGATATGGGCTAAAATTCATGCTAGCATGTCAGATATTTAAGAAGTTATTTCTACCTGATTGGTTTTTAGTGAAATCTCACATTCACCATGCAACTTCAGATTGGCTGCACAAGTTAGAGCCCACGGGGCATGGGGAAATAACCTATAGAGCAAATCAGCATATGACATCTCAAAAAAAGCTGTGGGATTTACCCTGCAGGTCTCAGAGGCTCCATACACTAGCAGCTGTAGTCCCACTATGAAGACTACAGGTATTTCACATGGACACTGTTTTCACTCCGACTAATTTTACTTGAGAGGAACTATTTATTTGTAAGAAAATTCAAGCTAGCTGCATGAAAAGTACATCTAACAACTACATTAACTAAATACAAATGTACAAATAAACACAAATAAAAGGAGTGATGAGGAGGAGATGGTCCCTTCCAGAACTAGTAGCTTCAGTTAGAAATTCATCTCACTTAATGAAATTTTGCATTTCCTCATCTTTCCTTTTGTTCCTGCCCACCTTGCCTGTACCTATGAAAGCAAGTAAAAACTTTCATTGCCCTGTCTCATAGACTTACTGAGACAGCAGATCTGAGTCCTTGGTACTGCAGCAGGTCTTGTCCTTCATTATAGGATACCACAGCTCAAAATCAGTCCTGATAGAGCCCTTCAGCCTCTATCTCAGTTATTAGCTTTTCAATCCCATTCCTCCGTGGCGGTCTTTCCCCTAGCTTTCAGAGGCTGGCAACAGAAACTTCCCCATCTTCCCATTAGCATCTGGGCACTTCATAAAGAGGGTAACAACTTGTGGGTTGAGTTGCTCAAAACTGCTGTGCTCTTTCTAGCGAATTTCCCTTCCGCATTATCCTTCTTTCCCTCCAACATTACCCTTCTTTCCCTCCAATGTACTACCTGATTTTGAGCATTCTTGATTAGCTGCTCAACTGCCACAAAACAGGCAAGTGATGCAAGCAGCAGATCAGAGGACAGGTGGGACTGTAGCTGAGTGAAAGAGATAAAGTTTCTTCTCTTGTCAAGCCCCTGTGCAAAATCTCACCATTCACAAAATCCCCATGAACTGGCAACCGTTACTTCTTCACACAGTATGGCTAAGGTTTAATTATTGTTTAGAAAACATGCAGAGAATATCGTCTTAGGAAAGACACCACTCCACCCAAGTGGTGACATCAGTGCCTAGCCCATAGTTTGCTGTGTTGCTTTGCTGGGTTTAGACCCATGTGCACCCTCAGACCTGAAAAAACAGCTTTCTCCCTGCACACTGGGTTTTGAGACTTGTAGTATGTTGTCAGGTCTCATCAGGATGAAAACACCGTAAAAAAGAAAGGCTGGTGTTTAGAATATCATTCTGAGAAGAAATTAGAGTCACAGGTTTGACCTGGGCAGAACAGGGTCTATGTGCTGGCCTCTGGGTACCAGTGGGAATGCAGCTGGTGCAAGCGTAACACTAATCACATGCTAGTACTGAGGAATCAGAAAACAGCTGGTTTGGAGAAGGGGTTAACAATAGTTCCCCTGTAACCATAGTTTCTGAATAACATAACGCTGTTAGCACACAGCATTTTTCAACATGTTTTGCAGGTATTAACTAATTAGCCCTTTCAATGTTGAAAGCATTACAGCATTATCTCCTTTTCTCCAGAACTGAAGAGAATGAAGCAGAGAAGGTTAATAACTTGTAGTAAATGACAGTGAAATAACATGGTAGAGTCAGGTTTAGAATTACTATGTTTCCACTTCAAGCTTGCATGCCCAAATCTGCATATCAGGGTTTTCCTGGTTAAAAAAAAAAAAAACAAACAACAATAATAAAAAAGATATAATACAGTTATATAACTTCTCTAATTTAACCTTTTTTCAGACATTTGCAGTATAATTTCCTTCCTTCAGCCATTTTCTTAGATTTCTTTCCCAACCAATAGCTCATAAATATTCCTAAATATGGAAGATCTCCATGAACAAATTAAGTATCACTGCCTGCTTGGATTTTCCTACACATTGATTATTCTTTAAATATAACATTTTATCTATTATTGTTGATTAAAAGAATACTCTGCTTGTGCATCCTCTTTCAGCTCTAGATACACAAGCATCATTTTTAGTGTGAAAAATTCTCCAGCTATTCCACTTTGAAATGTATTCTATGCTTTTCATATCTTTTTGGATTACCCCAAGTGACATTATGGCAATTTTAGAAAACTGCTGTAATGCTACAATGCCACCATCTGGTTACAGTCAGGGATCTGATATTGCAGGTGGTAAAGGCTCTGAGCCTCAAAGAATTCAACAAGACACCACTGACAATATAGGCTGGATGTGGAACAGATGTATCCACCAAATTGGTCATGTTTATTGAGGGATTTTGATTAGCCAGAGATTGAGAGGAGTATTAAAGAGCCAGTAAAGCATCTGCTTTCCCTGTCTTTATTTGCCACATCAGTTCTGCCTAAGAGAATCTGAATCCTGAATAAAACATACGTATATGTGTGATTGTGCATAGCATTTAAAGAGCAGTCTGTATCCTTCTGATGCCCCCAAAACTTTCCTCTGGGAGCCTGGCAGTGGCAGGCCAGGAGCTTGCACCTGGCAGCCCCCACTCCCCACCCCAAGGGTATACCTGCCTGTGGGCAGGGCAAGCAGAGCCAGGCCCCAAGCTAACAAAATCCTACACCCAAAGCTGAAAACGTTTACTGAGGAAATTCCAAATATTTTAACCATTGTCAATTTTCTTTTGAAATCATATCATGGGAAGTAATGACACTCTTTTTGGATCAAAATATAGCGCTTTCTTGCTTTGGCAACATCTGAGCAAGTGGCAAAGAGCAGAAGCTGGTGTGAGAGCACAAAGAAAAAGAAAACCAAGCCAAATGTGATACTATATAATCTTTGATTATCAGTCACAGCCAAAAGGGGTGTCTACTTCAGTGTTTAAACCTGACTAGCCGGAATCTGATTTTGCATATGCTGACTGCAAGCAGCACTGCAACAATTCTGCTCACTTCTTGCTCTATCATAAAACGCTAGTTGCTGGGGAATGCCAAGCAGCCACATTTTACTTCTTGCAGTAGAGAGAAAAGGCAGTTATCTGGTTTGGAAACATACATTATAATTTGTTTCTGCACTACTATTCTGAGTGCTGGTCTTAAATCAAAACCATTTGGTGCTGCTAAACTGATTTCTTCTGAATGTAAGCAAAATGAGAGATAAAATCTAATAAGCAGCAGGACTAAGTCATAAGTCAAATGGCAGCTTCTCTTATTGCAACTCATTTTCATGGGCTAAATTAAACAGAACAGTAATGTTAAGAATATAAAGGGAAATGGAAGAGTTAACAGTGGTCCCTCAGAAAAATACATCTTTAAAATACATTTTGGAAGATTAAGTCATAGAGCCATCTGCTCTTGAGAAGCATCAAGGCAGAACTATTTGTTTCCATGTTTTTATTGGAGGGAAAATCAGTCTAAAGATCAGAGTATGTAAGGCCTGGCACATGGTATAACAAGACCAGGAAATTACATTCAACAGAAAGGTAAAAGCAGGAGGTAACGTGGGTGGGGAGAGGTCCTATTTTTCCATCTAACTTAGACCCATCTCTTGAGGTTTCTCCACCACATGACCTCCACACTTCTGTATACACCTCCACACATACACAGGGAATCCTTACTCCTCTAGGTCTTTTGTGTTAGTGTGTGCATTTTAACAGAAAGTAAAATCAGAATTTATAAAAATATCTTAATTTTGCTTAAAGAAACGTTGATATAATTGTTCCCACATTCACCATTTCTGAGCAAACAACTTAAATGCCTGACAGACACCCTGAAACATATGAGATAGTCTAGATACCTTTTCAGAGAGGCACAGGTATCCCATAGGTCTTAATGGCATCCAGCAGCCCCATGTGGCTGAGATAGGGTATCTTAAATAGAAACCTATCTATAGATAATTGAATAAAGCCCTAGGATTCAACCACCAGCGGGAAATATATTCAGAAGACAACAGCCTAATTGCTTTGACTTTCACTTAAAAAAAAATAAACTCACCCAAACTAACATTTTTAAGCTATACAGATTTTGGAGAGTTTAGTTATTTTCATGCAGCTTTAATTGGGACAAAAAGTTAAACAGCTGGAGCAGAAGATTCCTTTCATACTATTCTTGAACCAAGTGTAGTTGTAAAACAGAAAAATACAAAATCCACTACTAGCAATAATTACAAATGATTACTATTTACAGAGTATTCATCAGCATACACTTCATCAAGACTGTTACCACGGCTTTCACTAGGAATAAGAGATTGAATTGTAGTATTTCTGATGACATAAATCTAGTTTCAAGTCCTTATCATGCTGCAAACAAATGCCTTATTTTCTGCTTTCTGGGTTTTTACATTCTGCTATGTATTTGTTTTATAGGCTACTTTCTCCTTGCATTTATTCAATATCACACTACAGTTTTCTTCTATATTTCAAGAATCTTTCACTGCAGATCTCTGCAGCTCTCTTTTACCTAGCTGACACTAGTTTTTGTAATACCTCTCCGCCTGGTACTTAAAAGAGTTTTACTGTCAAAGCACTTTACATCCTGTTGCTATCAATAACATCTTTGAAGTATTCTCATTTTGTAAAAATCCTTGGTAAACTATAGTCCTCATGTATATGCCTACTAAAATAAACTATGTGATTAAAGATTCCATAGAGGTACTACACCTACTGACTATATGGTACCCAATAGACATTCTCCCATCATAAGTCATTGCCATTTATCATTATATATTTTACTTTCAAATAGCTTGAAATAAGAAGTAGTGTGAAGATGTTCAGATTTCTCTTGATTTCTATTAATGTTGGGAGCAGTGTGTTATGAGATCTTCTTAAATGATTCACCACAGCCTAAATAATGCAGCTACATTTTCACATCAAGTAAGTCTATATGCTTCCAAATATATTGTAATACACACATTAATATACTGTAGTCCTGTCATCCTCTCTAAATGTTATAGGTAGGACAGAAGCACCATTCTAGAGTATGCTTGCTGAACCAGGGAAAAACAGCAAGTGAGTTATTGAGACTTTCAGGGGAAAAAAAACGTAAGACTAAGTGTAAGATGAGCCCCTAGCTATAGGCAAATGCCTGAGGAATAGCCATTGGAAAGGGAAGCAGGTAGCTGGTAGCTGAAAACAGGACCAACAAAAGCTGAGAGCTGAACAGCAAAATCAGGGAAGAGCAAGTAGACGACAGAGGAAAATAACACTTATTGATGAGGGCCCTTGCAAGCAAAAGAGGGATTTGGTATGAGCAGGAGGCCAGAAACTCCAGTACTGAACAGCAGCTGAGTGGTACCTTGAAAATGTCTGGTCCCTTTGAGCAGAGACCCATGAAATCACCCTCTTCATGCCTTCCTGGAGCTGTTAAGTGCGGAAGAGCTGAGACAAAAAGAACCGAGATCACAGGACTCTCATCTAGCCAGCTCACCCACTAAAGGCTTCACAAAAGCAGTCCAAGAACAGCAATGAGAAGCCACATAGGACTGTTATTGATACTGTTATTATAAACTATCCTCTATTGTTGCGTTCTTCACTGATTTTCAACCCTCTTTCCAACAGTCAGCTCACCAGTGAAGAGCCTTTCTGTACTTCTTAAATCCTCTGAGGAAGTTTTTCTCAGCTTCTATTTTGCAGACTTAGTATAGAGAAAAGCAGAATAGAAGTCCACAAACAACTGAATGTACTCAGGTACCAACCTCATATGCACGGAAACATGTGAGCAAACACAAAACAGAGGGAAATCGAGTAAAGAAGTGATGTTTCAAAGCTTAGCCAACTTTTATTTGATAGTAAATGAAAACATGGTGGTAAAGGATTTTGCCTGTGCAATCTACATCTCCAAAATGTCAGCTGAAAAATTCTAATCCTTTATGGAAAAAAAAAAAAAAAAGTATTCTCATTTTGGTTATTGTCACAGAAAATCATCAACAATTTCTTCCTTCTCATTTGAAAGGCTAACTTCTGAAACTGCTCATAGACCTCTATTTAATAAAAATGTGTAAATATATTTATTCAAAGATTCTAGCCCTGGATAAATTTCCTATTTATTTATTCATTTATTTTCAAACTCAGCCCAAATCCTTTCTTTTATTTTGTCAGGTTAGGCCCCTACATCAGTACAGAAGAACATGAAGCATTACAGGGTTATTACTCAGAGTAAAACCTCCCTTCTGTAAAGTCAGAGCAATTTTTTTTTTTTTTTTTAAAAGCACTGTCTTGTGGAATAACATCTTCCAATGCCATTTAACTGCAACTACATTTTTCCTGTTCTGGGAGCACATACTGCTGCAGTAGTTAACAGGATTTCTGTCCACTATAAGACGATAAAGATAGCAGATGTAGAGTCACAAGACCCAGAGACCTCTACCAATTAAAGGTCAAAATCTGTCTCACTTCACAGAATGCAGCATTTGAGCGTGAGGCCTTGTGTATATTTGTCATCTTGTTCAGTCAGAAAGATATGACAACAAATAGCTGGTCAAAAGCTGTCAGGGTCAAACTAAGCTTGATAGAGTGCCCTAGGTCACCTCTGTGATTCCAATAGCAGAAATCGCCCTGGTGTCAGTTTGTGTTGTAGTCAAATAGTACGTGGCACACAATAGAACTGTATTCCACCACTAATTGCTGCTTTGACCTTCTTGTTAACCAAACATTTTGATTAAAAATATGCACCATGCTATCATGTTCCACAGCAATGTAACAGCTGCCTCGTAATAGCTTTGTAGTATTGAACGTCTTCTAACCTCACACGCAGAGAAATTGCAATTAAGGTTGTATTTGAGTTTTTTCTTCTAAGTAAGTGAAAATGCAAGAAGATAATAAAGCATTCTATATAAAGGAGGGCATACTCCAGAGAATCTTCACATTTCAGTGTCCTCTTAGTAAAATAGGAACAGATTAATTCTTTTTACGGTTTTCAAGGAGGTTTTTTAACACTGTTTTGGCCTGCAGCTAGGCAAGCAAAAAGAGAGCTGATCACATAAACATTTCAACACTTTATAGCCAAACTATTATTTCTCACTTCTAGGAAAAACTGAAATTTCCATGCACAATTTTTAGAAGTGGGTACTGAATACAGAAGTCACTTGTTACTGCTTTGGAATTCTGAGATATGATTTACTAATTATTCCAGTGAACATGACTGCAGAGAAAGCTTGGACTCATAAAGTGTTCCGAGCTTGTCCAAGCAGACTCAGTAAAACCCAAAGGGACACTGTAGGGTGCTAAATCCTGATCTCCAGCAGACTAGTTCCACAGCAAGCTAGAAACAATCAAAGCTTTCATGCTCCTCTATTCCAAATTTTCTGTTTAACAGATCTTTCATCGTCTCCAGTTTTACACACACACCCCCCTTTTACTTTCTCTTTTTTCCACTTAGCACTTTTCTTCTATTTTCCTTTTTATATCATCTTTCTCTACAGCAGTAGACTTTTCATCCATATTTCCACCCACCTCTTTCCCTTTTCTACTCCCCAGCCTGCATTAGCCAATATAATGATTTTAAAGCAATAACAACACTACACTTTTTTTTAAATGGGAAAATAAGCCTTTCTCTTTCTTTGCACACAACAGCAAGTACATGTTAGTGCATGAAACTTAAGACCTTTAACATGAACTTTGTCTTTACTCACCTTTTGCAAAATAAGAACATCAACTTTGGCATAATTATGTTAGGAGGTAAGATTTACAATTTCAAATAAGTTTTTTAAGCTCCTTCATGTATTAGCAACTATACTGACAAGAAACATTTCAGCAACCTCAATTCTCAATACGTGTTTTGAAAGCATTTGACAGCAAGCAAGTAGGACTGAAGCTCTTTTACTGTGACATTTCTCACATTTTTTACATGTTTTTCTGTTATTCCACAATTGTTCTTTAAAATTTATTTCCAGCTGCATTTTGTAGAGGTGGTCATATTTTGCTTGGTTGTGCTGTTGTGAATACTTTTGAGAGCATCCGTTCAGCAGAAAGTATGTTTCAGTTTGCATATGTATGTAAGTGGCTAATGCAAGAACGCTTGCACCTGGAGTGGCAGGAATTAGAAGCCTGACAGAGATTTTCCCCACTCCAGCCGATATGCAAGCAACGCGTTTGGCTCCCAGGTGTAAACTTCCAGTGGTGTGTACCCCTATAAGGGTACATAAATCTCCAAATTCCTATGGTTATAACTACGGCAGTGCCCTCATGGGAAAGGTCTGGGGATGGGAGCACTTGTTCTACAGGCCACCTTGGCCCTGGGAAGAGCTGCAAAAAGCTGCTAGATGCTGCTGAAAGCCCTGAGCTATTGTGCCATATTGGTCCAAGTGTGCAACTCTCTGTTTGCTATGGTGACCTCATTATCCAATGCACACTGAGGAAAATATTTTAGTAACCCTGTTTCAGAACCACTGGGGAACATTTTATTAATTTCCTTTGCGTAAAATGTTTACCTCTGTGCCTTCACAAATTGCTTTCCTGGCCCCAGGAACCTTTGCAATGTTAATGAAGGAACTCTATCTATCTATCTATCTATCTATCTATCTATCTATCTATCTATCTATCTATCCATCTATCTATCTATCTATCTATCTATCTATCTATCTATCCATCTATCTATCTATCTATGTTCCTGCATTGTCTTTTTACAGATCCAGAAGAAAAAAATAAGAAACAGTAAACCCAGTAATTATTTCCTTTTGCAAAAATCTTATACTATTGTGAAGTTCTTTCGATTGCCGTTTTGGAAATTATAAACCCCAAAAGCCAAGCTGTGGAAAAAAGCCCTTGCTAATGCTGCCTGTATATGGGCATGACCCTTATTTTTATAATCCTGATAATAAGTGAACTTTAAGATAGGAAAAGGCCTTGATTTTGAAAAAGACTTTCAGACATATTTAACCTTAAACATCTAATTTGCTTTAAATAGAAATCTCATGTACCTCATAATCATCTTATTTTACTAAAATAAGAACAAAATCAACCATGCATACATTTTTTACTTGAGCCTTGTTATCAGATACAAGTTATTCCACCATTTCAGAAGTGGCCAGTGCAATTAAGAAATACTTTAAAGTGTATCAATTTTGTATTGAGTGGAAAAAAATGTATAGGTTGATTAGAAGGTAAGACAGAAAACAGAAGGGATTTTCCAGGCCTTGCTTCAGGGAGCGCTAACATGATGTTTTGTTGTCCATATACTTAGTATAAGTCTCCCTT
Source organism: Eurystomus gularis (assembly GCA_013400335.1). Lineage (NCBI taxonomy): Eukaryota > Metazoa > Chordata > Aves > Coraciiformes > Coraciidae > Eurystomus > Eurystomus gularis. The sequence continues at coordinate 54,767 of VZZY01020878.1, forward strand.
TAGGGCAGTTGTGGACTGCCACAATGGGAAAAAGTAATAGCAATGATGCTAGCAAAGGTAGTACAGGACAAGAGGGAACTGAAGGGAGCTGCTTGTTCAGAAGTACATGCAGGCAACATCCATTGTGACTAATGAAGGTACCTGAAAGTACCTGGAAGTACAGTTAAATTGTTGATAACAATCCCAGTGTGGCTTGCAGAGGGAAATGGTAAACTGAAGCTGTCCCTTGGGTCTCCCTGTCTGACTAAGCTTGATCCAGGATAACCAGTGCATGCATCCATGTTCTGCAATTGCTGTTTATTCAGCAGACACTTAAAGGACATAAGAAAAGATTAAGCCACTTAGCCATACGACAACACAAGTAACTGGAGAGACCAGGGGGAACTTGGACCATTTGTAGGATAAAGGATTACACAGAGTTGTAACACCCATGATTAGAAGAGATTTCTATTCATTTAGTAGAAACTGAAATCATTATGTTGCAAAGTAGATAGGGTCTAAGGAGCTTATTTTTTCCCTTGTCCAGCAACTTTTAGTAACCTGTCATTATTCAAGATAAAATATTAGTATTAAAGTGCCTATAATTTAAGTACAGTCATAATCTTATGTGTAAATTGCTGGTGATATCTTACCAAGTTCCTGCCTCTTCTATTCACACTTTATTAAAGAAAAGTCATAGAAGCTGTCTTGACTAAAGGCAAATTCTTTTTCATAAGGACAGTGTGCAGAAATACACTAGATGTAAGGGTTGTCTTTCCCAATATTATTAACATGTTTATGTTTCTTTTCCAATATTATTAACATGTTTATGTTTCAATAAAATTACCAGGATAAGTTCCATTTTGAAACTTTCAAGATCTTGACAGTGAAGATATATTCATAAGACGTAGTGTCCTGGAATAGTCACTACATCTAAAAGTTACCTTCATTAGAAACTAGAGTTTTCTTGTTAATACTAAAAAATGTATTGTAAGTACCTTAATGAACTGCCTTTTTCTAAATATCTCTCCAATAACAAGCTGCACATAAAATTAAATTCACTCCTATGTAGATTTAAAAAAAGTTAACATAACCTTTGACATGCAGCTTGTTAAGAATTTACAGCTATTCACCGGATAATGAAATCACCGGCTTTGCACTACCCCTATTTAAGATACAGTGGTTTGTAAAAAGTGAAAAATATCTTACAGAATAGCAGGATAATGGAGAGGACATACTACCTTACAGCGGCGAAATCAAAAAGTATTATCTACACAGAGCCATTGCACACGTGATGCTTTCTAAAGAACTGAAAAGTCTCTTCCTTAGTACTTTTAAAACCTAGAGATAAATTCTTGTACTCTAGAACCAGTACAAGTCTTTCACTTAATTTGGATGCAAATTTGTTTTCTGTCTTATGTAAAATTCTTCATTACTTAGAAAAGCTGACAATTAAATCTGCTTGTGTTTTCACAATTCAAGCAATGTCTATGTCACAATAATAAATGCCAAAATAATAATTTCTGGTAAAAACAAAGTAATTGTAATACTAGAGCTGTAATTCAAAGCATCAGCAAATAGCCTTTATTTGATAAATTGTTTCCCTGTCGGCTTCTCAGCCAGATCTCATAGTTCAGCTGTTATTCTCCATTTGCTCTTGCTTTCTAGCAACAGTCCTAGTCCACTGTTCTGCTTGTCAAACAATTTATTCACCCCAGTTCTACAATCTTTTCCTCACCTTTCTATAACAAGTTGTGCCTGACTCGACACCACAGTCAAATCGATGCATCCCCTAATAGAATCTAGGCAGTAATCCTGGCATTAATAACCAACAGATGTAACCAGTTGATTGACTGTGTCCATCCGCTGAAAACAGACATCTGTCTAGTCAACTGATTCCAACACAGAAATAAGATATTTATTTTACATTAATCACTTCCAAGTCACTGGGGCATCTCAGTCAAGCCAGTCAGTTACCTCAACCAAAATCAGACTGCAAAATAAATTTCATGCAATTACTACATTTCAGATGGATAAACAGGATCATATTATTTGCATATAGAGCCCAAGTGTTGTATATTTCATATGAGGAGGCAGAAAATTTACTTTTAAATATTTAACCCAAGTATTTTTAATACATTTTAACAGACAAGATTTATTAAAAAGTTTTCTGCTCTATTATTTACATATGCTACAAAGGAAGATAAGTATTGCAGATGAAGTTGCAACTAAAAGATCTTCCTCCTTGGCAATCTAAGCAAATGTGTTTTACAACAAAACAAGATGCCCAGTCCATGCCTTCCACCCACTCCCTGTCAGTTGGAGCCTGAGACAGAGAGAAACAAAAGCTCTTTATATTTCAGGCACAGCCAAACTTGCTCCTTCCATTGATGCAATCTATCAGATTTCCAAAGCTAGAGTGAGCTGAATTTGAAAAATTTTGAACATTCAGAATTAAGAAAACATTCATATCTTACAGCAGACTACAGAAGTATCTTCCTCTGCATATTAATGTGCTTTTTCATATTAATAATAGCTCACTAAGCCTCTCAGTGAAACACACCTTGTCATTCAATAGTTCCATACTGCATATAAGAAGTAGGTTTACAGGATAAGTAATGCAATAAAAATAGGCTTCATTAACATTCAATTAATTATTTTGTCTACCAGTTATGCTTATCATATTTAATGTATTTACTATTAATCTTTTAATATGACCATTTTTTAACACAAGAAACAATGTGGTTATAATTAAACTACAGAGCAGTTCACTGCTTTACATATTTTCTTTTCACTTCTCTGGTAAATAATTGTTAACTAGCGCATGAAAGTATAGGATATCATAAGATCGACCTTTAATCCATTTTCAAAAATGAATATTGGTTCAGTGGCAAGATCAGCTGCAGTGGAATTCGTGTAAATCATCTAAACTAGTGAACAAAATCAGTTCATTAATCCTTCCTGACAGGTTAATTTCACTCCATTTCTAAGTTGTCAAGTTAGAACATGGAACAAATAATCAAAAACCTTTAAATCAAATATACCAAATCAAGACTAATTGAATATGCTTCAAGTATGTCAATAACAAGATTCATTTTTCAAAATCTAATAGGAAAGCTTGTTAAACTATAAAAATACATGCCCTGCTAAGTCTGGGAGGGCAGGAAAATTGTTGGCACAGCAGTTTGTCGTTGTTGTTAACTGTATTCCCTGAATGTGTGACACAATGTTCATAATGCAAATTTATATACATCTCATACACATTCTTTTCATATGCAGATGCTGTGTCTTTATCAAACAGCCACATAAAGTATTGAAGTAAAATACAACTGTTCCACGAATTAAGAGCTCTTGAATTTCATATTCTGTATAATTACACTGTTTTACAGAATTATACATGTCTGCCCAGGACATTAATTCCTCTAGAATTTGGAATGTCTTCCCAAGAAATAGGACTAGCTTTCAAATTACACTGAAGATTAATGACTATTAGTAAATTGAACAGAACATAAATTTCCGAGTATTTGATCTCCATTCTTAGATTTGATGTAAAAGTTCTTTTTCCACTTAATCACTGGTGGCAAGAGAAGTTTAAGAAAATTCACTCAAAGGGCTGTTGAAGACATTTGCTGAATATTCTGAACTTTGCTTATGCTATGTCAGATTTACTAGTATTAGCAATGATCTCAGTCCTACTGCTGGATGAGAGTTACCAACCACTACATAGAAACACTGGGTGGAGCAGTTTTAAATAAAGACTCCCTAGGAGTCTACAGGAGTCCCTGTCAGTCAAGATATAGAGCTTTATTCTGCTGCTCACACATAGTCCTGCAGCCAGGAAATATGGTACTGTAACAGCTCATACACTGCAAGAAGTTGTTCTGCTTCTCCTAGTTGCAAAGCAGTCAACTTACTACAGTCTGGATTCTCCCATCACCTCAGCTCTGCTCACCCTTCTCAGGTGCTACAGAACAGCACCCTTGAAAGAGGGCACAGCCAGAGGTGGCTCACCTGTGGCATCTGGATTGTAGCCCCTGGCAGAGCTGCTCTGCCCATGCTGCTCCTCAACAGATACAGCCCATATATCTTAATTGGATTTTTAACTTCATTCCCATAAAATAAATTATTTAAATTGAACAGTTTCTATTATTGGCAGAAGTGTGTCATTTAACTGGACTAGAACCTGCTGTGGTCCTATTTTACTTGAACTGACAACAAATTATTGGATCCATATATACAGTGTGCTCCTTTTCTCACAAACCACATCACAAATTTGAACATGACAAGGAATCTAAGCTGCCCCCGGACAATGAGTAACACCAGGCCACATAGGATAGGCCAATATGACATGGGACCTATAGAAAGCCTTCCAGATCCTTCTGGAGTGGCAACTGGAAGCCAGGCAAGATAGCCAAAGGAATCTCAAGCTGCTGGAGATATCTATTTATGGGGGAAAGCAATGCAGTACCCAGTGTCTATTTCAGCATGACCCGAATCCCTTTCTAAGGTCCATTGATTAGCTGCCCAGAAACTACAATGAGAGGCCAGGTATTCAACCCACATGCAAATGCCATGTAGACTCCTACTATTTCATGTCTTCATCTGGAGCAGAATCCTACCCTTTGAATCTATTATACTTGCATTAATATAAACTAGGAAATCCTAAAGCCAAGAATATAGCCATCAGGGACTTTTTTTTGTTGAGCTCTGGAGGACATTGTGGACATAGACCTGAACTAGAGTCTGTGGAGGTGAAAACCTCCTTGGTTCCATTTGTCTCTGCTCTCTGTCTCCAGAGATTTGTTCAAATGTGTCTACACCACAGCATTTTAATGAGTTTAAATGAGGCTGCAGACTCTTCCTGAGCTCTGTATACAGGAGTCTGTTTCATGGCAACTAAGTAATTAATCAGTGCTACTCTGCAATTAGCCAAATAATCTCAGATATCACAGCAAAATTAATGAGCTCATTTCAGATTGCATTTTCTTTTATGGCAAACCAGTTACATTTTTGTTTCTCTAAGTACTTGTGTTTTAAAATCAAAACAAATCTTCTAAATCACTTGTCAAACTGAGTTATTCTGGGAAGGTGACCGGCCGACATTTTGTTCTGCAAAACTTCTTTTACTCTCCTTCTTACCAAAACTGTTTATTTACAGCATTCATTTTAGGCAGCTACAAGAACACTGGAATACTTTAATGGCCAATTTATTCTGTCTTGCACTTCAAATGCTCTAGATTTCACTCCATCTTATTTCCATTTTCTTTCATTTGTATCATTAAAATGGCAATATATTATGTAAATAAACTGAGGACAATTCATTTAGTTTATTCTATATTTTCTTCAAAAGACAATTGCAACTAAGAAACTATATGTAGGCTTTATTTCAGCTAGCATTATATGATTATAAAGGAGATATTTAAGCTAGACATCTAAGCAAATCACCCTCAGCTTGTTATGCAGCAAAAGATGTAAGTATCTTTATAGATGCTGTATCTTGTTGTGAGGTAGGCAATCTACAGTAGATTACATGAGTTGCAGACACCTCTTTGATGAGCTGAATAGCTCTCAGATCTTCTGAACACAGTGGCAAAGGTTGTGCAGGTTGGAAGGCACCTCAGGGCATCACAAAAGGTTGCTCAGGGCTTTCTGCATTTCGGTCTTGAAAACGCCTCAGGATGAAGAGAGACTGGATAGCCTCTCTGGGAAGCTTCTTCCAATGCTTAACTCCTGTCATGATGGAAAAGTTTCTTATATACAGTCTGAACCTCTCTTTGTTTCAATTCATGCCTGTTGTGTTTCAAGCATGCCCAACAGTGAAAAGCCTGCCTCCATCTTCTTCTTCTTCCTTCTAAGCGGATGATCCCCCCACTTGGGCATTGGACGATGCTGTTCAGGCATCCCAAAACCACCTCTTCTACTGGCTGAACAACCCCATCTCCCTCAGCATCTCCTCACAGAACAAGTGCTCCATAAACCAACCGTTGTGATGGCCCTACACTGAATTTGCTCAAGTTGGCCAATAGATATCTAGTGTCTTTGAAATGCCTTTGGGGATCCACATCCAGCTAGCAGATATGAAATGGGACCCGTAAGCAATCTGCATACTTTTTTGCAGCAGCAGCTAGAGGTTAGGTAGATGTATTCTGTTATCTCAAATGGTTTCAGACACCCATGAATGGGAAATTCGATTTCACCCTACATCTCCCTTGAATTAAATGAAAGTTAAAGGAGTCATCTTACAGATAGACACATGTAGACTTCTAAACACAGATGACTTAACCTGTGAGTGGACTACTCTCCCAAACTTCCAAATCATACAATATTGCATGTGCAGCTGTTAACATGAGTAAACTACTGGGCATAAAAATATCATAAATGTAACTTCTACATGCTACTTGTAGGATGTAGAAATCTCAGGATTTCAGTGGACTTCTCAGTTAATATAGCCTTACACTATTTTTGGTAAGGTGCTTAAAAATAGGAAAATGGAGTCTTATTTCACATGAATCTGAGCCAGAGCTACAGGTAGAATTTAAGTTGCTTTGATCTCACTTCTGGACCTTAAAACACAGCAATATACTCCCTTCCAAATCCTACTGCATAATAAATCATGTTTTTTTAAAATCTGAGGAAAAAATAAATTCAGTGATGTCAAGTCATCACTCAGTTTTCGTCTCACTTCTGTGTAAGTTTCACAACTCTGTTACAGACAATTTTTAAGTGGAACAGTTGCTTGAAGCATTTTCTTATTTTTAGTTAAATAACAGTTATTTATCCAAAGCAAACTTAATGCCTTAATTCCCATGAAAACTCAGAAACATAATCTTAGCACAATCTAGGTAGTCTTTCAAACAGAACATTGCTAGAAATGGTCATCTGAAAAAGAAGTTCCTTTCATCCCTATGCATTCATGTTTCTGCTAGAAATCATCTTCTGCTGAAGCTTTCACTTCCATTTAATTAATATCTTTAGCTAATATCTGATACCAAAAATGTCTGCAACATTAAGAGCTATTCTTAGCCCTTCATTCAACTCACCTCTTCATAAAGTATAACGATTAAATCTTTCCGGAGTGGAGAATTTGAGAGTTTCAGTTATGCCCTCTAGTCTTACAGATTTATAATTACATCTGAAAACTTAATATATCTATACAACTTCATGTTTGCCTTGACAAATAAAAACATGAATAATAGATCTCTTTCAGTATTTTGAGTACATAGTAAGACATTGTTTTGCTGATTCAGCCATCATCATTTTATGCTACCATCAGTTGCCTGATCATACAGGCCAATACTGAACTCAGCAGCATCCCCTCAGAAGTCTTCTTTCAAACAATCCTGCCATAGGTTCCTGTGGGCCCAGCTCCTTTGCTGCCCACTGTGGTGCCAGCATCACCTGCCTGACACAGCCGATAGAGGTGGCTCCCTCAGTGACCCTTCACAAGGAAGGACAACACTGAGAGAGCTCAGCAAGATGCAACCAGTCCCAACAGAAGCCACACCCAACAGGAAGCTCCTCCAACTAATCTGCTCCTGGTTAAAACAGCCCTGGCCTCACCCACCACCCCAACCACAACTGTCTGGGTGAGGGCAGAGCCACAGAGACACAGATGGGCCAGGTTCTGCCTCTGGAACATGAAGCCAATAGAAAAACCAAAACATTCTGCTAGGTTGTGACTCATCCACAGGTCAACTCAAACTCAGGCCCCAGCACTTCAGACATGGACTTTACAAGGCAAAACTATTTCCAGAAATACAACTAAAAGAAACTGTGGTTTGAAATCAAGCTCTTGCGTTCTAATATATAGATATTTAAGTATCGAACATATGTGGATTTAAAGAAATTTTTAAAACTGAGAAATTCATTATGTGGTCTTAATCATGTACAAAGCTTCTAATCAGGGATATCTAAATGCTTAGTATTTGAAAATAATTTTGTACTTTTGTCTTCCAGGAGCACTTTAGTATATTTGCATAGTTATGGAAATGGCAGTTGCAAATTGATTACTCATTTTAAGAAAATGAACAATACAATGGTGCCATATTTGAATTATAAATCTAGGAATGCATTCATCGACAATACATATGGATTTTTGAGGATTTACACTAACTGCTCATCTTCCTGCTTATGATATATCACATTTCAAAGCAATAAAGCCATGTATGAGGTATTCAAGTGGTTCAAGTCAATAATGTCCACCTGTGGCCCTATAAATTATGTTGCCCAAACTTCAGTGATATTCCAATGGAAACTTGAAGCAAGTTTTTAAAACAAGCTCAATTTAACTAAAATGACCACCTCTGCATAATAAGTGTTATGTATTTTGTGTTCTTTTCCCATACACATCCACTTAGTGATGACTAACGCTGGTGGGAATGCCCACACACCCTGGGCTACTGTATACATGTAGTGTATTTCCCATGCTATGGTGGCTGGCTGGGTGCTGGCACAGTGCACCACCACATTTAAAACAGCAGGGAACTAAGGCTCAGGATGTGTTAGAGGATTGTAAAGGTTTGGTAGGGATAAATCCTGCTGTCTCCAGTATCACAAATATCCCTGTTTCCACCTTTCAGATAAGTAGATTTCTTGTAATAATAATAGTATTTCCTTCTGGAATCATTACAGTTTTCTTACAATGTTTATACTCTAAATTTTCCAATGTATATTCTAATATTTAAGTCCAGCTTTACAAGCTGCATCTAGAAATACAATACACACGCATAGATGTGGGGACATACAGATGAAATACATATGCAGAGGTGAGCATAAAAAATATGTTTAATAATGTTAGATTACAGGAACTTCTTTTCTTCAAACAAGATTTTTTCTAACTGAACAGACAGAGGGTTAACAGCTTTTCATTTTCATAGCTACTCTTCAAGAGTATCAGGTGTAGTACAGTACCTTCCTGATGGAGTGTGTTATCTTTTCAACTTGTTGCAATTTGTACAGCACAGGGTAGCTTTTGATTGAAAATTGCATGAAGGCATTCAAGCAAAAAAACTGTCAAATCAAGTATCAAAAATAACATTTTGTCTCCCAAAATGAATATAGGCATAACATCAGCTTTCTGTTATAGCAGGTCCTTACTGAAGGTAGTAATTCATACTACAGTGAAATTAAAAACATATTTCCAAATTGTGTTCATCCTAAATGTATGTATTCTATGATAAACACCATAAAATTCAAAGGAAAAAAACCCCAAAGTTTAGAATTAATAACTCTTAATTAAATATCTTTGTGAGGAAAAAATGTTTTAATGAACCAATAAGTATATGACAGTTATAAATAAGACCAGGTTTTGCCTGAATAAAACTTCCATAATCTCTTTAGAAAGAAGCGAATGCTAAATCAAGTTCACATTTCACATATATCATATTAGAAAGTCAAAGTTATCATTTATAAGAAGGCAACGCATTTTCTCAGTATTATGAATTTTGGTGTTTAAGCCTCTAATTTCTCCTTTATGTTTTGAAATATTTTTGTTTCTTCAACTCTGAAATTCTTAGCCTTAAAAGAAAGAAAATTAAACACTCTAGGACCTTTTAGCTGTTGTGCCATAAAAAGGAGTGACAAAGGAGTAAACACCCAAACAGAATCTGTTGTGTTTGGATAATCAACTCAAGTATCTAAAGGCAAAATGTTAGAATACCCCGAGCCTACATCATTAGATTGGTATACTCATGAAGAGACCATCTTACAAGACATCCATTCAACATGAGAGGTACAAACACTAGCACAAAGAAACAAGTTCCATTCTCATTCAGCTCTAACCTGCATTCAGACTTCAGTGGAATTACAGCTTGTCACAGCGTTTAAGATGCTCATACTCTTCAGAGCAGCCCAAGCAATGCTGTACTTCTAGGTACTTCTAGTGTTTGATGAGTTTAGCACACATTTCCCACAGTGAAGACTAGTTACTTGAAATCAAATTTTTCAGTAAGACACTGCTGCAAAAACTATGCTATCAGTCCTTGACACGCTGAGACAATATTGTGTCACATGTGTCAAGGGTTACGGCTGGGCCAGCCACTAGATGAAATGACAGATGCTCTCTGTTAACCTCTCTCCCTTCCCAAAAGGGAAGAGAAAAGGAATAAGGGACAGACACTTACAAATTAGAAAGGAAAACTAAAACAGCTATAATGAAAGTAATAATAACATGAACATCATCACTGATGCCAACAAAACAATATTGAACTGAACCCCCCTGATAGCAATTACTTCACCATCATCACTGATGCTGTGGAGCAGCACTGGGGAAGTCCCAGACTGGACTCCACAGCAGCATGAAACGGGATTCAGGAACTAAATTCTGGAACTGGTTTCAGGGACACACAGATTGGGATCAAAGGCAGAACAAACAAAGACCCCTCAGACACCAGCTGTTGAAGAAGAGAGCTAGACCCTCGTGATCCCTCAGCTTTATACTGAATACGATGTATATGAAACAGAATACCTTGTTGGTCAGTTTAAGGTCACCTGTCCTGTCCGCTCCTCCCTGCAGGTGTGACTTTTTGCTTTCTCCATCCCCAATGTGGCATACAAGATTTAGCTGTGACTTTGTTCTGCACAGGAGCAAGTATAAGCAAAAGCCTTTCTGCACGCTAGTCCTTGGCAGAAATTGTAAACGTCAAGCGTTATCACTTCTAGAAGCAGACACTGCCTGCAAAAATACACTGTGAACTTCAGAAAATGCAGTTACTTAGAAGAAACTTAGCTGAAAAGCAAAATCACTGAACAGAATTAGTTCCGTTGTAGCTCAAACCAGGACAATATGCCTTTTCACATGTAAGCTCTATCTACAGCTGAGTGAATAACAGGACACGATGCTGCTGAAGCCCAACTGCAGAACTATCCCACTAGTCTCTGAGGAAGCAAACTTTTGCTTCCAGTATTTATATGGAAAAAAATAATCCATAGTCACACAACACTCCATATTCAGAGAGTAATATAGGCTTTCTTCATCCGTAAAAACGCTTAATTATGGAGAACCAAACACTCATGGTGCATACTCAACAGGCTCAGAAGCAAATAGCCTAAACAGGTTCTCAAAATATTTATTTCATATGCCAATGCTAAGGCAATACCTCCACTAAATGGAACTTCATATAAATCACGTTGCAGTTACGGGAGTGAAGTCAAAGGTTCTATACAAAAAGTACTTAATTTCTAAACATTTTTCTGATGCTTTCCTGAGTAAGTGGCAGAACAGAACATCTTCCTACAATATGCTCTGTTGTTTGTGTAAATCTATTTTGTTGTAAGAGCCAAGGGAACTATTTTCAGTAAATTATTTATTCAGCTAATGTAACTCCTTTTTGTTCATAAACAAGCTGATTTCTGCAAATCTGCTTCACTTACGTATGTATGCAGCCTCCGTTACAATAGTATCAGAGTGAGTCACAGTCTTTTAATACACGTTTATCATCACAACACACTAGTCTACAACAGTCTTAATACATTATCAGTATTACTAGTATATAGTATCCCCAGTGATGGCAACAACCCCATTTTACTAGCTACTATACAAGCACAGCATAACAGTCCAAGATCTCTTTTAGGGTGACCTGTGCCATTCATAGTGTCCCCAGGCGCTGTACTGACTAGGTGCAAAATTCAGTTACCCATACACAGGAATATAGTTCAGTCTAGATCATGTAAGCTATTTCACCCGGCCTCTAGCAGCCAGTCCACAAGAGTGCAGCTTGTCTCACGTAACATCCGAACATGTCTTAGGAAGTTTAAATGGCAGTAAGCACCTGTGATCTGGTCTCCATTGACTGTAACTGGAGTTTTAACACCTTGGTCACACACAAGCTTCTACAGGTATGCATGTGACATCTTAATCTTAACCGCTCTCTTCGAAGTAGGGTTTGGGGCACATAGAATTATTTAGGTTGGAAAAGACCTCTAGGATCATCAAGTCCAACCATCAACCCAACACCTCCATGACTACTAGACCATGTCCTGAAATGCTACATCTACTCATTTTTTAACACCTCAATTTCCATGCAGAGATGAGTAACAAATTACTGTCCTTGGTCAAGTGTTGTTTTTTACCTGCTTGTTTAAGAAGTTGCTGAGTTTTTAATGTCTGGAAATTAAGTCATTAAAGGAGTCTAAAAAAGGAGACATCTGAAATCAAACTTTTAATCTTTAACTATATTATCTCCTACTCAGGTTGAGCGATGGATTATCTAAATAACATTCTTTTCATTTAAGCCAGGCTAGTATAAAGGCCTTACACAATGAGATAAAGGCTAACTCTACTTTCCTTCTTTCCCAACTGGTTAACATATTTTTAGACTACTGAAGACATTCTCAAATTTTATATGGCTGCATTTCACATACATTTGAAATATCAATGTCTGATTTTTTACCCAATTTAAGATATTTAGGTTAATAAATTCAAAAAATAATTTCTGAATGCTTAGTCAAATCTAAAGTTGGCTTTTTTTCCAATCTGTTTTTATTAGCCCAAGCCATGTCATACAACGGGAATGATCTGTCCTTTCACACATCAGTTTTAGATGTGGTCACCTTGTCTTGGAGATCAATCAAATGTCCCTGTGATTGCAAGACAAGAAGATACAAGGTACACCTACTGCTCCCTGCAGGACAGAGGTCTTCAAAACTCATCTCCAAAACCAGAAGAAATAACTTGAGAAAACAGCTTTCAAGAAAAGCTGGTCTTAAACTAGCTCAGCTTAACTCCACTTCAGAACACATGTTCTTAAACTGTTGACAAAGAAATCGGTCCAGGAAGAGTCACTGCTTTATTCATAGCTGACTAGCGGATTCTGGTAGTGAATTCTGTTGTGAATAGTTGAGGTTTAATAGTGTGCATCTCTCAAGAATGTAACTAGTGAAAAGAAAATAAGGACATTACTAAGAGATAAAATAGTAGGGAAATGTAATATCTTTTGTACAATGATTCCACTGACAACCATTAGTATTATTATCTGTGCCAACCAGGAAATGACTATCATTTTAGATACTGTTTGACAGCTCTGATTTATTCCTGGAGAACTCGACTTCATTCTCTCCAATTAACATAGCAGATCCATAACCAGCCTTAGACATGCCACATCTATTCACAGGGGATTATCTATAAGCCATTTATTCCACATGTCTGTCCATTCAAAGTAGCTGTATTTTCTGCAAGATTACAGCCTCTCGACATTATTCTAAAACCACTCACCAAATACCAAAGCCATTCTCCCCTGCTGAAAACCTGGTAGAAAAGAGAACAACATCATTTATTTAGCAAATGTACCTTTCACCAGCTGCAAACATATTTTCTCTAGGGCAAATAGTCTTCAGTCTCTTAAGGGAAGCCATTTCCCTTCTCTCTTTCTACTTCTCTCTCTCTTTTTTCCCACCGCTCCCCGAAACACACAAATACATACACACACCCCAAGAACAACACCAAAGGAAATGATGGACTGGAACAGAAAAATTTGAATCACTGCAATTAACAGTACTGATTGGTATTTATAGCATCTTTCACTCCAAAGAAATCTATGGTACTTTAAAACACATTCTTCTATATTAACAAATTATCTCACTTAACAAGCCCTGCTGTGAGATGGTTCTTGGCAGACACATAACAAGATTCAGCAATATTATTCAACTCTTACAAGACTGAAAGCAGAGAACATGATAATCTGCCTGCTTGAAACTTTAGGTAGATAGATTTTACTCAGCTTCATCGGCTTTTAGGGAAATCATTACAGTATCATAAGTAATTCAGTGCCCACAGTCCTTTGCTATTGCATAATAACCCCCAAACACCTTCAACAATGGTCCTGTACAGCCTAGCCCATCAAAACTGCCTACAGAATAAAGCATGCTACATTACATTTCCCACTGTGTAGCAAACTTTTTCTAACAATTCATATGGAACCGTTTAGCAAAATTTGATAACATTGTCTATGAAGTTTCCCCACGGAAAGCTCTCCCATTAACTTGAGTTGTGGGTGTCACTTCTGGACCATAGGTCTGATCATAGGTCGGGGGCTCCTGATGAGTTCTTGTGGTTCTTCCACCCAAAGCTTTTCCTCTGGGCTTGTGTTCATGAAGATGAGCCTTTAATCACATAACCTCATATGCAGAGATGGATAATTTATCTTGCTTGGTCCAAAAAGCTTTGTTAGAATTAAGGTTTATTTTATTTTTCAGTTACTGTTTTTTTAAAGTGAATTCAAAGGTCCCTTTAAAACAGAATCTGCATATAGCAGTTCTTTGACACGGGAAACCCAAATGCAGCCCAGGCTAATTTGCATATACTAAGCACCTGTAGTCTCAAAACCGAGTAACAAATTTCTTCACAGAAACCCAGGCAAGGCTAGAAAGGCTTTATCATACATTATTATATGACTCATTAATCATTTGGTTCTTTCTACATACCAGGCTATCAGACTGTTGTTACAAGCACAATACAGGCCCCTTTCTGCATCACACAGTACTATCACATTATAATAATCATATGTACATCTATGGATGCTATATTTTGATGCAAAGTAGCCATATGACTCCATTCATACTCAAACAATTAATATCCTTGTTCTGCTACTCTTGTAATTGCGTCCAACGTGCATGCAGAAGGAGGACTAGTTTGGTTACTATATTTAACAGAAAGAAAAACATCATTTACCTAGCTGCATTTAATTACTTACAGTATGTTATTAGCATGCCACATCCAAAGTGTGTAAAGGAAGAGGCAGAACAACACAACACTGTGTCCTTTCACATCCGGAGAGAAGTTGATAGCACACCTGACTACAGCACAAAAAAGGACAGAGGGTTGTTGAACCCATATAGACAGAAGATCTCAAAGAGCTGTGTTTATAAAACAGCAACTTCTCTTTGTTCTTCAACCACTTGCTTTTATGTTTCATTCTAGCTACTAAAAAGTTGCTTGTTAAAAGAATGCAGGCACGCACTCGCAGTTTAATCAGGAGAGCAATTGCAATGCACTCATTCTGAACCAAGCATCCAAACAACCTGTCCTAACACCGTCTTCGTGTTTAATGAATGTCCCTATCAGAGAAACCACTGCACTTATTTATAGACTAAATTCCTTAGTGGCAAGGGAACATGGAAAAAACCTGGAAGGAAACTCCTGAAAATCCACTACAGAGAGATGCTTAACAAACATCTAAATTTCAATTACTTGGTACTTCTAGAGCAAACACTTAAATTTTCAGTGCAGTCAGAGGGGAGCAGAACCTTTGACAGCCTCCAGAGGAAGATTCCTGAAGTGATTCCTGTCTGAGTCCACAATTACCAAAAAAGTCATTTTTAAAATTAATATTCCCTTAGAATTTTTTCATGTGTATGTTGTACAAATCTACTGGTAAATAGGAAGAGAGATGAAAATCAGTTAAGCCATTTTTCCAAGAGGCTGTTGAAGAGAAGGGAAATAAAAGGAGCAAATCACTCTTCAAAAAAAAAAAAAATCTATGTGACACTAACAGAAAGGGGTGAAAGAAATGAATGATGACAGAAGAATAACTAGATCAACCTGTTCTTACCCAAAATACTTTCAAATTACTACTAAATACAGGCTTAAAGATAAAAGTAGGGATGAGAGATACCATTCCAGAGCTAAACCTCAAAATGCCAGGTGTCTGATTTTTTTTTTTTACTTCATTTTTTAGAGGAAAATCAAAAGTATCTCTGTTTCAACTTCCTTATCTATTTGGAAGTGGTCATTTAGGAGCCTATACATATCAGCCTACTGTGATTCCATGCGATGAATAAGGTCTGCAGAGGTGTGTTTGTTTTGGACCTGAGCTATGTGCTACCGCAATGTCACTCCTGTTCCAAAGATATTTTAATTCACAGATAACAAATTCTGTAATCATTCACCTTTTATCATCATACTACCTGACCATGAATCATCACCTCACTTAAAACGTTACCTTAAAATATAATCACATCCTGACTTTAATTGCCGCTAAAATCTGTATTAAAAGAGTTAGATAACTTTAAAACTTTCAGCTTTCAGGGTAACAGGCACTGCAGAGACTACTACACTTTAATTACAGGAAGTTAAAGTGTTTAAGATTGCATCACAGCACACTAATTGAGCTCCACAGCCACTTTTGTTTAGTTATTAAAACACATAGTAAACCCATTAGGAAAATACTGCATCTTCTTGTCAAAATCAATTATACAACACTATATTATAAAAATAACAAAAGATTATTAAACAAAATTGTTTAGTGAAAAAATTGAACCTCTGTGTTAAAGTTCTGGTTCCTTCAAGTCAGACTCTAGAGCAAACAAAATAATTGCTGATGCATTTCTGACATAACAAACAGAGGTTGAGTTTTTAGCAAGCTTGTTTCTAGCAACTTCAGCAAAGTGTCAAAGTGTAATATGTTAACCTTAGTCCTTTTCAAAGTAAAATCTTCTATTTAGCAATATTTAGTAATAGTAAAAGCTAATATTTTCAAAATATCAAAGAAGACTGCTAACACAACCAACAACAAAACTGGAAAAAAACGTTGATATAGGTGTTAAACTTGTAGGTTTAAAGTAAACAACTGTTACCATCCTTTATAGGCATTGTGAAGTTTCTTCAGTAAAGCTCTTTCCCTTTACATTTCTCCAAGACATCACATCAACCCAGTTTCAGTTTCAAGATGTGATAGGAATTTGGTGTTCAAGACAGAAGGAATTCAACAGAAGAGGGAGAATTTCAGATCATTTCAGTGAAATTTTTCTTCCTTAAAATTACTGCATTCATAAAAAATATAAAACATTAAGAATGCCTGAGCCAACAAGTCTACAGCAAATGTAGCATTGACTCACAACTTGATATATTGAGATAAACTTATAATATTGAGATAAACAGAAAATTATCATTGTAAAAGAAGCCCAGCAGTAGCTTAGTCCTTGACTTAGAGAGATTGTTTAAATACTCTGGCGTATCCCAAATGCAGAAGTAGTCCAAGAACTACGAGAGTTCAATTTGCCTTTCCACTTTAGTACTTTGTTAGAGAGCTGTGAGCAAGTGTATGTAGCATGAGGATTTCTCTAAGCCAGTCAAGGCAGAACAATTTAATTCCTCACGGGAGTCTGGAAATGGTTTTAGAAAAAAAAATCCATGAAGTGCTTATTTGATCAAATTCTTTATTTATGCTGGCTATATTCATTATACCACTGTGGCATAATTATACACGCCCAGACTACTTTGTTATGACACTGCTGACCACTGTGCTAATAAGAGGCAGCAAACAATCTGTTTACTCTCAGGCTGATTTTGAACAAGTTACAGTAATTCAGTGTTATAAATCATGTTGTAGTGTTCTGAATGCATAAAGCCCATGCACTTCAGAAGGCAGCTTATACTTTACCTAAGTTACAGCTGATTGACTCAGTAATTATAAAATGGAAATGTACATCACACAGAGCTGTAGGTGCATCCGTGCATCTTTTTCTAAGAGAAAGATTCCAAAACACTGTAGCAGAGATAAAGTTCATTGCCAGAACTTATACTGACATACTCTTCTCAACAGGACACAAGCACCCAGAATTTAACTGTTCTAGGTGAAGAGTAAAGTATGCCTGTGGTTGCTCCCTTTCACAGGTATACAGAGAGCTTCTCTCTGCAAACCACATTCATCAAAAGGTAGCAGTCACTCTTTAAAAAAAAAGATGACAGATGAGCAGAACTATTATTTTAAACTATTTAGGCTAGCCTAGTTCATTTTTCTTGGAAAAGGTTAGGGAGTGCTCACATGAGCAGTGTGCAGGCAGATCTAAGAGGGCAATCTGACAGCAAAACAAGGAGCTGAGGGCAGTAACCTTTACCACAAGCAAAGCCAGATGGTATGTCCATGCCACAAGGCTACAGAAACCTCTAGTGCTGCAAGAAAGCAAACCTTCAATGAGGACAAATTTTGAGCAGTCAGGAGAAAAAAAAAAACAAAAACAAAACCAACAAATATCACCACTGATACTGACAAGCAGTAGTCATAATTCATCCTAGCATCAAAAAGGCAGATGGCTCATCTAACAAGAAAAATCAGTAATATTTGTCATACTTAATGTTGACATTTTTTAAACTTCTCTATATTTGCAGGGCAAAGGCCAGTCAAGCTATGCATATTTCATCTGCTGGAAGGTATGATGACCTTACCATCTTGCCCTTTTCAGCCCTGACCTTTTAAGAGTACAGTGAAGAGGTAATCACCATTAAAGAAGGTATAGATATTCACATGAAACATAACCTAATTTTTACTCCAATTTGTTGCCTAATACTTCTGTTTAAGGAGCAATAAGATTTTGGCTGTTTCCATCACTTAAAAAGCACCTTTATGTTTGTTTGGTTTTTTATGAATTTGTCAACCTGCCAATCTAGATTGTGTATCTTCAGAGAAGACCAAGGTTATTCCTGGAAAATAGGAGCATTCCCTAGTGTTCACCCTGGCCACATCAGGTCTGGAAGTTCCAGCTGAGGAAGTGGTATGGAGCACTGGAGATTCTCAGGAAGAACATGCTGACCTGATGTGATACATCATGAACAAGGCAAGATAACGTCCTTTTGAAATTAATTTTTTTAATGGTTGTATCAGTATATGGGCTTGCTAACAAAATGCAAAGTAGTTGTGTGTCTCCATTGCCAAATGAATTGCAAGTTAGTTTTGGTGCAAGTGATCATAAAAAATTATTCTCCGACAGCTGCTAACAGACTTAGTCCTTTCACTCCAGTTACTACCTCTCCATTTTTAATTTGCAATATATGATATGAGTTACCGATTTCCTCACTCCCTTTTCCTTCTATTCCTGCAATCACCTCTCTTTCATTCAACCAATCACTGCTACTTTCCTTAATTTTCCCTCTCTAGGCTGCTTTCCCCACTAATTTTGCTCAGCTGTTGACCACTTAACCTCCCATCCCTCTTTAATGTGTTCTAAATAAAAGGTGTGAAAACCTAAATATGGTCTTCAGTTTGTCCCTCCCTTTTTCTCCAACAGCACCTTCCTACGATCTGTTGGGAGTTCTGAATCTCATTTCAGATACGTGCAGCACAACACAAGGCTTTGTGTTAGCTGTTCCCATGTGTTTTTTGGTAACTGGAGATTGGTTCTACTAGATGCACAATGCTGTTTGCTCACATTAATCTCAAAGTCGTCTGAAACTCTCAGCATCCAAAGGCTCAGATACTGAAATGACAGGAGCCTCTGGAATGAGGCAAAACCAAAATCTTGCTTCCCACTGAAGTCATGAAGAGTTTTGCTTGTTTCTTCAACTAAAGCTCACTCAAAGTCTTTATTTGCTGAGAAAGTTTTATCTACTATATAAATAATGACATGAAGGCAGAGCATGACATAAACTACTGTTGCCTTTTACATAACCATAGTTATTAAACTACAGAATTCAGTGAAGAGATGCCCATGGAAAATGAGCTGCTTTCTTACCAAATGCTTACTGAAGGCCATTGTCAAGAAGAAATTTAGCATGTTTATGTTAAGTATCCTTTTAAGACTAACCTACTAACTCACATTTTGACACTCTGAAAAGACTAAGCATAGTACCATACTGTGACAGCCAGGTAGCAGAAACATTTTTAAATGCTTTGCAGAAGTGAACACAGTACGTATTTGTACTAGTGTAAGTCCTTCTCTCTTGCGCATTGGCTTCACCATAGATCCAAATTACCTCAGTTTATTTTTCTTCTGTATGGCATGTTCTGAAAAATGAATTCAAATACTTTATTCTCTAAAAATAGGCATTGTCAAATTTATGAAGGTGATTATTCCTATAATAATTACTGAAATAAAAAAACTAATTGACCATGACATAGGGTCATTTATAATACATTCCCTTTGTGAACCATGCATGAATCTGACTCCTTAATTTTGCTTGTCTGTTGTCCATTGTCTTCATTTGCCACCAGAAATCTGCTGTAAAGTAAGATACTGACCATGGAAAATTCATGTAACAATCAATTTATTTGCAATTATTTCCTTCTTACAAACAAGGACTTATACAAATGAATAACATTATGGCCAGTGCAACCTAGTTAATCTATGCTTAGGCTACTCAGAAATGCATATAAGGAGTGACTCTTTCTGTATGTCAGTTTCTTGGATTACCATTTTATTCAGTGTTCTGGAGTGCACAGTAATAATAAAATGCATTAAGCATGATTCATTTCCAATACTGTCATCTACATTTTAATAAGTCTCAAAATTACACGGAAGAAAAAAGGACAAAGACTTATGGTAGTTAATACAAATTTCAATCTATACACTTCATTTTAAACAATATTCTAGGCAGTTAACTAAGGGTAAAGAGGGTTTGTAATAACAAGATCTCCTTCTCTCTGAAAAGGACCAAGGCAAAGAAAGACTGGTGCTATGGGAAATACACAGGTTAAAACTGTCACAAAGGTACCTTCAATTCACTAAAAATGGCGATGAAAACTGATGAAGGGCATAAAACATACTTGCTCATACACAGTCAGAAAGCTTTCTTGATGCTTAGTGAAATGTCCAAAAATATATTAAGAAAAAAAGCAGCTTTAGCAAGATCAGTTTTTTTGCTATTAAATGTAGAACTCTCTCATTTAATGCTATTTAAAAGGTTAGAGAGAGAGACTGATCCATCTGGAAAGAGCTTTGCACCTTCCTAGGCTGGATGAATAAGCCCAGCAGGGTGAATCACCCTGGGGAGGTACCAATTACATCTCCACTGACTACTGAAAGAGCTGAGACAACAAGCTTAGATGAGGCAGCTAACTCTCAGAGAGCACATTAGGAAAAATGAATGTCTCTCAGCAAAGGTTTATCTACATTGTAGATGAGGCTGCATTTGAACACAGCAAGGCATATCTGCTCCAAGTTTAAGTTTACTAGCACAAGATAACATTAATGAAAAGTTGCCAGCCTGGGCTTCAGCAAGGGAGATACTCTTGCTGGTCACTGGCCCACATTCTAGGCAAGGTACCACATGATCACCATGCTGATGAGATTAAAGTCAGAGCAGGGTTTTTTACCTGTCATATAATTATACCTCTGTGTGTTGCAAATATTTTCCTGACGACTAGAGATGGCTCTTCCACCTCAGAGTAGCACACACAGAAAAATTTCTTCACAGAAACAGTGGCATCTGTTTCTAACTCTTAGACATGGAAAATGACAACCTACGAGAAATATTGTATTGTAATGTTTAGTTTTACTCTTAAAGGGATAGAAGAATATCAGAATAAATCAGCATTACCCAGTAGCTGGGTGGGATAAGGTAAGTGTGGTGCCTGAATAATCTGGTGGCATTACACAACGGCATGACTGCATCAGTGAGCAAGGGAAGAGCTAGAGATGTCATCTACCTGAACCTCTGTAAGGCCCTTGATACAGTCCCCCACAACATTCTTAATGATAATTGGAGAGATATGGGTTTGGCAGATGGACTGTTTATATGGATAAGGAACTGGGTGGCTGGCTGCACAAAAAGAGTTAGTCAATGGCTCAAGTGGAAACCAGTAATGAGTGGTGTCCTTCAAGGGTCCCTACCAGGACCAATATTATTAAATATCTTCATCAGTGACATAGAGGGACTCAGAGAACCCTCTGCAAGTTTGCAGATGACACCAAGCTGAGTAGTGCAGGTAATTCACTTTTGAGGGAAGAGATGCCATGCAAAGTGACCTTGAGAGCCTTGAGGAGTG
This sequence comes from Eurystomus gularis, assembly GCA_013400335.1. Classification (NCBI taxonomy): domain Eukaryota; kingdom Metazoa; phylum Chordata; class Aves; order Coraciiformes; family Coraciidae; genus Eurystomus; species Eurystomus gularis. Next base: position 76,441 of record VZZY01020878.1, read on the forward strand.
GGCCTGTGCAGATGTCATGAAGTTCAACAGGGCCAAGTACGGCATCATGCACCTGGACTGGGACAATCCCCAGTATCAACACAGGTTGAGGGATATATGGATTAAGAACAGTCCTGTGGAGAAGGACTTGGGGATATTGATGAATGGACAACTGGACATGAACCAGCAATGTGCGCTTGCAGCCCAGAAAACCAATTGTGTCCTAGGCCGCATAAAAAGAAGCCTGGCCAGCAGCCAAGGGAGGTGATTCTCCCCTCTGCTCCAGTCTCATGAGACTCCACCTGGAGCACTGCGTCCAGCTCTGGAGTCCTCGCCCAGTACAAAAAAAGCACGGACCTGTTAGAGCAGCTCCAGAGAAGGGACACGAAAATGAACAAAGGGCTGGAACACCTCTTCTGTGAAGAAAGGCTGAGAGAGTTGGAGTTGTTCAGCGTGGAGAAGAGAAGGCTCCATGGATAATGTATTCAGTCTTTCCATACATAAAGGGGCTTTATGAGAAAAACAGAGAAAGACTTTTTAACAGAGCCAGTAGGGACAAGACAAGGGACGACAATTTTAGACTGTGAGAGGGTACATTGAGATTGGACATAAGGAGGAAATGTTCTATAATGAGGGTGGTGAGACACTAGCGGAACAGACTGCCCAGGGAGGTGCCATCATTCGAAACGTTCAAGGTCAGTTTGGGTGGGGCTTTGAGTAACCTGACCTAGTGAAAGATGTCCCTGCCCAAGGGGGCAGGGGAGTTGGACTAGGTGTTCTTCAAAGGTCCCTTCCAACCCAAACCATTCTATGATTTCATGATAAGGAAACTAGTATAAAACATTGTTTGGACTAGCTCTGCTAGGAAAATAATTTTATTTATTAATTCCTGCTTATAATTAACATGAAATATTAAAATAGTGAGCAAAACTGGGTATGATATAACAGGGGATTAAGCAAATGCCTATTTAAACTTAGTTCCCAAAACAATGCAGCTACAATACATTTACTTTAACATACTTTGTTGCATTGAGGAGTAGATGGGACTACTGAAGTCTGCCATAATGGCCCTGTAGATGGGCCATCACTTTGGTGTGTAAGAAGATGGTAGCTAAGCTAAGTAGAGGAGTCTGTGGCTGGAATATAGACAAAATTCTTTCCTATATGTTTTTCCTCTGTCCTCAAGCTAAGAATCATGTTTTCTTGCAGTTTGACACAAGTAAATAATCTTGTTTCAAGGAAGTGAAGCAACCCATTTCTATGTATTTCATTTCTATCCCTCTTATTTTAAATCATCCTGAGTTACTCTCTGCTGATTTCTTCTTTTCAATCAGAATTTCTTATCTGACTAATCTCTGACTGGCATGTATGTAGGTCAAAGCAATTATATTCCTTTGTTAAGCAAGATAGCTTGAAACAAGGGAAGCCATCTCCCTGTTACATAGCCTTGAGCAAAAATAAGCCATTCAAGCTGAAATATTTCCTGAAGAAAGACCTAAAAACGAGATGAGGATACTGATTATGCATGTAGGAAGCAAAAAGCAACCAGAAAACCCAAGAAATGCTAAAGAATAATTTCCTAGAATGAGCTTGGGAAAGGATAAAGTATCATGATTCAGAGCTGCATGCTGGGATTTGGATTTCTGGCTGAAAATAATTGCTCTCTCTTTGTTCCTACTGCCTCAGCAGAACTCTATGTACACTCTTTTTTTAGCAACAAGATTTCACTAAGAAATGCTGGATGCAGAGTCTGTCCATTACCTTTTGGGGTGATGCAAAGACAGTAGGCTTGGAGGTTGTCCTGCCACCATCCACTGGTCCTAGGCCCTTATGTACACACTACATATTAACTAGAAAATAAATTTACTCCAATTGTTGATCCTAGATGCAAACCGTGCATGGGCAGAGAGCTAAGCACCTCTGTAGCAGTGCCCTGGTGCATCACTTCATCTCTCCAAGAGATAAACTGATAGGTGTTGAGTATATACCACAAAGGGCATAGAAATTACCAGATGGGCATATTACCAGATTTATTTTCATCCCCATCCATTTCTGAACTCAGATCTTTTATTGAATTTATGCATGTTAGATTGCTGGTGGAAGACCTCACTCTACCAACTTCATGCAATCAAGGAGTTTCCTGTAAAAAACAAACAAACAAACAAACCTGCCTGACACCCTCAGTGAAACTGGGCATCTATGATTCCATAAATATGTGTTCATATACAGCTATGTCCTTACTTTCTTCTCCTTTCTGTGACCTATCTGTGCTATTCCTTCTTGACTACCAGTGCATTGCGTGCAGGTGCCCAGGTAATGGCAACAGAGGGGCTGCAGGACAGCTGTGAGGACCTGTGCCAGACACAGCTTGTTCTAGCCAGCTCCAACCGACTCACCACAGTGCACAGCTGAGCCCTTCAGCCAAGATGGTGGCCTCTCTGGGAAACAGATTTAAGAAAAGGTAAAATGCTGCATGGCAGCAAGGGGTGAGGAAAAAGTGTGAGAAACAGCCCTGCAGACACCAATGTCAGAAAAGGAGGAGGGGAGGAGATGCTGCACACACCAGGGCAGAGATTCCCCTGCAGCTACAGAGGAGATCACAATGGAGCAGGTATTTCCCTGCAGCCCATGGAGAGACCACAGTGGAGCAAGTGGAGCCCAAGTGTTTTCTAGGGTGGGCACTGTAATACCTGTACCTTTCATCTCTCTTTAGTCAGAGCTTAAATACAAAATGTAGGCAGTAACTACTTCAAACAGCCTTTAGTAATCCTGTAATGTGTTTCTTTAGTTCTAGAAGCTGTTTCAGAAACACAATTACACTTTTATCCAGTTGCTGAATACAGAATTACAGGTAGGCATTTTCAGAGTACACTTCTCACATCCTGGATAGATTCAATTTCTTAGAAATCACTGTTCCCTTTCTAAACAGAGTTTCTGGAGCAGTGATGCTACTTCAGTTACTCCAGAGCTGCTGGAGAAGTCCTTGGAACAAGATCTGTGACCTACTGCTCTTCAACCATAGAGGACTTTGCTGACAACTGAATTAAATGCCAGGTGCTCTTTTGCACAAGCACTCACTTTCTTCCTCTTCTTCATCTCCTATGAATCTTACCTTCTTTTTTTCAAACACTTTAAGTCCAAGAAGAGATGTGAAGGCTGCAGGCTCTGAGAACAGGTTGCAGCATGATGTTTAGAGTTGACTCCTGAAAGACAAAAGAGTATGTTTTGAACACTTCAGGGCAAAAAGATCACATATGGGTTTGCTGCTTTCTGCATGGATATTTTGAGGACAAAGCCATTGTATAAAAAGGTTCTACTCCCCAGGTCATTGGTGGCTATGTTACAAAACCTGAAAAGGCTGAGTTTTGAACTGTATGATTTTTGAAACACATCCTCACTCCCTTGATCAGGATTTATATTGCATATAACTATACTTTTTGTATTTCCAGTTCTGGTAAACTGCAGTGGAGCAGCTCTTAGGTTTCCAGAAACGAGGAATTGGAAATACAAAATGAATTCTCTCACATAGGCTCCATTTCATACAAGACTTTTTAAATGCACAGTTCCATTGCTTGTAGATTTATGCTGCACCAATACAAAACTTTAGACTCTACAGATGCTTCAGTGTACATTTTTCTGCAGAATTACAGACATACCAAGATGTCAGACACATCAAGTACTGCAAAAGCTGCTTTGATCTTTACTGATAGAATACTTACTGCTCTGTTCCACATACTGTACTGAAGTGCAAAATCAGTAAAGCCACAGTAATGGCACTTAGCACTATAATGCAAAGTGAATTTATAAAAAACAGCAAACCACACAGCAATGCTGCTACCACAGAATGCTATGTATCATTCTGGAAAAATATCATTAACATCATTCCACTTTTGAATGCTATAATTTTACCATAGAATCAAGGAAGTTCCAAAATTAATCTGCCTCTTTTCAAAGACATCAATTTGATGCCTTTTCCAGATTCTGTTCCATAATAAGAATTCTCTTCTCTCTCCACATAAGAGAGCAGATGTGTACTGGGCTGGTGCTCAAATACCCTGCAGAGGGAGAACTGAATAAATATGTTCTGGAAAGTTAATTTATTACTCTTACATGGCTTCTAAAGATCAAGACCTTGAGTGAGCATCTTGACAGGTGAAACAGATGGACAGCTCCACAGAGTAAACATTTTCCAGAGGAATGTCCCTTGCTTTCCAATTTACTCCACAATTCAAAGCAGTGTTCATTTAGCTAAGTGTTATCTATTAAATGCCATACAAATAAATAACAATAGAGAATTTGGGGGGCAGGTATGAGCAGTCAAACTACCTTTAAATACTAGCAGAATTCAATGAAGAATTTAGATTGAATATGTACAGCTTCATGCTTTGTTTTCCAAGTGAAAATCAGGACAAATATTGCTTTGTTGATTACCTTGTACATACAGGTCGAATAACATCAAAAGATCCAATAGTCTTTATTATTTACATGCATTGAGGTGCCTAATTGTTCAGCTGTATTTATCTAGATGCTTCTAAATGCTTCTGTATGCAAAAAAATAGACAATCATAATTGTTTCAATGTGCAGCTACACTAAAAATACTAAAAGCACCTTTTCTGTCTCACACCAATAGCATATAAATTTACTGAAAATACTTTAAATGGAGCTGTGGAGCTATGAAAAAACTCCTGATTCTTGCACAAGGATAACCACTCATTAGAAGTTGCATACATCTGAAAACAGACTAACATTTAAATCCATCTTCAGCTAGAACTGCTTATAATTTTTCCACAGTAAAATGAAAGCTTTAGATCTCTGCTAGCTGATACATACATTCTACTCTGCCAAGTCCCAAACTATCATTTGTATGAGATCTTCTGAAACCATAACCATTTGTGCAAGCACTTAAAAATACAGCAAAGTCTCTGCCCAAAAATCTCTGATGCATGTAAAAGCCTGAAACAATGAAGTATTAATAGTGTTAATTATAGTTAATTGTAGTTAGATGTAACTCAAGTGACTTCCTGAGGGAGAAGTTTAAGTTGCCTTCTTGTAGTAACACATACAGATCTTACTGTGAATTTATTGTGAATTGCTGAGAAAATTAACATGCACAAACTCCTAAAGATACCATTGAGTAATAAAAATTATCAATACATTACTGGCCTATATATGTGGCACTTTCTCATCAGAAAACAAAGAGGACACTTACATAGGCTATCTGAGGAAAATATAGTCAGTCGCCTCAGTGAAATATTAAATGAAGGGTAAATTTCATAAAATTTATTAAATCTGTACTAATATTTTTGGTACTGAGTAATACTTCATAAACTGAATTTCAATGTTCCATTTATTTGTATATCTATATACTTGGTTAGCATTCTTGGATGAAGGAAGTGGTTTAAAACCTAATATAAAATTGCTTATAATATTTCAAAGATATGCAATAGTATGCTTTAAGCAATGTTCTTCACGCAACATGTGAAAAGAGTAGGCCAATGAACAGAGCATAAGGTGGAAGTTTTACCATGCACGTCTTCAACCTACCAGCAACTCAGCATGCCAATGAAGAGGTGACACAGCACCTCTAGACCATTTTCTTCTGATGCCTACACTGAGAGACAGCCCAGTGGATGGCTCACAAGTGTTAAAAATCTAGTAAGAATATCATGCAGGAGCATAAAGTGCTTATATTTATTCTTCTGACCAGTACAAGCTATAAGGAGTAGAACACAAGCAACTACTCCTTCACTTCTGTACAGTCCTGCAAAGGGCAATGAGTAGGGAATTCCTTCACTTTGTGCACACACCACAATTCTGTGAATCCATACTCATCTTCCAGGGAGACTGCCACAGCAGAATATCCATAGGAGTCTGCGAAGAACTTCTTCTCCTTGAGAAAATCTAGTAATTTCCACACAGCTCCAAGGTAAACAGCTTTTCATAACCTAAATTTTACCCTCTCTGCCTCACCATAATACAGAGGGTAAATGCAACTAAAATATGTAATCCCCTTCAGTTATTTCCTGTTGCAGTGCCCTGGGTTGAAATGTTTTGTGCCACTTTGCCGGAAAAGATCAAAGGCCTTAGTCCACTCCTGCTTTCTCTCCATTTGCCAGAGGGGTGTTCTCTACATAATCTAACATTCCTTGCCTCAACCTGTTATTCCAGCTGGGGTTTATCCAACTGGGACACCTGCACCGGAATACCTCACTCCATACAGCAGCTCCAAACAATTTCAAACTGCTACTTGTGTCTGATCTCCAAGATGGAATCCTAGATGGGTCTCACAATAACACAGAATATTCAATATGCATCCATGAAATCTTAAATGAAGGAAAAAGATCAATCAACCAGAAACCCTGACTGCAGCACATCACATGTATGTGTTGAAGAAGGAATAAAATAAAATAGATCACACTCTTAAAATTAAAAGATGGGAGCTGTGGGGGAGAGGGAGTCAATTTGCCAGGTACCTTTTCACTTCATTTTTGTCTGGTCTCACTCTGCTGTACTGAGGAGAATTCACAGCTACGAGAGAATCATACTGCTGGGTTCTCCTTCCCCCCCTTCCTTTTCATTTCGGTGATAAAATTCAAAAGCTAATAAAATCAGACAGATTATAGCAGCATTGATGAATGGCCATGTCTGGATTTCCTGTCTGGAGACTGGAGCAGGCAGTGTCTGAGAAAGAAGACAAGGCAGTCACTGCATAGAGAGAAAAGGAATATCCAGCAGATGGATTATGTCTGGCTGCTCCCATTATTAATACTGATCTGTATCAGGCAGTGATGAATACATAGAAGCACTCAGAAATACTAATGGTTTCACCCTTTAAGTACTAATTTCTACCCTTCTATCCTGTTTAACATTAAAAATGCTCTCTGATCTTGTCATTGATGGAAATGGTTATAATGAAGAGGCAGGGCTCTTGGGAAGAAAGAATATACTAGATTTAATGAAAAATATTAAAATCGGCTTTAGAGGTAGAGAAGTCATAAACTACAATCACAGAATATCAGAGAAAACTCTCTCCCCCTAAACAATTTATATTCTTATTTAAATGCAATTTTAAAATCCTAAATCTAAGGATATTTTCAGTTATCAAGACTAGACTAAATACTTTCTGAAGTATTAAAAAAACCTAAGGAAAACAGGACATATTAGGTAACACATAGACAGTAATGTAATCAATTAAAAATCATTCATGCTGCACTGAAGTTAAGCTTAGTTTCAAAACATCTCTAAACCTCCATTTCCTTGGATCTTTAACTCTTTCAGAAGTCTCTCTGACTGAAGAATGTATAAGCGGTGATTGCCAAACAGGCTAAAAAAAGCTGACCTTAAGGCCTGAAAGCTCCTAAATATCCACTAAATCAAATTGGAAATGGAAGCAGCTTAATAGTCTGGAGGCGACAGCTAAAGAAGACCAACCAGACTGCAGCACCTACCAGTAGTACTTACCCAGCATGAAGTAGAGGAGATCATTTGGATTGGGGGGTTCAGGTGTTGAATCTCAGCTTGCCATTCTTGTTAATTTTTCTGCCAGTAAATATCTGGGGTATTAAATCTGATTCAGGGCAACAGGATAGGCTGTGGCCTAGCTGGAAACATTTTCTTGTGAGCTCCAGCTGCTTCATAACACTCAAGTGGTTTTCTCTTTTCATGTGAAAAAAAAAAACAGGGTGACATTTCCTTCCGAGGCCCATCAGGATCTATGTGATAAGTATTTAGGTACCTGGGCAGGCTTTTAAGATCTGGTTGCTGAAGAAGAGTTGCTAAAAGAAAATGTAACCTTAACTTGATCACTAAGGAGAGTGGGGAAAATGTGAACAACCACAAATAGAATATAGGCGGTACCTATCAGCCAAGATAGAAAGTAAGGTCTGACGATTGTAGGCACCAGGTCCGCAGCCACCAGGTGGTCGAAATCTGTGGACCTGCATTGTCAAGTGCCATACCAACTAGTTGCATTAACCAAGAAACTTCTGACCATAAACTTCCTTATGAAATGCCCCACTAAGAGATATATATGGGGGGAAGGAGAAAAAAAAAAAAAGGGGGGGTTCTGAGGTTCTCCCATATCTGCTCTGGTTCCTGCCTATGCCACCAATACACTGTTCCCTGACTCCTTTTTCTGAGTCTGAGATCCTATCCCTCAGCTAAGAGCATTTATAAACTTAGTTGTGTGCTAAGAGAGGACATAAAACTGTGGAGTTAGGTCAGTAATTTTTATAAACCCTGCCAGCTGAATCATTTCTTTCTTTCTATCCAGCAGATAGTTCTGTTGCAGTTTTACTCTTTTTGTTTAGAAAAACAGGTATGGTTTTATAAATCTGTATCTCAAATGTAGGACAGTCTTCTAGACTATTTATTCTTATGGGTTATTTTATTTAGAGTAACCTTCAGGAACTTAAGTACTGTTTTGAACGCAGTGTTACAAATTTACTGCTCCAAGAGCCTCTAAGAAAGCCTACTCCAATCATGAAATACAATTTTTCTACATAAATTTTCCCTGAAGTGAGACTTCATTCTCTTGAAATACAAATAACTTTTTCTTCATTTTGTCTGTCAGTTACCACTTTTAACCTCAGATTTCAATCACATCAGAGAAGCTGTGGTTCCATGCCTAAAACCAAGGACAAGAAATGAATAGTTTTGGTTATTTTCATTACTCTGCCAGTGACTTCGTGTGTAACACCAGGAGACATCAGTGTCTGCTCTGTAATTTTTTCTTTTTTTTTTTTTTTGTAAAATAGAGGTACTAATACATCCTTAGTTTTCAATGTTTAGTTGCAAGCTTATGTTTCACATTTCTGGGGAAAAAAAAGAAGTCTGTAAATACCATCTTCATATGTAGAGATATTAAACCGAATCATTCTTTCCTTCCTAAAAATAAGAGGTTTATTCTTTTGTTAGCAAAGCTTCATTTTTACAATGAAGTCTTTATTATTACATGCATGAACTCCCAGAGAAACAGACTATCATTTTCAGAAACTTTGTTTCCTTTCCAACAACCCACATAAAAACTTTTCTGATTTTTCTTTTCTGAGGGAAAAAAGGGTGAATATTTTAGTAACTTTCAGTAGGCTTTCAGGATACCCAGAACTTTTTGCAATTTCCTGAGGAAGGAATTAAACATTGCAAGCCTTTTTCTTGCGTGGACAGTCTTTGGTCATGCAAGATACTCTCTACAATCATTGGAGAAAACTTTGATACTCTTATTACTGAGTAATACTTAACTAATGGGTTTCAGAGGAAAGTATTACTCAACATAAGATTCTGAACGAATAAGACTATTAGAGTCAGAACTTTTTATAGAGCCTTCCAGGATAATTTATCTGTGCATGTTTTTAAGCAATGTTTCAAAACAATGCACATTATTACATTAATTCCAGGGGCGGGGGGGAGACCCAAACACATAAATACTTGGTTTTTACATCTCTTTTACTGCCTCGTGGATACTATCACAATATCATTGCATACACAGGTTTTATCTTCAGCATTTCATCCATATTTTAAAAGCATTTTACTTTATGTATCAATAAATTCAGAACCATCACATTAAAAACTGAGGGTTTCATTATACATTTGAGTATGAAATAAAGTTATTGGAATAAATTGAATAATTTTAGAAATGGGGGGCATATTTTTCAAAACATAGCACAAGCCATTAGTTAACACAAGTATTTTAAAAACAACCAATGTGGATGGAATTTGTTTTAATAGCCTGAAAAGCCCATGATTTATGATCTCTGTCAAAAGGCATTATGCATTTTTACAGTTCCTATTCAGATCAGCATATTTCTAATCTCATAATGTAGTATGGAAATTAACTGCTTGGATTTCTCCATTTTGCGTTTCTGTTTGCAGTCCAACACATTCCTTCAGGAACATGAAGTTCCATATGTCTCTCTTCATTAAATCAACAGTAAAGCAAGATACATTTGTTTAAAGCCTTTATAGTTGTCTCCTATTTCCTGATGTTAGTGTACTATTGGTTATTATATAGTCCCTGGAGAATGAGGTCTCTAAACAGCTATTTCACGTGGGTATGCTATTAAAACCAGTAACTATACCAAATATTTAGAGAGGTCAAGGCAAAAGCTAAATGACCTTTTGGAGGGTTTGGGAGTTTCGGTTATAATTTAATATCAAATACTCAAAAGTACTTTTACCTGCAGCTTATCCTAATACATCAATAACATCCTTCCTGTTGTAGCTGAAAACTAGGGTTGAAGTTCCAATTCTTCTCAAGTCAATATCAAGCCTCCTGACAGCTTTACACAGAACTGTGATTAGCAGAACTCTCTGATTTCAGCATTTCAGAGAGGTCTGATATTTAAACATCTGTAAAGTTAGCAAACCTGGAACAACCACTCATACATACTTAGCAGGGAAGAATGATGAGCTGCTTAATCAGAAGGAGGAGTTTTGTGACAGCATTTTGTAGCTCCTGCCAATAGTTCAATTTTAGCAGATATTTGCCTGTTTATCAATTTCATGCTGGCACACAAATAGACTTGCAAATAGTTTCCACAACATAGAGCTGTTTATGGTGTTAATAACAGTGGCCTTCAATTCACTATACCAAAGGAGCATTACATTCTTGGTAAATTCCTTCTGCACTACCCAGTTTCTCTCAGCTATTTCATTACTGTTTCAGCTACTCCAATCAGATATGATTCCTGGTTTTTTTGGAGGACTCCAGTGTTTGTTTTACTGCTATTGCATAGCTCATTGAATGACAGTGTTTGGTATAGGTACGACGTGTTACCACTGGCCACTTTCACAATTCCCGAGAATGTTAAAAGAAGCAAGTTCACCACAAGCAAGGAAATAAAGCAAATATTTTTAAACCACAGTTCCTAAAAGTTTCTTTTAAATTCTATAAGCTATACTTTTTAATTTTCAGACCTCTCATCAAACAGGAATGATGCTTTGTCTGAGTCTGGAATGTATCTGTGATACTCTTCTCCGAAAGGCAACCACCCATGCAGTATGTCAGGCACTTGGTTCGGCTTTGACAAGGTTAAAGAGGGCAAGAATCCGAGTGGAATGAAAGCTGAAATCAGAATTGAAGTTGCCTGCTGTGAAGAATGCTGTGGGTGAAGAAAGACCACCCTCACAAGATGGTAATCACAACACAACATTAGCTAAATACAATCGTTATGCAGGGTGATAGTGCTGCTGCCATCCTAACAATGGCAAATCCAATTACTTCTATGGAGCCCTCATTAAGATTTAGGATAATAGAAACAAATGCATGCTTTCAATACACTTTGACAGAGCACAGAGTGTTGTTTAAGCCAGTTTATCAACCTGAATAATTTGGATCCTCACTGTAGTCAGCACTGTACTTACCATTTTACTACATAACCTTTTTCATTGTGTCAGCCTTAGAGGCATCCTTGGGTTTTTTTTCCTTCTTTCCCAGTAAAGAATTTTCTCTCTGTTGCTACACTGATCACTGCATTTCCAAAAGATCCTCCAAAAATTAAACTCTCCTCAGAAGTTAGTGAAACTTGAGGACATCCACTTAATTAGAAGTGCTGATCTTAACTGTGCCAAGAGCAACAGTGGTACTCAAAACAGCAGGAGAGAATCAAACTGAAAACAGGAGGAGGTACCTCACAGCACCGTTTGTGGCTCAAACTCAGTCTCTTCTCAGCTCTGCTGTGATTCACAGAAGCCATCAACTTTTGATCATATGGCATTTCCTGCCCTTACCCACTAATGGAAGAGGTGCATTTAGCAGCTCCAGTGTCTGGTTTGCTGCTTTTGGTTTTAAATGCAAGCTTACATACCTCACAGAAGTGACCTATAATAAAATCAGAGAACCTATATTAGCATGGCTTTCAAGATATCTTCCTAAGTAATCCTAAATCCAGAAATGATAACCCACGGGTTTGTGAGGATAGTCAAACAGGCAAGCTGAGAATCACGAAGGAAATGGTGGAGAAGAGCTGAATTTCTAAATAATTAGAGGACCTTATCACCTCAGGAAAATGACAAATACTGTTGCCACAGAGATCCAGCATGCATAGAACAGTGGAAACAGCACAAGGGAAAACACAAACTCATCAGAATGTCAGTTCAATCAGCAGTGAGAATGCCAGACAAAGGCTTCCCTGTCTTTCACCACCCACAAGGGGAGAGCTGTAATTCTGGAGTGTAATAGTCTTACCCTCAATCCATATCTAGTCATAGCATTCTTCAGCTTTATGTGGTTCACTGCAAAGACATGGAGGCCTGACCATGGGACACGCTTGTCCCTAAAGATAAGGGAAAATAAAGAGCACCTAAATCATAGATAATATCCTCCAACCATGGCTTGTCACTGAAATACATAGGAAAAACTCCTGCTATCCCAAGGGAACAGATCAAAGGCAGCAAGGGAGAAGCAATCCCACCTGTGAAACCCGTTTATTACATATCAGGCTATTTTTTCACTGGACAGGCCACTAATAAGGGAAAGCAACTCTGCCACTAGAGCACAAGGAGGAGGGAGCACAATGAGGCAAATGAAAAGTAGACTTCAAAATATGTGCTGCTTATGCAAAAAAGATAATGAGCTTATCATATAATGTAGGCATTTCTGCAAAGGGATCCATGTTAACAGAGTTTTTTTCTTTTTTCAATTTAGGATTGCTAGTTTTCAATTAGTCAACATGGCTGAAGCTGGAAAAATGAGCCATGTAAAACCTTAAGAATGATATAATAATTATAACCGTGTTTCCACTCTTCCTTCCTCCTTTGTCTTACACAGCTTTGAGGAAATATAGTACATGCACATAAACAGCTGTACCTGCAGGTTGTTACATTTCATTTGTGTTGCCTCTATTCACCAGGTCCTTGCTTACAAGATAGGATTGGACAGGTTTATTCTGCTAGAATTTTATAGGCAATATAAATTTTTAAGTCTTGCCTGTACTGTAAGTCCTGTCTTGAAAATGCAATCTGCATTAACAGGATTTTGTAGAAAGGAGCATCTAAATCAATAAGGTGAACTCCGAACAACCCAGGTTTTGCGCATTCATTTTTGGGTAAGTAAATGGAGAGCACAGCAAAGCTTTTTTGCATGCCAGACTCTTTTATCTTCAAACAGATCCACAAATGGATTATTTATAGATGTGACAGCAGCCCTCTGAGTAAAGCATAAGGGGCAGAGATTACAAAAGATTGATTTCCACAACTCGTTACTGCCATAAACCTATAACCCAAGCAGATGCACAGGGGAGAATTCTCTTCCTTAGGTCAGCTGTTTATTTCTGGCACGTGCTTACACATCTCTGGGGGTGACTAAAAGGACATCCATATACTACCATTTGAAAGGACCAGTAAAGAACCCTTGTTGCTGTAGTTTCCCCCAGTGTGTGTCTCCATTTTGTGAAACATGGTTAACCCAGAGAAGAGATTCATTTCTACCTGTAGTGCAAGCCATATGCATATGTATGTAAGAACACTCCCACAAGCCTTGTATTCAGTATCTTCTCTACTAAACTCACAAACTTTATGAAAATGTACAGAATAAACTTACAGATGGATTTCAGGTTATTGCCCAATTCAATTTGGTGAGTAAAACACAGACAGGAGTTTTTCCTGTCTCATTTCCATGAATAGTAAAAATATGTAACAAAAAACACCCCTAAAACTAGAATAATGTAGGCTTGGACATCATTTCAATTGCCCACATCATATAAATGCTTTTATGAACTTAAGACTGTGAGGTATACAGGCTAGGATCAACTAAATAACATTCAACAGTGCGGGGTCCTGCTTTAACTATACGTGTAATGGAACACCCTCATAGTTTTACCAGTTCAAGTCCTCATTTTCACTTTTTAATAATTTGTCATCTTTCCTATTTGAAGCAGAGCTATAAGTACACTTCTGATAAGAAAAGTATCCATTCTACCAATTTTAATTGATCTAACTTTTCAAACAGGTTCAAGTCCTCCCTTTGCCTATTTCTTCCTTAGAAGTCAAGAAAGCCAAGAGCATGCAATAGCAAACTAAACTCCTGGCTGGTTTGAATCAAAACTAGCATTGTTAAGTGTCCAGACACTTCTGTCAGCTGACAGAAAGATATTTCAATTCCCTTTTTAGACTGAATCCTTAACAGGCTGCTTTGTTCTTGCATTTGTTTTCTCCAGTCTGCTCAGCACAGGCATAGATCCCAGAATGCATAAGGTACAGTTTTTACTCGTATCCTAAACACATGAAGAAATCAATACATTCAGCTTTCCCCTTCTGAGCTAAAGAAGCAGTGCCTAATTGGAATAAGCAGTCTTCTGTCAGTCTGCTGCAGAACCATCACTCTGCAATGCTACGAACACCTCAAACACAACCCACTCAGCAACATAAGCAATTATACTGAACGTTAGTAAATATTCTTCCATCTCCACTTTGAATACAAATCACAGCTTCTAATTTAGCAGCTAGCCTCTTGAGACACACACACAGAGGAAAAAAAAGCCCATAATGGCAGCTGGTTTTTGTGGCCAAAACTCTGTAGCTCACATTCCTATGGAGAGCATCAGTCCAGTATCAGCAGGGTCCTTCTACTTCTCACAGAAGCCAATTCTTAGTTATAAGAACAGAGTGTTTTACTAAAAGTAATGATCTAGGCCCTACTACATTTTGGCCCATATTTCTTGTGCTAAGACAGCTCATTATTACTTCTTTTTTTCTTAATAAAAAGTTTGTAGACTTTGAGAAGGAGTAGACAGAGGGGAAAGAGGAAGGGACTGATATCACTCCAACGCTCTCATACATGACAGCTGTGAATTTAACTCTCCTCTTAATCTAGCAAATAGGCATTCAGCAGTTGTGGACATTAACCTCTCCACAGTCATTTTCTTAGCCTAAAAATTCATGGCAGCTGCTACAACTAAGGAAGTTCTCTGCTACAACTAAGGTAGTTTGGTAGCTCTAGTTAATATAATGTCTAGGTGGCTTTGATCAAAGATATTTCTTATTTCATGGGAATAAATGTACTCAGTGTACAGAAAAGCATTATCACCTTGATTTCCATGGCTATGTGCCTTACTATGTATTAACTGGGTGAAATTAACTACTAGCCCTTCCTAAAATGTATCAACCAGTTAACAAATAATAACACACCAACTTGTGCTTATGGCCTAGATATTTACAGGCTGGCTAAAATTCTTCTTCCCTCCCTGTTTCCCTCTGCTCCTGCCTCACCTGGAGACATAGCTAATTAAGTCACCTTGAAAGGATAAAAGGAAAAAGTGCACTCAGGTCAATGGGTGGCTTGTTCATTCCTAAACCATAACTGAGTCTGGAAATCCAAGATGCATATAGCAGGAAAGAGCCACTGGTTGATAAGAAAACATAGAACATCTCACATCAATAAATAAACAGCAAGGCACTGTTTTACATCAATACTTCCTTTTCTGACAGTCTTTATAAAGGTAGTATTTAAAAAGTAACATTCGCATTTTAAGAATTCATTGGGCTGAATTGAATTGAATTGAATTGGTAAAAAATGCTTAGAATTGCCTTTAAAAATATGTTAGATGGTATTATTGCAGCTACAGTCGGAAATTAAAGGCAAAACTATTGTTAATTCTGAACGCTCAGTCTAATGGAAACCTTTCAAAGATTACTATACACATAAGAATATGGTAAGTCAAATCGCTTAAGTAATTTTCCCGTGTCAGACTTCCTAAATAAGCTCTTGTACAAAGATATAATGAATTTTAATTGCATACAGAAAATGTCTGAAATCTAACTGCAGGTATAACATGTTGAGCCAGCTATTTTAGACCTGTTTTTTTTGTCTTTTGCATTTCATTTTGATCACCCTGTTAAGAATAACCTCATATGCACAAAGAGAATCATTTTTCTTTTAAACTATTAATTAAAAGATTAATGCACACCTTCAGATCTCCCATAAGAGCTATGTTCCAATATCTGTACAGCTTTTAATGAGGTGAGCAAGAGAGATCCAAAAACTATTCTTTACTGTGGTCATATTTTCAGTGTTAATAAGAAAATTTAGCATCCAGTGAAGCACAAGCCTCAAAGCCTACTACAAAATATCTCATAGACTAGGTTGAGACATAGAAATAGCCTGTTATGGAAATGCAGAGAAATGGCTAGAAATTAAGACTGCTCTGCTGGACATCCTAGCTCTCCCAGACCAGCTACTTTACTGAGTATTCAGATTAGGAAGAGATTGCTATGCACTGCTGCCACTCCACACCAATCCCATATTTTACCATGAGCTCCTTGTTTCTACAGGGAAAATTAAACAAACCCACATTACTTCAGTTGATTGGATATGCAAAATACCCCATTTGTTTCAAGAGGTATTAGGCAAACTTCCTAGACCAAGAATTCCAGCTCATGGCATGTGTAATTTCATTCGTGCACCTTCAAAATGCCTAAGCAGCTCAGTTCTGCCAGTCCTGCTATGCCAACTCAAAGGCCAAAGGCTAAAAACTCACTGTTTTCTTTTATTTGTGGCTTCTCTTTTGAAACACATACTCCTTTCACAATATCCCCAGGGCTATCTTGTATCACGTTTCTAAGCATATCTGTCCATCCCCAAAGTATTACCTGGCTTGAGCTCAGAGGTTAGGAAAGCTTACAGATAGGAAAAGGCAAATTAGATGTTAGCCAATAGAGAAAGACATAAATAAGTTTTTAGATATATTATGTTACAGTACTTACACTGTTGTCATGACTAATTCCTTTTCTCCTCATTTCTCCAAGCCTTTTTTTTTTTTTTTTTTTTGCATTTTAAATGACAAATATTAAGCTGCAGCAAAAACAAAGAAGTCATTGAACTCTCAGTGTCTTTATGCATCACAATTACAGGAAAAAAATATAATATTGCTTTGGGTCAATCTTCTGTGAAAATTCACAGAGTATTAAATAGCCTTACTTTCAGTATACATCATTTTAAATTGCATAAGCAACAGATGGGAACAAAGGGCCATTTTATCCATTCTAGTGTGTGTATTTTTTAAGTGTTTTGCTTCTCGTTGTAGGACCTCTAAAATTGAAGCTTTATGTAAGAAATTACATAAAATAGCAGACAGTTAAATTCACCACAGGAAAGAAAGACAAGAAGAAATAAATATGATAATAGGACAATTTAAAACAGCATGATGTCTTGATTGCAGTCTAAATATTAATACCCCTGTGTTTACTGCCCTAGTGCATGGAGAGAAAAAGAGGGGTCAGGAGGACAGACTGCATCAAGCACTCCTGGTGCTCAACACCCAGGGAGTAGGATCACTATTAATGAGCTACGGACAGGATTTGATTTGCCCATTCCTGCCATACAGAAAGGAAGAGGACTTAATTAATGACAAATTATCACTTATCTGGTAATGCATAGGCTCCTTGCCATACTCTGAAAACTACTTTTGTAGTCTTAAGTTGTTCTTAATGTTTTGAAAGGTAAGAGGTGTTATATATTGACAAAAACTGTACAATCTTCATTTCAAACTATTCCATAGTAGAAAACAGAATATAGCAAACAATAGCAGAACAAGAACAAGAAAGAGCTGTTCTAGCAGGTAGATTATTGGCTGAATTCAGATTTTTATTTAGTTTCGGCTACAGAGGCTCCCTTCTTTAGGTTACACTATATGAAATTCCTATTCTGCCATGAAAGCGGTCTGGTAAACCACTAATTAGAGCTATTAGCCTTAAATGTCCTTTGAATTTTGTACACTCAGTCAACACCCATTTCAAATTGTGCTTTGATCTTTGATGCAGATGTAAGAAGCATCCTCACATCCTCCCTTGAGGAACATAGTCCTGTCACTTTAACTTTATGGTTGATGCTGCCGGGGGTTAATATGGTATTGCTCCCAGATGCAATAAAGGAACAGACCATGTTTTCCTGAGAAAAAGAATTAGACTCATAGTTCCTACAGACTCGTGAATTCTAAATGCCTTATCTGGTATTTCAAATATTTTATTTTGCACTGTATTATAAAAAGAATTATTGAAAAAGAATCATTATTGCAAATAATTATAAATTTGAGTATTTTTTTTCTTGTCCACAGGTAAAATGCAAAGCTTTGTTGTGCCACAGTGCCCCTTTTCCTTTAAGAATGACTGTATGGGTGACTTATTTTGAAAAGATTCCTTAGAGAACATTTTGTAAGACAACAATTGTAAATTAAAGCACAATTATAATTTATATTGAATCCTTCTGGTCTTTTATGGTCTGACTCTTTATTAGAACTACTATTAGCAAATCCCTGCAGAGCCTCTTTTTGTAATCAAAATGACAACTCATATCATCAGTGGTAAACATTGTTTGAAATGTAATACAACACTTCCTTGACAGAGTCAGAGACAATTGTAAATTTACAGCCTAAGCCTACACTACCAAAATTCTTGGAAAAGCTCATCAATTTCAGAGGGCTTCTGATTAGGACAAGAGTCATGTAAATGAGTAAATGAATGTTTCAAGTGGCATTTTATACTGATAAGAAAATTGAATCATTCCTTTGTGTATTTGCTGTTCTGGGGTGTGATCCTGCTTTCCCGTGCTGCTGATGCCCTCCTTCCAGTAAGTCCTTAATGCAAAACACCTAGGCAACCCCAGAAGCACCCATTTTCCTCCAGTAACATCCACATGAGTGTCCGCGCTTAGGTTTCTACTTGCTTTCCTGTGATGTCTCTAGCCCATGATTCCAGTGCTCCTTTCTGCACAGAGGAACTAATGTTGTCACATGTTAAATTGTTCACCCAGTCACCATAGACTTGCTTAAGTCCTGACAGTCATGGCACTCTTTTGTGAAGTAGGAGTTCAGGACTCATGTCTCTAACAAAAGTTATATGGTCAGTCCTAGGTTTTCCACCGCCGAGTAAGTGTTCTAGCCATCATGTTACACAAAAGAGATGGTCACTCTTTCCTTACTATGAACTGAACTCATCATCCTCAGTGTGTAATTCATTTGCTTGATAAATTAAACCCTTCCAAGGAATTCTGCATAGTTTACACACTTCCTCCCTCAGCAATATATCAGGTTTTGGAGGAGGACTTCATATTTCTGAACACTGATGCAAGAGCAAGTGAAAAGTCCACAGGGCAGCTTTAGCCCTTACCTCTTGCGGGTGCCTACTCTTACCTCAGTCCCTAGCAGAGTTTAGTGCAGTCTGTCTGTCTGCACAGGTTTAGTGCTTTCTGCGCAAGTGCTTCTGTGTCTGTCAGACAATGCAAAAGTGACTAGTTCAAAGATACTGTACATTCTATTTTTAATACAAATGTACGCAACTAGGAAGGCATTTTCAATTCTTCTTTCTATAACTAAGTAGCTAGATCACATGAATCTGCGAGAATGTCAATTCCTCCCCAGGGACCTGAAGAAAGTAGTTTCATCCCTCAGTAAAACACATTAAAGTGTATACTCAAAGTGAAAACAAAAGTTTAACAATTTTTTTTAAAAATTAAAGAAGGCAAAAAGGACTACTGTTATGAGATCTGTGGAGGATTTTCTATTTTCTCCTTTTGGAAGTCAATCCTAGCTGTTCACAATTATCTTCTTCCTTATAAGCAAGGAGCCACAATAAATGGAACTGTATTTTCTCTGAAGATAGTGCCTCAGTTCTAAGGATGATAATTTCACATATTTATATTGGGAGAATAATTTGAATTGTGGGGACTTTAAAAAAAATACATTTAATACAAATGACAAAACGACAATATTCTTATATATGGTGTGAAAAAAAAGAAGAATTTACTGAAAAGCATTTATACCTTTTGTCTCACAATTACATAATTCTTATACTAACCCTGTTGCCTGCATCTTCACATTTCCAAGAGGTGTGAATCTGACAGATCAGATGTCAGTTCAAAAAAAAGTACGCTACAACTTGCAAAAGGTTGGATGCCATTCTGGCTATACCGATTAAAGACTGACACATATTTGGAACACGTCAGTTCAAGATTGAAGATGACAACAAAGGAAACTATGAAGACATGGAAGTTGTGATTGATGGGTGGTACATTATTCTAAATAAATACTTAAACTGGGAGATGACACAGTGGAGCACAACAAAAAATGTTTTATTTTATCTGCTAAGCTGCCCCTCACAATAGCATATACTGAAAGTTCAGAGAAAAATACTATGCCATTTATAACAAACATAAAATATCATCTTAACTCCTTATAAATATCTTCTTTATAACACAAATCATACAAGCAAATGCTATCTTGGTTTTTATAGCTGATTATGTATTACCATTTACCCTGTCAGACCCAACCTTATGAATCTGACAGCTTTAGTACCTCTGTAACCTCGGCACAGTTACCCACAACACAGAGACTGCTGTACTTCAAGGTCAAGGCTGCCAAAATCCAAATATCTCTTTCTCCACTCTTCCATACATACCACTTTCCCTTTACCGCAGTGTTTCGAAGTTCCCTCCTAGCCTTATCTCCTCACCTTTCTTTCCCAACGTGCACCCCTTTGACCATATCCCCTGTATTTCTATATCACCTAATTTTAATTTTCCTTCTCCAGTGTTTTTGAACATCAGCACCAGGCTGCCTAACCCATGCTTGTCAAGCAGTGTTTGATGCAGGGTTGGGCTGAGGTGAGAGAACATGTGTGTTAGCAAGGGGACTTTACATGTCAGACCACCATATAGGTGGTCACTTTACATGTCAGTGACCACTATACATACCACCTATTTTGCCTTACATTCTCAGATCCTTTCCTCATGGCAAAGAGAATTGTTCAGCAGGATACAGATTTGCAACCCTCCTCTTTGATTTCTAGCTGCTATGTAGAAGTGCCTCATAGGATAGCTCATATTAGCAGTTAGCCATGTCTGATATGCAAAAGCCAGTATGAATGTCCTTGTAAACACCTTTATAAGCCTGTAATTTCTCTCCTTTACATCTTAACCCAGAAACTATAAATGCCTCCAGCCCTTTAGGACACTTCAGTCTGCAATCTCCTGTGACATCTTAAATTATGCTCTGCCTCCTCTGCCAGTGTTGCCTTTCTAAAACACAACAGATCTCTCTAAAACAGTTTAAGGTCTCTTAATCAAGTTTAAACCAGAAGAACCCAAGGCTTTAACTTAGAGAATTCACTAAGGACCACATTCCCTACATCCTGTTTCTCATCTGAGAAACACTTTCATTATTGCACATTTTGAGACAAAAAAAAATAGTGTTAGAAGTAGGAACCAATTTCAAACACTGAAAACCAAAGTTATAGACTCCAAACTAAGTAGTTTTGATTTTTTAAAACTTTTCTATTCCTTTCTCTTGTTAAACAGTCTTTGTTTCATCTTTTTCATTCTTTACCTTTCTGCTCCCCAGTTTAATACCCCTAAAATTTAGGAAGACAGAAATAGATGTGAAAAATACATCTGCTTTGGCCTGCCTGTGCCTTACTGCACATTACTTGCATTAGTAATAGCACCCACAAGCCCATCAAGCCTCCTGATCCAGCTGTGAACTAATTTTTTTTTCTTCTGTGCTATAATTAGTTTTCAGTTAGATCAGCAGTTTGATTCAACTAAGCATAGGGTGCCAAAAGCCAGTGTCAATACAAAGGTGGAAGTGAAAATATGTAGTCAAGGATGGAGATGAGGGTCCTATCACCCCTTTGGGCAGCATCATGACCTAAGCATTCATACTAAACTCATGATACTGCAGGTTAGCCACAGAGACACACAGGGTGCTTCTTGTGTCCATATGCACTGAATACTAGCTTCGATATCCCCTCATACAAGACAGTGTGTAACAGACACACCTTTTGTGGAATGGCCAGGCAAGGTAACAGATTTTAAAGCCACAAGGGAAATTCCTCAGACTAGCACTCTGCATGCAAGTAAACTGTTGTAAGCCCTCCTGTGCTTTTGGAAGCTGAGCCCTTTCCTGCAGAACAATGACAGGATACTTAGTGCCCCAGCCCCAGTATCAAAAATGGAGAGTCAGCATCACAAGTGTAAGCCTGTATTTTGAGCACTGGAAGATGAAAGGGGTTCCTCTACTTGCAGATTCTTAAATTCTTTCTCCGAGAAGGGAAGAAAATCAAAGCAGCTCTTTAGCAGTATAACATACACTACTATCATTGTTCCTATCTATTCCCTGCTAATCATAATTTTAGTAAAACCCCTATATATAAGACAAAGACTTTTACAACTCTTTTTTCAGTCATCTCCTACAATCTAATTCTTCCAAGACTGTCTTTTTTTTTTTTCATTCTGTAAGTGACATTTACTTCAATTCTTCATAAACCCCTGAGAATTGGATTCCTTGCTCCTGGAATCGAATAAAATATGTGCACAGCCTGTCAGCAGGTCACATGTATCCTGCCAACCTCCATCTAATAGATTTTTCACTTTTCATCAGTGGATTTCAAGACAGTATGTAGTCTGCCAAATTTACTAAAAAGCTTGCTACAGTATCGCACTTTCAAAATGTGCAATCTGTCAAAGCCACAGCTCAAAATGTCTGCTACGATGAGAGTCTTTGAAAAATCTGCTACGGTGTTGGCATTCATTCAGAAAATAATGAGCATATCAACAGAGAAGCGGGGGAAAGAAAAAATGTTGTTGGGAGGAGAGAGAAGAAGTGGAGAGGAAAGAAGATTAATCCCAAATGTAATTTGCTAGAATCTGAAGAAGCTACAGGAATTCTTTATGCAAGTGTAATCCAGTTTCATAAGGAAATTCCTCCAACATGACAGCATGTTAATAGATAAATAGTATGAGTGTTACATTTAATAACACTGATGAAAAGATAATTTATCATAGAATTGACCACAACTGTACATAGCAAACCCCAATATTGATTCAAACACTGAATACATTTAGCAACCAGTAGAAGACAGCAAAATTTCTTGCACTGCTATTGACTACTATGAGATGCTTTATAGAGATAGTATCATAACAGATAGGTGGAGAGAGTAGGGATGCTTAACTTATTAACTGAAATACAAAGGAAACTGAAGCAATTTCAGGAGACTTGTAGTAAAAACAAACTTGTTTAAAACCAGAAAACAACCACACTAGCAACAAAATATCCACAGGCTGTGAAAAGCAATTCTGAGAACCTTCCTTGTCTGTTTTCCTTCATCCTGTATTTTAGAAAATACATGTTTACATTCAAAGAAGATAAAAAGAGGCAAAAAGAGAGTGGGAAAGACTCTTTAGAAAACAAGAAAATATTTGCATATTAAAAACAAGTTCTTGTGTACCTACTAAAACAGTTGACAACACCAGCAAGTTTTCCTGAACATGATGCTAAGCTAGTGAAAAGAAGGCAGTAGAATTTTGAATTCAAAGCACTACAGAAGAGCTGCTTTACTCCATGTCATGTATGTCTGAAAACAGGAGGTTACAGAAAGTTCCCTGAATATAGGAAGCAAATGCATCCTTAACACCATAGTATTAACACGTCTGAATCCAATCACTTCTAGAAGCAAGCACAGAAATAGCAAGAATATTGAACAACAACAAAAAAAATCAAAACCAAACAAACAACCCCCCCAAAAAAAACCCCTCAGCAAACAAAAAAAAACAACCACAAATAAATTCCATCCACTTTGAAGAAAGCTTGTGCAAAGTTTTTTGCAACCAAGAAAGATACTGAGCTGATTTAAAGCAAGTAAGTAGGCTTACAATGGGCAGGAGATAACTAGAATAAATACAGCTTGTGAAGTAACTTGTGTTACAAACTTGAGTTTTCTCTGTTAAGAAGTTAAATATGCACTTTCTATTCTAATAAAATCTGGATTTGTTGTCTTTTTTAAGAGCCTTAGATCTATTTGGGACTCGCACTGAAAATCTCACCTGGGATATACCAAAGCAACTCTTGAAAGAGATCTTTACTGAATTCATTGTTATATTGGAATTGGTTCTAATTTAGAGAATAAAAGTACTTCATTCCCATTTTCATGCAAAAGGAGAAAAAAAAATTGAATATTTGAGAATATGGTTTTATGTTTAATAGTTGTGTCCCTAAAAGCACTACAAAGTGTCCCAGATGACTTTGGCAATGGAAGCTAAATTCTTTGGTTGCTTTTAAGAGACAAAATTCAGATGTGGCTTAGCATTTTATAAAAAATATAAAAAAGATTATTTTTTTAAATACTTAATATTTTGAAGCATCTTTAATTAGTCTCTTTTTTTTCCCTCTCTCACAAATATCTCCATACAAATATCTTGAACAGGGGGTTCACATCCATAACTTTTGCTTGCATAAGCAAACCACATTGAGGAAGAGTCCAGTAGAGGTACTGAAGTTGCGTGACTACTTCATAATTTAGCACTATGGCCACAAACCGAGATTCTGTTCTATGGGCTTCAGAATAGTGATTTCTTTCCAAATATAAGTCTGGTAACTTAATATAGACAAACTGGAGAGTTTCTCCTGTAGTCTGTTAAACAAATGCAGTCAGAATATATTAAAAAACAATATAATTTTAATGTGTCCAGCATCATGGAACACTATCACAGCCAGGTCTCTCAAAGCTCCTGAAAACACTCTTATTTTCCAGTAGAGATGGTCTATAAGGTCCATTTTCCCCATCTTTCTCCTGCAAAAAAGTTAGGAAGTGTGTGGGCTTCACTTCTTCTTTCAGATACATCACACTTTTGTCTTGGCAAACTTAGAAATAACATTTAAGTGTTTACAGGTTCTGCCCTGTGGGATCTTCAGAAGGCATATTTGAATTTTATTAAATTATGCCTTCAGCATAAGTATTGCAAAATCATTTCAATATGTGGAGAGAGAGAGATCACTCATCAGCTTAACAAGATTTAGAATTTCATTTCTCCTGCTCTGTAGAAGGCCATAAAGAATAACAGCCTTGATGATCAACCTGTGTCCTCTTTTCAGGTTTATACATTGTTTTTTATGTTACAGTTAAGTGATTCCTCACTCAGCACAATGTAGAGACAATTAAGTTGCTGTTGTCCTAAATGTTCTTCTTTTAAGTGTCAAAAGGGTACAACAGTTCAGTAATGAGTCAAAGCTGCAAAGACTCAAGCACATATTGTGTGTGAAAAATGTCAGCAGTTTTTGTTGACTTCACTAAGTCAGAGGTATTCAAAAGGCTGTACATTTAGGCTCAGCAGCTGGAACTTTAAAGCATATGTCTACATAACTTCTTTAAGTTTGACCAAATGGAGCTTTCAAAGGGAATTTCCTAATCATCCCCATTAACAAATCAAATCCCCTTTGATTCACAGTTCGGAGCAGTCTCAGAGTGCCTGAACACCACTTCCACATTAAATGTTTTGCCTGGAATGTTTTTTGAGATCTCATAAGCTTCCATACTGATGTGATAAACTGTGCTTTGTCACAGCCTTTCCCATTCCTAAAAATGGTTTGTTATCACTTGAGTTTCTCTACTTGTCTCAAAAGGGACTTCTCAATACATACCGGATGGCCAACATGTATGTAGACATTCTTTGCAAGACAATACCTCTCTGTTTTATCTTTAAAACTCTAGAAAAGAAGATGTAATTTGAGAATCAACTCTTATTTTGGAGTGTGGATGATAAAAAAAAAAAAAAAACAACACAAAAAAAAAACCCCAAACAACCCCAAAAAACGTCTAAAATTTAAAGAAGCAAAACCCAAGAAAAACAGGCTTAGGGCATGTTCTTTGGAAAAAAAAAGCCCACACCAAGCCTCAAGGAATTCCAGGCTTGCCAGAGGACTGCAAACTAGATCTGCTCCTTTCCTTTATGCCAGAAGAATCCCATCCAAATTAGCTTTTGATGATGTATAACATTAGGGGAGAAAAACAGTCACTTAAGATTACAAAATCATCTCTCTAAAGTGATCTTTTGTTCTGCTGGCTAACTAACACTTTACTTTTAGTAAAACTCTTTGGTTGCATACTCTGGAAGGAGAGAAATGTAGCTGAGCTGGCCCAGTTCCATAATAAGGAGTTAACAGACGCGGGATTGTATCTGGGTCCAAACCTGGGAAGGACAGAAGTGCTTTTGTTTCCTTGCAGTGGAATCCTGCAGGAAAGTTAAATAGCAGAAAGAGAACCTAACAGAGAAGTGATAATACTACATAGGCCACAACCTGCGCAATGCACAATGATATGCATACATACCATGGAGATTATTAGCACTCTTCGGTTCTAGGCACCTAATTTAACAACCTAGTCTCACTTACAGCCACAGGAAGAGAAAGGTGGCTTTTTCCAAGGGGAAGAAAAAGAGATTCCTTGATCTAAACTGCCCCTGGAATTGACTCCCTCTTGCTCACTCCCTGCACTGACGATAGAAGGAAAGTGAAGAGAACTGCTAGCTACCTTAAATACTGAGATACAAATATCCACCTGTGTGCCTTTCCCAACTTCATAGATACTGAGGATTTTGAAGACAAGGGGTCTGTTTTATATACTGTCTAAAATTATCATTCCTCTGCTGTCTTGTCAGATAAGTCAGACCAATGAAGTTTTATAGAACTGACAGTTGTTTGAAAGTTAGGATCATCCCAAATATGAGGATACTGAAGGCTTTTGGGAATGCTATTTTATTTCTCCTTTATTTTTCTAAAATACAGACTGTACACAGTTTCTTGAGGAAAAACACTTTTAGTTTAAAAAAGGGTTTGAACTCTTCAGTTGCAACAGCCTCAGCCTCAGACTGCACAGTTTTAAGAGAATGGTATTACAGTAGAATGAGATAACTTGACTCTTTCATAAGTGCCTACAAATAAACTGATCTTCCCCATGTTTGCTGAGTATTCAAAGGAAATATTTACAGACAGTGATTACAAAAAGTGATATAGTGAAATTACTGAAGGATTAAAATACTTGTTGGAGTTCTTTTGCAATATTCGCTCAGCTCTAATGGAAAACCTACTTCCAAACTTTTCTAAAGTTGCATTTTACTGCACTGCTTTAAATTATGTAATTGCATGTAATACTAGTGCATACTAGGAATTTCCAATAATCTGGAGTTTGATACTCCATAGAAAAGACCTTCAAGAACTCAGATAATCATTTCACAATGAGGAGCCTAAATATATGCTGAGAATGACACCAGCTTCAAAAAGATGTTGCACTTCAGAGAGTGAATAAAATATCTAGCAAGTGTGGTCTTCAAGATGTCTGCTTAAAATAAGAACTGATTATGCAACACATATATTAAGAAGGTAAATTGCTGTACATGCGGGAAAGATGCTAAGCTACTATTATGGCCTACTACATGCATTCACAATTTTCTTCTGAATTTCTTAAATATATATTTATCTATTAGATGAAAACAAATTATTCTTAGCTGAATCAGCTTCATACAGTATGAAAAGTAGAAATGTCAAACATGCTGCTCATCATAAGACCACTGGTGCACTCCATCAAGTTATTTATATCTGACAAATCATCATCGTGTTGCTTCAGCCCAAGCTGTGCAGTAGGCTGTGATGGGATAGATATGACTGCAGAGGAAGCTCACTCTTAATTAACTGCACTTCATTCTCTGAAAAAAAATAATTTTAACTAAACATTTTAGTTTGTCAAAGCAGGAAAATTTCAGAGAAGCATCTGGAATGAAGACAGGGAGATACCCCAAAATAGACAGTAGGACATCCAGCTTAGTTCCCTGGGCTGTCCAAGTGAGAAGCCAAGATGTTATCAGGTTTAAAACCCAGCCACCCCTGCAAAGATATTACATTATGTATTTAATGTTACAGTATGCATCAGCCTCAAGTGAAAACCTTATTATTATTAAATATATGCAATAGATATTGCACTAATTCGCCTACATTTCCCAAGTGCAAGTACCCTGAAATCGTCTTTGAAACCAAACTTCTGAAATTCGTAAAGAAAGTAAAAAGAGCATTTTCCCTAACTGACTGACTTCTATGAGCAGTCTTTGAAGCAAAATTTTGTTTTTCAGTATAAATATTTTGTCAACTGCTTCCTTTCTCACTTATGCATACAGCCATGAGGTTCATCATGTGTCGCCCTGTATTGAAACACATGAGTCTGACAAGCCACCTGGCCTGTATATTCCCCTTACCTACTCACAGTTCATTTCATTTGTTATGCTATCCATAGACACAAGTTTCCATGCAGTGGTTCTATCAAGCACCCTTGCATCCCTGCTCACATCCAGGGCACAGTGCCAGCAACAGCAGCCACAGCAACCAGCCCCTCGCAGCAAGAGAGCAGGGTGGCATCTCCCGCCACACTTCCCTGGGGCTAACCCCGTGGGGTGGGAAGTGGCGCCTCTCCCCAGCTCCCAACAAATGCTAGAAGTAACAACCTCCTTCCCAACCTACGAGCTTTACTTCTAGCACTACCAGTTGGATTTGCAATATTTTCCCCTCAGGGGACTTTTAGCATCAGATGTGCCAGGAATTTCATTAAAAGGCAACATTGACTTAACAGCTCAAGTCTCTGGCGGTTCTCCCCAGGAAAAACTGGCAGGATCGATTCCAGGCTGCTTTTCCCATTACAAAACACCACCGTGCTTCCTACACACACCACGGAGGTACAAGGACGCTTTAAACTTGCATTTCTCTTCCCACTCCAACACGATGGTGGTTTTAATGTCTGCTAATAATACAGAAGTATTTTGATGATTCAGAGTGTGGCGTCTGACTCACAACTCACTTTGCACTATTGAATTCAATGCAAATTGCCAGAGAGGACAAAAGCCTTGTGAATGTGAGCTTTGAATTGGAAGAAAAAGTTTCCTTCTGGGAAATGTTTAAGCTAGAAAAAAAGCCTACTTGAATTTCTTTTTTATGAATATGTTGTTAATAAACATTTTCATTGTCAAGGCGCCATTATGCCTGGTAGGTCCCCCAGGGTCAGACCCTTGGAGTGGTGATTGCTCCTCAGGAGACCCAGCTGGGCAGATCCTGTCAGCCAGGGCCTGTCCCACCCCAGCCAGGAGCCAGGAAGCCAGGGGCAGCCCCAGGCTTCAGGCACCTCCCTGGGGACGGGCTGAGGCCAGGCCAGAACATGGGCTCATGGGTGGGCCTGGCTTGATGGGGCTCATGTCTGGGCAGGGCAGGGCTGTGGGGAAGTGGAGACTGGCCCAGCTGCAGCATCTCTAAGGGAGGGGCTGACAGCTCCAAGGGGCTGGAATGAGGTCCTGGGGCATGGGCAGGGTGGTGAGAGCCCTGGAGTGCTAAAATGGAATCCTGAGCCATGGGCATGTATATAACTGCTCACAGGAGGGAAAAAGGAAGCATCAGCCCTTCAAGACTACGCAGCAACTCAAGCTCCTTTAAAAAAGTTTACCCAAAAATTGCTGCCAGTCCCATATATCTGGCTGCCCAGAGTCTCCATTGTATAAATATCACATAACAGCAACTATGAACTTTCAGAATATAGAACTGAAACACATAATACATTGAAATCGGAAGCACTGTTCAAGAACCTGAATTTTGCATGGAAAAGCAACATACCCAGATTTGGAGTGATATTACATGTGCACACATAATTGATTCAACAAACCTTGTTTTTAAATGGACATAAATCTTCCACACAGTGTTGACATTTGCTCTCAGAGTGCCCCAGAAGCCATGCAGTTTACAAAAAAAAAAAAGAAAAGAAGAGAAAAAAGTGACATGCTGATGGAGAACTGACTTTTTTTTTTTTTTCCTGCTTTTAAACCAGATAGTGAGTAGTTCAGAGCAAGTATTTTGTAGACTGGAATAGTACCTCATTACTGCGCAATTCAAAGACATTCATCAGAAACTTTTCAACTCACAGGTTAAACTTGTGAGTCAATGTAAGCTTTACTTGTTTCATAGATTTTGGCTTCTCCCTTCCCACCTCCAGTGCAGTTACTATCTCACACAGCTTACAATGGGAAGCAAGAGGCTGTCTTCTGCTCCTCAGCACTAGTTTCTTCCCAAGCCCCACATCTGCCTTTGAGTCCCCAGCATGCTCCCCCTTCTTCCTATAGCAGTGCTTGTGTTGGTCAAGAGTGGGGCTACCCCGTGCACCTCCACTAGCCCTAGGGAAGGTGTGCCTGACACTACTGTTCCTTAGGCCTTCCTGCTTCTTCTGCCTGGTGGGATCTGTAGGCCCGAGAGAGTTCTCCATTCTCACTGTTCAGATCTGCAGCTATTAGAAAAGGGAAACAAGAAATAAGGAAGTAACAAAAACTTGATTTCAATTTATTTTTTGCATGAGAATATGGCAGCTGATTTTCTCCAGGCTCTGGACCCTTTCTGTTCACTTCACCATTCTCCTCTGATAAACAAGTAAATTCCCATAGTTCTTTCGTGTTCAAAAGATTCCTCTTTTTAAGGGGTTGGAGACTGTTTTTAAGGGGTTGGAGGATGTTTTCCTCCTAGTGGCAGGAAAGTGCAGAAAGCAGCCAGTTCTTGGGACTTTTCAGTCCTGTTGAATAGTAGGTAGGTGTTGGGTAGCCCACCAAAGCTTCATTTGGAAGAGCATTACCCACATATAAAATGCTCCAAAACATTTCCCAAGTCTTTTAGGCATAGAGACTTGAACTCTTAGGATTAAAAAAAAAAGGGTTGGGGGGTGTGACTGACAGTACATCAGCAACATTGTACCATACACATTTGCAGCAAAAGTGTCACTGTTTCAAATTACTAAAAATATTGAAGGGAGTTTCCTAATACTAACTTTTTTTCTAAAACACTAGAAAGCCTGCTGTGATGGAAGACAATACTTTCTCAGCTAAGACACATGTTTTGCAGTCTCCCAGCTCTGAGTTCTTATTATCTGTCCTTGACAAACCCCATGCAGTGACAGGAAAATTGAACTCTGACATCAATTTAACATTCAGAACAGATGAGCATATGCCCTGGTAAATATTATTAATATGAAGAAAATCTCAAGAATAATTACTTGCACTCAAAGGGAAAATACAAACGTCAGTCCAGGCATTCAGAGCTGGAAAGTTTGTCTACATAAAAATCATTATACTCATTTTAAGAAAAATTGAGTGGTTTTGGGAAGGGTCAATTAAAAATTAAAATACTTTTCCTTCTCTTAAAACTTAGTGAACAATGTGAACATACAACATCGTATGTTTTTTTATTGTCTTTCCCTAAACAGAATGGAAGGAGAGAGGAAGACGTTAACATCTATATAAAATATAAACCACTAACAATAAACTAAGAAACAGCTAAAAAAGTGCACAAAAAAAATAGGAAGCAGAGATTACTCACTGTTAAGCTGGATACAGCATATGATTCGCAGAGATGGACACAGAGCTAGAAGAAAAAATCCTTCTGATTTCTGTTCACATAGTTGGAAAAGTGGGGTATAATATTGTCTTTCTCCTTTTGTAAAACCTGCAAACCTGAAAACTTGATCCTATTTTACCATAGATCACAACTATCCAAAGCCAATACATGTGAAGGGGAAGAAAATATTTTGAAACTCCTTCTTCTCTAGCAACGTATTTGAAATCAACAGGTTTGTTTACTCCATTTTTAGTGCAGAATACCTCAGCCAAGAACAAACTCTATGTGAATTATGCAGACCTTTCACAGGCTTAGTCAGGTATTTTAAGTTAGCAAGGGGTATCCCCATTTATCATTTATTCCCTGAAGTTCTGCCACCTCTGCAGAAAACATGTTTCAAAACAGTGACAATGTCACATTGCCACACACAAATCCTACCATTCACATCTGCAGCAAATCTTTGGCCAAATACATCTCCACGTGTTTTCAGTTAACCAGGACTGTACATCCCAAGAACATGTATATTCATGGCAATAATATGTACAAAATGCAGATATTTTTGCTTTAGAATTATTTCTATTGCTTTAATGTAAAAAAAAAAAGTTTCATCATAAATATATGCAGTTAGAAACAGCATCTATTTGATGTTATCAGATAATTTTCTCCCTTTACTCAACAACATAAAACAGTCACCCTCTTTAGTCAATACAGCATCTCTAGCCTAAAAATTTCCAACAAATAAAAATATTTCTGACAAACAGGCACACAGCAACATTTATTTACACCAGAACAGAATTTGTGCAGATTAAACCTACAGTTCATCTTAAAGTATTTGGACAAACTTTTGCCAAGATATTCCACATAATTGTCTCATTTCTTTTAATTTATTCTTCTAAAATCAATACACATGAAATTAGCCATAATCTTACATTCCTAGTGACCACGGAATGACTTCATAGAATGTCTTCAATATAAAGCATATGGAATAAAAGACTAAGCATATATCAATGCTGTATTAAAGAATGGAAAGTGCACTTTCAAACGTTTCTGCTTTGACACTCTGACCTACCAGCCATTTAGCTTATAAATAAGTGGATTTGCTCTTTTATAGATTCTATTCATTCCTTCAAAAATGGACTGATTCATCACTATTATTATCCAAAACACTGTGTTCATTGGCTATGAGTGTCTTTCTGCAGGGACATACCAACTTCAAAAAAAAAGCCAGGCAAGCAGGTCATTAAAATCATCAAAATCAGATATAAAAGCATAACACTAAATTTAGTTGAATCAATGTTGAGTTTTATTTTTGTCTGTTCCTTAATTTAACACATAATAACAGTTGTAAATACTCTTATTCCAAAAATATTTGATGCACTTATGCAAACCAACAAATCTTGGAAACCTGGAAGTGGCACAGCATCGTGTCTATGCTTTAAATTTCCTTGAAGGTGATTTGCAAGGCCCATAGCTGATACAAACAGAATATTAAAAAAAAAAAAAAGTAACAACTTGAAGGCAATTTACATTTCAAGTGGTCTTCATTAATCAATACCATCTCTTCCAATGACACGAACATATGCTTAAATCTGATCTGCTGTTGTATAACATACTCAGCTATTGCAGATGGGAAGTTAAACATTTCTAAAGGAAAACAGTTTTCTTACAACTTGTTTCAGAAATTATTTTAGGAGTCACCTCTGGTTTTGACAATGTTAGATGCACAGCAACTGGAGCAGCAGGTGATCCAGGCCCTTTAAATACAATACCCACAAACACACAGCTGATTTATGCAGGTGTCCACATAAATATTTTCAATTCCTAAGTTCATGAAAGGAGATTTTGACCGTGATCAAAAGTTTGACTTAGTTTTAACAATTACTTCCTCATTAAACGTTAAATATATTTAAGCAGCCACTATACCAAAAGACCCCCTTTGACAACTACACCTTCCTTTTACTAAAAACTGACGTATAGGCCTCAGTTTGAAATTGGCATGACACTAATAATTGAGAAGATACGCAGGCAAAGGGAAATACTTAAGAGCTGAAAATCAGCCTTTTGCAGGGAAATAAGAGAAGGGTGTTGGAACTAAAAGGAAATGCGTGCAGTACCCATGCATTCAAGCAGATGGTAGCTATTTATTAGTGACCCACAGGACTGTGGTTTCAACATGAACTTGCATCTGGTTTATCCTTAAAAGCATCTACAGTAACGTTAATTCCTCCATGCAATGAAGCAGACTTCTCTGTTGTGATAAGAGGGATGTCACAGTATCCTTCTCTCTATAAATACCTTGTGTGTACAGCAGTTCAGATGGCCAAGGGTCATTCTTTTACAATAGGAAGTTTGGCCACAGGAGCCCCAGCATGTTCTAACACTGTTATTGAACACAAAGGCTGTGGACAGCAAGCTGTAACATAAGGCAGCTTGGAGTGAGACTGTGCATTTAAAAGCACATTCCTACCCAAACCTATTCCCTCAAAATTTCAGAACAGAAGGTGTAAACAATCATTCTGATTTCTTGACTGATGAGAGGTTTTCAGGACAGAAAATTCTTGCTCTACGTGAAGCTTTGCATTGTCAAGTTGTACTAGTCAGATAATTCAGAGCAAGTGGAATGAGCTTGCTTAGGGGGATTGCTGTGTATGGAGGTCACCCGTTGAGGAAAAACAAAAAGCTAAACCATGAGTCAGCCTCAAAGAACACTGAAAAAGAAGAGGCTCCTGCTGGCTGGTTTTTCATTTTTATCCCCTAAACAAAGCTTTTTCTAAAAGAAGCAGTATGGTTTCTCAGCCTTTTTGGTGACAAAAGAAAATATATGAAATAACAATAAGCTGGAAAAGCAGCTGAGTTTCCCAAGGCACTGCAAATGTAATGTACTTTTTGGCATTTACAGAGATGAGTTAACTTATTTAAAAACATACATATTATTAAGATTGCTTTGCAGATGACCAGTTCTCAATTCCTTTCTGTAACCATGCCAATGAAATTCTCAGCTAGTTGGATTAAAGCCTCTGAAAACTGTAACTCATTGAAAGACAGATTGTGCCACGTTCTGAACCAGTGCTTTAGGTTTCCAAGCCTTTTACTTGTCTTTTCAGCTTCTAGCATAGCCGTTAGGCTCCTAGCAGTCACTGAGCACAGGTCTGGAAACTAAAATCACCTACTGAGGATCACGAAACCTTTCTAAACATCAACTACAATGTGTGGGAAAAGGGAACAGATAAAAGAATAGAAGGAAGTCTGCTGCCTCCCTGGGGCCCAGGTTAGGGATGTTGTAAGGAATCTTCCAGGTCTGGTAAAGCCTTTGGACTATTACCGACTTCTAGTAAGACAGATTGGCAATGATGAGGTCAAGGAGAGACAACCAAAGGCAATCAAAAGGGACTTCAGGGCACTAGGGAGGATGCTACATGGATCAGATGTGCAGGCTGTGTTTGGCTCAATCCCCTCAGCTGCAAAGAAAAATACTGAGAAGTTTAGAAAAACACAGCAGATAAACACCTGGCTGAACGGGTCGTGCCAACTGTTCAATTTTCGGTTTTTCAACCATGGGGAGGTCTACACAGCACCTGGCCTACTGAGATCAGATGGGGTTCAGATGATTGCAAGTGGGAAAAGGAGCCTGGGACATGAGCTGGCAGAGCTCACTGAGCTAGCTTCAAACTAGATACGAAGGGGGAAAGGGATAAAACCAGATCGGATGAAGATGATCCTGCAAATGGCATAGCAACAATGGGAGCAATATCACTAGCCCAGCTGAAGTGCAATTGTACTTCATTGGTGGCTCCAGTTACTTCATCAGGGGCCCAGCTCAAATGCCTTTATGTGAACGCCTGTAGCATGGGCAATAAACAAGAGGAGCTGGAGACACTTGCGTGCCTCCAGCACTATGATCTGATCGGCATCACGGAAACACCGTGGAATAACTGCCCTCTATGTCAGTGAACATCTGGAATGCATGGAGCTCCACCTAGAGAGGGATGACTACAAGACCGAGTGCTTATGGGCCACGGTGAAAGGAAGGGAAGGAGATATTACAGTACGGGTCTGCTACGGACCACCTGACCAGGAGGACCAA